>SEMN01000178.1:600000-949759 GCA_005408345.1 Macquaria australasica | reverse complement strand
CACTGTCGCATAGTGCTTGCTCATGGTGGAAACTGTTGGGTCTCTGTAAATATAAAGAGTCGGTCTAGACTTGCTCTATTCGAAAAAGTGCCCTGAGATAACTTTGTTATGATATGGCGCTATATAAATAAAACTGAATTGAATTGAAACTTAATATAGATTTTGAATGCATCCTTTTTTTCATCTTCTTCATTTCATTTTAATATTTATTTCTACTTGTTGACAATATCATCTCCTCTCTGTGAGTTGCTTGGTTATGTCTTGAGTTCAAAACATTTGCAAGATAATTTGCAAGACTGCGGGACTTTTACTTCTAATTAAGTGTTTTTATATTGTAGTATTGCTTGTTTGCATTTATCAAAGGATGGGAATATTCCACCACTGTGTAACTTACATAACGTTAACCCCGCTTGACGGTTGCTGCTATCACTACTATCACAGTCTATGGATCCTCTCTGTAGGGTCACCATTTTTGCTAACAGCTAACGCTAGCCCTACCATTATCAAAATGGGCAGTAAAGTATTAGCTAAAATTCCTCATCAGACAACATAGTCACAGAACAGGTACAATGTATGTAAATGTAAAGAAAACAATGAATCCAAATAATTTGGCAAATTAGAAAAACTGCTAATACAATGCTAGCTCACTTTATTTTTTCGTATAACGTTAGCATACAAAGCTAAACATTTTTTTTAAAACACACCACCAGTAAACTCCCGAGTGTATGTATCATATACATTCCTCATAAGCAATTGTGAAGTAAAATCAAGACTTACATACAAATAACGGCTGTGTTTCTCTTCTTTTAGCAGGAAACGGGTTTTGTTCTGTGCGTTTTAATGGGTAACGTTCTCTCTGCCAGTCCAGCGGTTACCGTTTGCGAAAACCCGTACCGCCTCTCGGATTTTGTTGCGCGTGTATTTGTGCTGTTACGGTACCGGTGCTTGGAGCGGCCAAAAAGCAGGAAGAAAGACTCGCATTACAGAAATCACTTCTCACATTTTACATAATACCAAATGAAAACGTATTATGTTACACGTCACATATTAAACAAGTCTTGTTTAATATGTGACGTCACCAGAGAAGTGCTCTAAATGACGACAACATTTAAGGACAGCTGAAATATGGTGAAAACGTGTAGGCCTAAGTAATGGGCTATAGCGAATATTGAAGTTGCAAATGATCAATGACTATTTCTCAAAAATTGTACAATAAAATGACTTCAAATGTTATATGGTCATAGTCAGTGTCAGCAAAAGTTATGACAGTTCAAATATGAGGAAATTATCAATATGTTACAATGTAATTTTACTTTGGATGTTATTTTACCTTTTAATTTTCTCAGACTGTACAGTGAAATGACTTCAATTTGATATGGTCATAGGGTCATCCTGAACATGACTCCACTGAAATTTTCAGCAAACCTCTTCAGGAATAATTTTTGTGACAGTTCAAATATGAGAACATTTCAGTGTGTTACAATGTATTTGGAGAAGACTTTCTCTTTAATTTTCTCAGTTTTTATTATTAATTAATTTTCTCATCTGTCACCCCCACCTCTCGGCCAATCAAAGACACAGAGTGACAGTCACCTTGGCTGTTAGCTATGGATCCATGCATACTTAACTATTGTTATACAAATAGTCATACTAATGTTATAAGTATGATTACCTATTTAGTGAAATTGAGCTTATCTTAACTTCTTCACTACAATAGTATAGACTGCCGGGGGACTTCCTATGATGCACTGAGCTCCTTTCTCCTCCTCTTCCTCTCCATCTGTACGCCCTCATATCCCATCAATGCTTGTTATTAATTCAACTTCTTCCCGTAGTTGTGTGCTTTCTCTCCTCTCTCTCTCTCCCTCCCCTTCTGTTGCTTTCTGCAGGTGTTTCTGCCTCCGGAGCTGTAGAGTCTGGGTCTGTGGTTGCTGCCGCCTGCTGCCCCGTGCTCCTGCTCTGCACCCGCTGCTGCTATTGCTGTTGTTGCTCTTGTTATTAGTATTGCTATTATAATGTTGCTCTTAGTGTTGTTTCTGTTGGTGTTAACATCAATACCATTACCATATCTATGCTGTATTGAGCTGCTGTATGTTCTCTTTCCTCCTGCTCTCTCTCTCCCGCTCCCCCCTTCCCCCTTCAACCCAACCGGTCGAGGCAGATGACCGCCCACCTTGAGCCTGGTTCTGCTCAAGGTTTCTACCTGTTAAAAGGGAGTTTTTCCTTGCCACTGTCGCATGGTGCTTGCTCATGGTGGGAACTGTTGGGTCTCTGTAAATATAAAGAGTCGGTCTAGACTTGCTCTATTCGAAAAAGTGCCCTGAGATAACTTTGTTATGATATGGCGCTATATAAATAAAACTGAATTGAATTGAATAACAGCTTTTATAATTTTTAAATATAAAATGATTCATATTATTTAAATAAGTTATGAAATATATTAAAGTCTTGACATCACTTTCTTCATATCACCTTTGAAACTACAAACATTCCACCTGAGATGACAGCATATTCATGCTTTTGTGCTGCTGGAAGAAGTTTGTGCAACCATCTGTTTGCATTACTTTTCCAGACAGCTCATTTTAGTACACTGGGAACCAAAAATATTCCCGCTGCCCTTACTTGCACAAGCAAACAGCAGGCCTGGCACAGGCCTTGCACCCAGGTAAAAAAAATAAATAAATAAAGTTTATACAGTTTTAATTTGTTAACAGTTACCTCAAAATTCGAGTTAAGCTAGTGCTCAGACCAGAAGAGAGTTTTCTCGACATCCGGTTTGCGCTTGCTATATTAAATTTTATTGTGAAAGTTCGCAATTCTTCTTCAGTGTTTATTTGCGGTTGGCAAACCAGCTTAGAGGTGCATTACCGCCACCAACTAGACTGGAGTGTGGAACAAGAGCGTGCTGTTCTCATGCTGTTGCTTTGGTCTGAATCTGAGATAACCACGCCCCCATTCATTTGAATATAAGGGGCTGAAGTAGAGGTTTTCTCTCAGAGCACTTGAATTACAATATGCTGAAGGGTTATTATGGCATTTTGCCCAATGACGCCCAAAAAAATACTGCCTACCCCACCTTTAACTTGGAATTATTTCTGGTTCTTTTCACACAGTTTTCTTTTCTACGATCACATTGAAAACGGTTTGCAAAACACAACTTCAGATACTGAGTGCAGATTTCACCTGTGGCTCCTCTGCTCATTAGGTTCTTAGCCTTGTTCCTAATGAAGATAAATCTGTTTCTGTGGTGTCAGTTCATCATCACTGTGTGAGAATATGCAGAGGTACAAAACTTTTGACTCCATAATCAGTATGAAGTGACATGTAAAGGGACATACCAGATGTGTTACTGGGTGTTTCTTAAAAAAAAAAAAGGCAGAGAGCGTAGGAGATTTTCTGCTGTGATATAGGGGTATGTACAGGAAAGTTGGGAAAATCTTTAAGGGGCAAAAGTTGCCCAATTGTGTTATAGCGTATTGGACAACATGAGGTTCCATCAGACTGCAGTGCAAAGTTTCAGGAGAGGCCCATATAACAAAACTGATTCCCCAATGAAAGTGAAATCTTTTTCAGTGTGGCGTTCAAAAATTTGCAGTAGCCTAATCTCGTGTCCAATTTACAGTAAGAGGTCATGGCCAGTAATCACTGCAGTCATGACAAGATTGTATTTGTCACACAAATTAATTTATCTAAGGTTTATGGTCAGGAAGAAGGTTCCAGTAGGTGTCATGTGGATGAAAATCTGTGACCTGAAAGGACAGATGAAGCAGTAAACACACTGCTTAAAATATTTTGTTATTTTGTTGTTTGTGTATCACCACAAAATAACTGCAGGTTTGGTCTTGTGATTTGACCAACCACACCTGATTCCCATTTTAGGTGAGCACCTATACAGGTGTTTGTGCTTTTCAATTTCATGCCCTCTGTATGAAAGGACAAATCATTGGAATACGTTTTTCTCAGTAAACATGGACACAGCCAGACACAGAGAAATGGAGTGGGTCTTTATGCTGTAAGGTCACTGGGACAGAGTGTTGACAGACAACACAACATTTAGAAATGTTGCATGCATTACAATTAGAGTAGTAGAAAAAACATCAAATCAGGATGAATCTGTCAACTTTAAACAGTGGTTTATTGTTTGTTTATTTGTTAGGATCGCCATTAGCTGTGCCCTAAAGCACAGCTAGTCTTCCTGGGGTCCACATTAAAACGATGTTCCAAGGTGTTTCCTGTTTTAAACCTTGATTTCTGTGTTGATTTAGTCAATAACAGTGATAAAGAGTTCCATGTTTTCATTGCTCTATTTACTACTGAGCGTAGGAAATTAGTGTTTGCCTTAGGGAGTGAAAACCAGCCTTCTGTTGCCTTTCTGGTGGCATATGTATATGAATCTAAATTGTGTTTTAAATGACTGTACTGGTACGATGGAATTTTGGATTGTTAAACTTTCCATGTTGAAAGTAGAAGCACAGTGATCATCCTGTCTTCAACTTTCAGCCAGTTAAGATGGAAGTGCATGTTATTTATGTTAGTGTCGTACGGACACTGGAGAGCAAGGTGAGCCGCCTTGGTACTAGGTGGTTTGCGTAAATCTTTTTTTGTGGCATTTGCTCCAATTATCAGGCAGTAATCAAGCTGCGAAAGAATAAGAGTACTTAGTACAAGTTTAGTTAAATCAGGTGTAAAGTATTTTCTGCATCGCCTTATTACAGCTAATGTCTTGCCCATTCTATTGACAATAGTGTCGATGTGTTTTGACTTGACAATTTGTTGTCAAGGGTGATGCCCAATAGCGTAGTTTCCTTTATTTGCTGGATGGGTGTTTTGTTTATAAAGAGTTAATAGTTAAATAAAGTAGTTAAAACTAGGTCCACCTCAACAGTACAAACAGTAAAATGCTGCTTTCATATGTATCGATGCATCAGGATTAACGAAAATGTTATATATGACAATATTCAGTATTATCCAGTTTTCTGCAGAATAAGTACTATTACTTTTAATACTCAGTACTAAGTACTACTACGTACATTTTACTGTTAATACCATTTTGAATGCAGAATATTTTTACATTGTTGTATATAAGTAAAAGATCTGAATACTCAGCTGCATCCAGGTAAGATGACACAGTACAGTACTGAACACAACAAAACAGTGCTCAGAGCAACACAGTGTTGCTGTGGTTAGCATGAGGGTTCTGGTTTCAAATTAACCGGCCAGCTGGGGCCTTTCTGTGTGGTGTGCATGTTCTCCCCTTGCCTGCGTGGGTTTCCTCCGGGTACTCCAGCTTCCTCCCACAGTCCAAAGACATGCAGGTCAGGTTAACTGGTGGTCTAAATAGTTGTAGGTGGGACTAAGCATGAATGGTTGTCTGTCTCTGTGTGTCAGCCCTGTGATTGTCAGCAATCTGCATTTTCAGCTCATGGACTGGTATAATATCTCTGTCCCTTGTAACCTGTCCAATCTGAGTGATATTTGGTGTTGCCAAGTGCTCTTTGTCAGTGTTATACTGCCTGCAGTTAACAGTGGATTATTCCATAATGGACAAGATGGTAGAGATGCGCCATTAATAGACAATCGTTTGTGTACTGTCTTTGCAATTTCACAAGAAAAGCCAATTGGTGGATTGTCAGTACATGAAATAAATAAGGCCATTCTATTCTATCAAACACTTTTTTGGCATGTTCGTGTGATCCTTTCCTGGGATTGGAATTAGCAAGATGACAGTAGATCACATAGTCATTGGCATTGACTGTTTTGAAATAACACATCACTGCACGTACACTGATGACGATATCATGTAAGTCCTAGTGATGTGTTAGTGTGTTCTTTTTATTTAACATTCAGTCCGCAAATACGAACACAGTGGGTTTATTTCAATATTTTGCCTGTGTTGTCAATATGCAGTGATCTCGTTACGTTATGTGTGTTTTGAGTAAAACATTTCAGTCATTGTAAAACATGTGTCCTTGCTTTTATTTAGGCTACACCTAAGTGATTTCTCCTTGTGTTTTAGTCAGATTATTAGGAAAAGCGGAAAGCGACGAGAATGCACTATTCTTGTGATTTTTTTTTCTTAATTCTTTTTCCTGGAGAGCATATCACCGAAGGGATTCACTTTCATTATGCTATGTTGCCACTTGCCAGTAATTTGATGCCCCCCCTGCTATAAGCCTAGAGCTCCCCTTGGATATTTGTTATAGCGCTGACACTGTGTTAATTCATGCTTTTATCTCATCCTATCTCGACTATTGTATCTCCTTCTTCACCTACATCCCTGCATCATGTACAAGTGGTCCAAAATGCTGCCGGTAAGCTTTTGATAAGGTCTCATGTGACACTAATCTTGATTTCTCTTCACTGGCTCCCTATCAAATTCAGAATTCAATTTAGGTTCTTGTGATCACACATAGTCTGGACGGACCGGACTATGTGTCGGTCTAGACCTGTTCTATATGAAAAAGTGCCCTGAGATAACTTTGTTATGATATGGCGCTATATAAATAAAACTGAATTGAACTGAATTAACTGTGGAAGCGCAGAGACATGTGTAGAACTGCAACTCTGCCTCCTGGTCTCAACTCTGAGCTGTCATGGCTTAGGGCCACTAATAAACTAGATATGAGAGCGGCACCATCCAAAGTGGGATGAATGCCATCTCTCCTAATCAGACCAGGTCTTCTCCAGAAAGTCCGCCAATTATCTACAAAGCCCACATCATTACCTGGACACCACTTCGACAACCAGCGGTTGAATGATGACATGCGGCTATACATACTCGTTGAGTCCAATCAGCCTCACTGACCTCCAGAGGTCAGACAAACAAAAGAAAGTAAGAGATAAGGAAATACTTCATGACATTATTTTCAATTCAATTCAGTTTTATTTATATAGCGCCATATCATAACAAAGTTATCTCAGGGCACTTTTTCGAATAGAGCAGGTCTAGACCGACTCTTTTTTTCTTGTGATATTGTATGTTATCAGAGATAAACTGGCACTAATATCATTGTTTTTAATAATGTTTGGATTATGAATTTACAGTTATTTGCTCTTATGATTTTTTGTTCAATTTTCCTTCCTTTACTCCAGACATGTTAAACATGAACTGTTTGTTGATAGTTGATAGTTTATAGCTGTTTGGCATTTGAATGATGGCACAATTTTAATGTTGCTGTGCGTGTGTGTGTGTATGTGTTTTCCAAAAAGGCTCAAGTCTTAGTAAGTAAATAAACTTTGTTAAACAATAACAAAAGAAATCATGTTCACAGACGAGGAAATGTATTAAAGTTTTTTTTTTCACGTTACGTTTAGTCACATTTATTCACGTTATGAAATTTCATTCTAATGAAATAGCCGCAAGTAATGTTAGCTAACGTAATGTTAACTTGCTAACTTACCATTAGATGAGTCGACTACCCATACAGCTACTGTAACATTATGTGGCATTCAACACACTCATAAAGTTATTTTTAGTATGATTGTTTTGACCACAGATAACAGTGCTGGGCTCGCCACATAACATTAGCTACAGTAGCTGTATTTGTAGTCGACTCATCTAATGGTAAGTTAGCAAGATGCTACCCATACAGCTACTTTAGCTAACGTTATGTGGCAAATTCAATCGTGAGGTAGCCTAGCACTGTTATCTGTGGTCAAAACAATCATACTAAAATTAACTTAATGATTGTATTGTGTTGAACGTTGTTATATAATGTTATAACGTTACCATATGCAAAGCTTGGTGGCCGGTATGTATGGAATATTATATCATTCTAAAAGGTGTACTTGAAAACAGGGGTTTATATCTGTAACTGTAGTTTTGCAAACTTGTACAGTGATGTTTGTATCTGTAAGCTTAGTTTTGCAAACTTGTACAGTGACGTTTGTATCCGTAACCGTAGTTTTGCAGACTTGTACATTTTGTTTTCTGTCTGCAAACTCCGTTTTGCCAGTCTGTGCATTCAGACACAGGCTTGCAAACTCATTTTCACAGGTGCGGCGGCAAAAGTACTTACGCACGTGTGCTCGCACAAGCTTACGGACTTTTGACACATTTACCACGTGGTATGTTTTCTACACAGGGTTTCGCAAAAGAAACAGGGTATCCGCAAGGGAGGGAGGGTGGGACCTCCAGCTTCTGACCAATCAGTGTCTTTGGAATAGCTAAGCACAACACAATTGGCCAGTCAACACTGTCAGTCAACATAGAGCCGTGTAGAGATCCAACCCCTGAACAGTTATATTTTAAAGATTTATTCTCTGTAGCCCCTGATTTAAGCTACATTGACTTTTATTGACGTTTTTCTTATGTTTTAATATATCTCACATTTTGTACAAAGATGTTCGTTTCATGTCCACAAGCTGGGTGTCTGTATGTTTATAATGTTAAATAAAAAAGAAAAGAAAAAAAAAGAGATCCAACCCTGAAAGATGGCCTCCACCAAGCCTGGGTGACCACCAGTAAGTCAACAAAATACATGATGACTTGTGTCAGAAAAGGTACAAAAAACAATGTTTAGAAATATAGTAATATTTTTTAATAATGGGCCGCCCTAGTCAGATAAGAATAACATTTCTTTTTCAACACAACAGTAAGAAAATAGACTATATTATATACAGTATATAGTGAGTAGAAACACTACAGACAGGGACTGGTTAAAGTTGACTTTATGCTAATGCTAGTTAGCTGACTAGGCCCATTATTAAAAACATTTCTAAACATTTTGGGGTTTTTACCTTTCCAAAAAAGTTAATGTTACATCTGACACAAGTTTATGTATTTTGTTGACTTACTGGCGGTTATGGAGGCCTGCCGGAGTCCATGTTTCAGTCATCGATAAATTAACTGAGCGCTCCCTCGATCAGTTTTTTCTTTTTGGGGGGGTGACTGACAGTGTTAACTGGCCAACTGTGTTGTGCGTAGCAATTCCAAAGACACTGATTGGTCAGAAGCTGGAGGTCCCGCCTTCCCTCCCTTGCGGCGGGACCTCCAGCACCTCCAGTATGATTCTTTTGCGAAACCCTGTGTACAAAACACACCACGTAGTAAATGTGTCAAAAATCCGTAAGCTTGTGCGAGCACGCGAGCGTAAGTACTTTTGCCGCCGCAACTGTGAAAATGAGTTTGCAAGTCTGTGTCTGAATGCACAGACTCGCAAAACGGAGTTTGCAGACAGAAAACAAAATGTACAAGTCTGCAAAACTAAGCTTACAGATACAAACGTCACTGTACAAGTTTGCAGAACTAAGCTTACAGATACAAACTTCAATGCACAAGTTTGCAAAACTACAGTTACAGATACAAACCCCTGTTTTCAAGTACACCTTTTAGAATGATATAATATTCCATAGGCATGAGCCACTTGTCATAGTAATACACAGCGTAGCAAGCTAGATTGATATTGAAATATCATATTAATAAATTAGGTCTCTACTGGATTACTGTGTTGCAAAATGGTATACAATTAATGAAAAGATTATGCTGTGTGGCAGGGTACTGTACAAAAAAGAAGCCAAAATACCCCAGATACGGGAGCTGACGTCTTGCGCTGGTGACAGTCTGCGCATTAGTGATCCGCGGTGGAGCTGCGGTATCGAGTCAATCACGAGTACACTCACAGTGGTCAATGATGACATGACACCCCGTTTTATATAATCAAATAACTAAAAAGAAACTTATCAGAAAAACGAACACTTAAACATACATCAGCGTGTCTTTGAGAAAAATTTATTTGACGTGTACTTTGACTTTTCAGCCGTGACGTTTGGCCCATGTCCCATCTATTAACATGGAGGAGGCGGGGCTTATGACCTATACTGCAGCCAGCCACCAGGGGGCGATCGAGATGTTTTGGCTTCACTTTTGGGGAGCTGTCATGTCGTCCATCTTTATATACAGTCTATGGCGTACATGCATAAACACGTAGTGACATTAACGCACATGTGCATAAACACATGAAATAATCCTTTGTTAATGCATTCAAATCCGTCAACAGGTCAATTTGTAATGACTTAACAAGTATACAGCTGGGTGCAACCACTTTCCCTGTGATTTAGGGGGAGTAGTAACTTGCAGTGCGCTTCTGTATTTGGTTGTGTTTTCTGTATTTACAGTGCGTTTCTGTATCTGCAGTGTGTTTTCTAAATGTTGCACATGTGTTGTCAAATTGATATTGTTCTTAATTAGCATGTGTTTTCTTAATTTGTAGTGCATTTAGCTCTCAAGGCCACCGTAATTACTTGATTAATAACCACAGATAGCATTAAGTATTAGAAATACTTTAATATAGTATGGCAATTAACTGGTAAACAATATAGAATTGCCTACTATAATCTATAATTTTGTCAGTTGTGATGATGATGTCACAAGAGGCAAAACTCTGGCTTAGCTCACAGTCCCAAACCACTGGATCCTAGGACCTCCATTCCTCTGCGGCCCACTGGGGCAATGGCCAGCTCTACCAAGTGTCCAAGAGTGTCTAAAAAGTTGAAAAGGGATGTCTTCTGTGGGCTAACTTAGTCAGTTCCATCTCTGCAAACACCAGATATCCCTCAGTTTACAGACTGGATGGATATGGTAAAAGCCACACATTAGGCCTTAAACGGGGCGGTAGTAATAGATGCTAATGCCCAGAAGTATGAGCTGCGGGATGCAGAACTCTACCTCCTGCAGTCATGCCATGCTGACAGCTTCCCGGAAGAGGTGAAAGCGCTCAAAGCCAGCAAACCAGTATCATCTCACAGTCGATTGAAGATGCTGGTACCTGAGATGGATGCTAACAATGGCCTCATAAGAGTGGGATGAGGCTTACGGCATATCGACAAAACCAGTGTAGAAGATATCCATCCTATTGTCCTGGACTCCAATCATGCGATTACACGTCTCCTTATCAAAGCAGTTGATGTAAAGCTGCTGCATCCTGGGCGACAGGTGTTCGACGAACCGCAGCGCCAATACTGCCGATTCTCTGTGGGCAACAAGCAATCAAAAAACGCCAAATGATGTGTGTGGAATGTCAAAGATAGAGAGGCCAGCCAGCAGTGCCAGTAATTGTGGATTTGCCACCAGCACGCCTGTGACTTTTCCAACCACCGTTCTTCTCCACAGGAGTGGATTTCTTCTGACCCTACACTGTAAAGGTTCGTCGTCACCACTGCAAAACGCTGGGGGCTAATATTCAAGTGCCTAACAACTAAGTGCAAACATCTGGATCTGATCAACAGCCTTGACACTGATGCTTTCTTGCTGGCCTTCAGGCATTTCATCACCCATCTGGGTACCCCTCCGAGATCCTGTCTGACCAAGGGACAAATTTCCGAGGTGCAGAACAATTCAATTCAATTCAGTTTTATTTATATAGTGCCATATCATAACAAAGTTATCTCAGGGCACTTTTTCGAGTCGAGCAGGTCTAGACCGACTCTTTATATTTACAGGGACCCAACAATTCCCACCATGAGCAAGCACTAGGCGACAGTGGCAAGGAAAAACTCCCTTTTAACAGGTAGAAACCTCGAGCAGAACCAGGCTCTGGGTGGGCGGTCATCTGCCTCGACCGGTTGGGTTGAAGGGGGAGGGTGGAGTGGGAGAGAGAGAGCAGGAGGAAAGAGAACATACAGCAGCACAATACAGTTCCACATAGAGATGTAAAGTAATAGTTGTGGTAATGGTATTGATGTTAACACCAACAGAAACAACACTAAGAGCAATATAATAATAGTAATACTAATAATAAGAGCAATAACAGTAATAGCAGCAGCAGGTACAGGGCAGGAGCACGGGGGCAGCAGGTGGCCTGCAACCATAGATCCAGACTCTACAGCTCCAGAGGCAGAAACACCTGCAGAAAGCAACAGAAGGAGAGAGAGAGAGAAAGAGGAGAGAAAGCACACAACTACGGGAAGAAGTTGAGTTAGTAACAAGCATTGATGGAATATGAGGGCGTACAGATGGAGAGGAAGAGGAGGAGAGAGGAGCTCAGTGCATCATAGGAAGTCCCCCGGCAGTCTAGCCATATAGCAGCATAACTAAGGGGTGGCTCAGGGGTCACCTGAGTCAGCCCTACTATAAGCTTTATCAAAGAGGAAAGTCTTAAGCCTACTCTTAAATGTGAGGAGGTTGTCCGCCTCCCGTACACAAACTGGGATCTGGTTCCACAGGAGAGGAGCTTGATAGCTGAAGGCTCTGGCTCCCATTCTACTTTTAGAGACTCTAGGAACCACAAGGAACCCTGCATTCTGGGAGCGCAGTGCTCTAGTGGGGTAATAGGGTACTATGAGCTCTTTAAGATATGATGGTGCCTGACCATTTAGGGCTTTGAAGGTGAGGAGAAGGATTTTAAATTCTATTCTGGATTTTACAGGGAGCCAGTGTAGAGAAGCTAATATTGGAGAAATATGATCTCTTTTTCTGGTTCTTGTCAGTAAACGTGCCGCAGCATTCTGAATCAGCTGGAGAGTCTTAAGGGACTTATTGGGGCAGCCTGATAATAGAGAGTTGCAATAATCCAGCCTAGATGTAACAAATGCATGGACTAGTTTTTCTGCATCCTTTTGAGACAGGATGTGCCTGATTTTTGCAATGTTACATAAAACAAACTTCAAGAACTGCCTTTTTTCATTTACGTGAGAGTTAAAGGACATATCCTGATCAAAGATAACTCCAAGATTCCTTACGGTGTTGCTGGAGGCCAGGGCAATGCCATCTAGAGAAACTATATCTTCCACATAGAGATGTGTGAACAAGATGTCCTTCACACACTGCTGATTGAAATTTAACTCAGTGCTAAACCATTGGGCTATGGGTCAGCTGATGCAGCAGATCTAGACCCTGAGTCGCCAAATATGCTGCTGATGGGGTGGCGGAGTGCCCCTTTGCCACAAGTGATGCTCCCACCACTGTTACCAAGAAATGGTGACAGCATAGCCAGATGATGGCAGATCACCTCTGGTCACAATTCATTAGGAGCTACCTTCCGAACCTTCAGGTCCCTCAGAAATGGTAGCAGCCTACGGGTAATATGACACACAGGACTGTGGTAATGATTGCGGACCCCCAGTTGCCGCGGGCCTCCTGGCCCGTGTGGACAGAGTGGTCAAAGTCGATACCAGCTCCAACAGAATCATGGATGAGGGAATTCATGGACTATATAGCACTGCTATGGGGGCCGCTGTACTGAATTTCCGCAAGGTGGCAGTAGGTTAGCCAGGTAAATGGATAGGCATTAGGCAGGACGACTCAGCAAGGACTGGGGTCCTTTACTATTGCTCACACAATGCCTGGCTAATTATTCCACTCAGGACTGTGTTGGGCTATTGAGAGAGTTTGTTCCCAATTATATTTATTATATATATCAATTATATTTTTCACACCACTGCTAATAAGTTAATGCTATAGGGCTAATGCTAATTCCTGAGTGTAGCATGCTAATGCTAATTTATGTGTGTGTATATATATAGGTATATGTGGCAGTTTGTATTGCTTTATGTCAGTTTTACTGTTATACAGACTCACTGTTTATTGTTGTGATTATTATTCCAGATACCATACATAAATACGTACATTCCTTTGTATAAGACGCTGTTAAAACAACTACTACTGTGCCTGATACTGAGCATCAGTAAAGTTTGAGTGGTCAAGACCTCTGCTTCTGTGTCTATCTCTCTAACCAGAGACCCACTCTAGATGAGCTGGCGTACAGCTATTATAGAATTCATCTTTTAATTCCTTCTGAGCTTTAGTTATCCACCCACTTCACAGAAGAAATGTAAAAAAATGTAAGAGCCAAATCAAAAGGACAATTTGGGATATGCCAGCCTGAAAAGACAAATCTAACGGGCATTTTAAAAAGGATATGATGAAGGAGACGTGTTGGAAGCTGTCATTCAAGCCATTGTTCCAGGAACAAAACCTAGGGGTTAACTGGAAAGCAGAATTGACTTCACATTAAACTTGTTATATCGACATTATGGTATGTTGAAGATGCTACAGAGCTGTACCACTCTATTATTTGTGCAGTTCAGCAAAGAAAGGAGCCCTAACTCCCATCCAGTTTTTTGTGCAAGCTATGGATCTGAGACAACAAATTCTCTACACTTCAGAAATAGTAAAGCTCAGAGCTGATCCCAAATCAGTTTTTCCAGAGTTATCACTGGCATCCATGAGGACACTATTCATGTAGAGACCCAAAGATTAAAGATTAAAACGACAAATGACAACCGGTGGCTGTGACATTACCTCCCTCCAGAAACAATCCCCCACCCACCCCAAAACAAACAAACAAAAAAACCCTCACTCTGGAGTCAGTATTTTTTTTTCTTTAGAAATATACATCTAAAATAAGCTACTCAGCAAATTTCTGGAGTGAAAAATCTGGTAGTTAGGCAAAAAAGTGTGAAAGTGTTAAATTTGTGGAGTTTATTCTTTAACTCTGGTTTGTGTTGAGGGATACTAATTGTCAGAGTAATATTTTGGAGTTCATTCAGTGGGTGTTCAGGAGCGTAATTTAACCCCTCTCCTGGAGTTCATGTTTAACCATTGCTCCATGACTCCACACAGCGCACAGCAAGCTGAAACTGGACTTCGCAGTGAGGTAAGATTGAGCCTGTTTTTTGCTTTTTCCTTTAACTTAACTATTATAAAATGTTCAGTAGGTACAGCTTACATAGCATTTTTGTTGAAGTTGGTACACTAAGCTATGTATGCTTGTTTTGAATTTGGTATTGAACGTAACCAGCTCTGTATTTCCTGAGTATGCTGTATTTGGTCTTTGGCTTTTTGCTCGCTCTGCTGTAAAGGAGATAAAGTTTAGGCAGCCATTTTTTCTGTTGAACCTTTCAGAAAAATTAATTTTCCCTCTCCAAACTAACGTGTGCACACTGATGGTGAAGACACGGAGCTTCAGTAGCCAAAGGAGCGCTAATGAGGTAACGCTAACGCTACAATTAAATAAAATAACTCTGGATTATGACTTTCTTTAGCAATGCAACCATATGTATCTGTTATTAAAGTGTTTTTCATTATAACAGAGGAGAGTCAGGTTCATCAGGTTGCTGGTAGTACGCCGTGGAGCTCTGGTGAAGTGTAGGCGGCAGTGTTTGGCGCTAGCGTAAGTAACCACTAACCTACATTATCTAACAACTCAACAGCAATTTCAAAATGATTTATGAAAACCCGTGATTAACATTATTGTAAACTTAACAGCTAAACATTATTATTCTCAACCCTTTTAATGTTAGATGGCCAAGACATTGATAAAGGTACAACAAGCAGCAAAGAAGAAATACGTGAAATTAGAGGAAGTTTGCTTCTCTGATTGTCTTAGTGCTGGCAAGGTATCTGTTTTATATAAAGCTATGGAAGAGCAAGTAACAGTATTTTGTAAATGAAGTACTGGTTGTCTTGCTACAGTCCAGGAGAAGTTTCTCATACCAGAGGACACAATACTGAAAGTCACAGATGACCACGGTGTAGAAGTGGATGAGGATGTCTTTCCAGAACTTGCAGCCAAAGAAATCTGTTTTGTCATCTACACTGATGATGGTAGGGCATTAAATCATTTCTATGTTTGCAGAGACAAATTATGGGATTTGCATCTTAACTCAGAGACAGCTGTCTGCTGAATGTCTACTTATGTGCTAGTGGATAACAAGAATCTTAATAAATATAGCATTTTTTCCTCCTTAATTAAGTATGGTTGGCATTTCAGAACTCCCATTGGCTGAATCCTCCAGGAACTCTGGTGACTGCTCAGACAAGACAGAATATGTGACTCTTGGTAAGTAATGTAGTATGAGGTGATGTTCATGCTTTGTCTTAAACCCGGGACTACAATCATGGTAGTTTTGTAGTATCTGATCTTAGCCTTTATAAGCATTACTCTGTTTTGTGATCTTCTGATCTGTCTGTTCTGCAACAAGGGGGTTAAGTACCATCTTCTCCAAGTCTGACAGATACTGTGTCTGTCTCAAGCGGTCTTAGCAGTGACACAAGTGATTCAGGATGTAAAGGGAGTCAACCTTTGGACTGTAACCATGCAAGAAATGTAATTATAACTTGCAGTACATACATACAATGATTGCATGATTCCTGGAAAACAAATGCCTTTTGCAAATAATAATGCTCATAGTTATTAATATAAAAATGTTCAATATTAGTTGTAATTTTTTCCCTTCATAATTGATTTTCTTTTTAGACTGTGGAGCAAATTCTGACCTCAAAGCCAGCAGGCTTTTACCTAGGAACACTTTTACGACAGTCAGAGCAACAAAGGCTTTCTTGAGTGGCGTGTGAAGACTGAAACGTCAGTCCAGAACAGCCTCTCCATCCCTGAAGAAAGTGGTGCTTAAAGGAGGTCCCACATCCTCAAGAACCACCGTAGTTACCACAGGTAACCAGCAAACGGGAGATGACTGTATGGAAGCCATATCTCTTCTCCACCACACAACAGACCGTGATTTAGTCTTTCAGAAGATGAGAGAAACCTTCCAGTACCGTCAGCAAATTCTGCACGATCCACAGCACCTCAGTTGATGTACTACAAATGTTTCCTCGCTTCTTGGACACTAAAGGACTGGTAGGTATTAAAATTGAATTTGAAAAAGTTGTATTAAAATATTAGGTTTACATTAGGTGGCTGAAATAGTTGTCCTTTCCTTTTTAATTAGATTTTGCAAGACTTCTCACTGATGTTTGGAGAAGAGGCCGCATCAAGGTTCCTGCAAAAATGGAATACCAGTTTTAAAGACAAAGTCATCCAGGAGGCCAAGAACCTAAAGGTTCACTCACTTCTCACTTCTAAAATGACATGACATCTGCTCTGAATGAAGGATCTGACACCACTGATGATCCAGGTACTATACATCATCAAAATCAAATAAAATCTCCAGGATGCAGAAGGATTTTATTGATTACTTCCCAGAAGAACAAACTGTATTGTTAAATAACTGAAATCTGTTTGCATAAAAGTTTATTATTTAATGTTTAACATAAATAATGTTCTGGTCTCTAACAAACATTTGTTATAACTAGCACACTTTTACTTTCTTATTTTAAAAGAGTATCATAAAACAAATACAAGGTATGACGGAATCTAGAGATGCACAAAATAGGCCATTTTAAAATAACTAGTGTTATTTACTCTATTTCCAGAGTGGGACAGTGATATGTCATCTCTTCTTGTCCTGCTGCATCTTCTCACACCACAACCGACTGGAAGAAAACGGCCCAAGACAATCAGCATTGAAGAGGCAACAGATCATCTGGTGAAATTTCAAAAGGTTTGTGAATAACACTATTTCATTCAAAATACTGCAGTGAATTTAACATTTTTTAAGCAAATTATTTATAAGGTGATGTTTTCATTGTGTTTCAGTCATGTCAAAGCCACCGAAGGAGGCTCTCAGCCGTATCTTCTTGCCAGAGGGACTTCAAAAGCGCAGGTTTTCACCTTTTACGTTGTCTTGGACAAAAAGCTTGTACCATGTCAGTCATGTACGTCCTTGTGGGCTTTTGATGAGCTCTCATTTTGTCTTCAGTGTGAAGTTTGATGATTCTCTATCCAGCCTGTACATATTTTTGCAGACAACTGTGTACAATATTGACATAGGTAGAACTGAAGAAACTCCAAGAGTCGAGCTCAGAGCAAGGCTGTTAAACAAGCAGTAACTAGTTTATTCAGCCAAAATGTTAAGTTGTTTCCTCTGCACTTCATCCTTTGGTACAGTTTTGCTTTTGTTCAGGCACCTAAAACTAATTCATGGAATGTATCCAGGGAAAAGTCTAAGACTAAAATGCGGTCAGACAGGTTGTTGTTTGCAGTTCTCTAGTTATTCTGGGTTTAGGAGACATCTTATTAAGATAACATACGTGTGCCTCATGAAACCCTTTCCAACTATGACACAGAAGAATGCAACAATTCTCAGTCCATAAATGAACTACCCTCAACTTCATCTCAGTGCCAAAATGCTGTAACAGTCACTCCAATGTCCAGTCACAAGAAAGATATGTGTGCCTCCATTGTAGCCAAGCTTTTGGGAAGCGGTGTACCAAATACTGTAGTTCTTTCTACTATTGAGAATTTCCAGAAATTTGTGGAAGATCCCAGAGAACAACTCATGCAGGTCAGCAATAGAAGAGGTATTTAAAAGTTTGGAAAACCTTTTAGACAGTTGAACTCTGATACCAAATGGAAGAAGTATTTCAAGGACAAATGGGGTATAGTGCAGCCAGTTGAACTGCACCTTGGTGTTAGGTATGATACCAGACGAAGTTCCTGTCAATGATAAATTCATCTATGTTCCCATTCTAAAAACATTCCAGTTCATTTTCAGAAATGAAAACATTTGTGAGATGATGAAACATTCACTCAATCTGACGTTTCTGAAGACTTTTGTGACGGAAGCTACTTTAAAAGTCATCCTTTGTTTTCAGTTCATAGATTTGCTCTCTAAATACAATTATACTACGATGATTTTGAATGTGCAAATCCCCTTGGGTCAAAAAAAGGTATACATAAAGTTAGCTGCCTTTGCTTCATTCTCAGAAACCTTCCTCCAAAGCTGAATTCTGCCCTGATGAACATTCTGATTTCACAGCACTCGTGTGCAGAATATTTCTGCTCGCGCGAGCAATATTGTAGCCTGCGAGGAGAAAACAATGCTTTGAGCGCGCGCAGCTCTCCTGCTCGCAAAACTTTCACCTGCTCGCTCGCGAGTGGATTTTCTTTTTGGCAGTAAGTGGGCGGATCCAGTCACCATTGTATCCCTAACGTTACAGCTACAGCTAATGTTAGCTAGCTAATCAGCTAATCAGATAATGTTAGGTTAGTGTAATAATTCAGGACTGTTTCTCTCATAGTAAAATGTAAATGTAGCATTATGAAACTAGTAAAATGAATGGATGGATGGACTGACGAGGACTGTGACCAATTATATTTAGGGATACAATGGTGACTGGATCCGCCCACTTACTGCCAAAAAGAAAATCCACTCTGCGTGCGAGTGCTGTGAAAGCGATATGCCGTCATAGTTGACCCAAGTTTGACTTTAAGGTCATCTGACTTGAATGAACAACACTATGCCAGTTTGGTAGATGATCCAACATTAACGTCTTCTTTTGGCATCAAGAGAAAAAGCATACTTAATACTTTGCAGTATTTCAATACTGCTGAGAACTATGCTGTTGACATCATGCATGACATTTTGGAAGGGGTTGGTCAATATGAGGTCAAACTTCTTTTTGAATATTTGATTGAACATTTTATCTCTAGAGAAATGCTTTTAACTATGGCTATTTGGAAAGTAAAAACAAGCCAACACATATTAACCTTGACTGTGGAGGACATGGAATAGGATTAAATGCCTCACAAACACTGTGTTTACTCACAAACATACTATTGATATTTGGCGACCTGGTACCAGAGGATGATTTGCACTGGCGCTTGTTGCTCTTGTTGCTGAATATTATTAACATTGTGTTTTCATACTCAATCACTGAGGGAATGACCGTGTATTTAAAGCACCTTATTGTTCTTCAAAGAGTTGTACCCATCACGAAACTTGCTTCCAAAACATAATTTCATGGTGCACTACCCAAGGTGCATCAGAAAGATTGGACCACTCATTCATATCTGGACCATGAGGTTTGAAGCAAAACACTATTTTATTTAAAGATTGTGTGAAGAACTTTAAAAATTTGACTGTATCACTTGCAAATAAACACCAGTTTGCAGTAGTATATCATTGGGAATGCTTGGCTTCAAAATCAGTCGAGTCTGGTCCAGTCAAAATGTGTTTACTTGAAACACTAGATTTTACAGAAGATGTAAAAGCATATCTTCATGTTGATCCACAAACCACTGTCAACCTCACAAAGTGGGTAAAATGTTGTGGAGTTGAGTATCGTGTTGGGCTCTTTGTTTGCACAGGCACTGAGGAAAACTCACCACTTTTCAGCAAAATAGCCTCAATCATTTTGCACAATGAACAAGTTGTTTTTGTTTTGATTGAGCATGAAACTTTTTTTCATGACTATTTCCATGCTTTTCAAGTGAATGAACACATACCTAGGAAGATATTGGTTAAAGAAAGGGAGCAGTTAAGACATTTCAAGTGTTTTGATGCCCAAATGTCATATGGGTGTGATTCCCAATTTTATGTTGTATCAGAAAATTGTATTATCTGATTTATCTGAATGGGATCCATGTGAAGTTCTTCTTCCCTGTTTTTATGTACTTCAACAGGAGTAAATTCAACGGTTTATCTCATGTTACACAGTGTTGCACTAAACAGACACTGCTGTTATGTTTTTATTGCTCTGACGACTAAATCTAATGCAGTGTGCATGTTATTGACTGTTTTATACAACTTAAGCTGCACTGTTATGACCTTGAAGGTGGTTTAAATGATTTGTTGTTCTAAATAAAAAATCTGTTGTAAACAGTACATTGCGCAGCAGTCATTTTTACATAAAATATATGAATAATATAGAATTGTTAACTCTAAAACAGGGTTAAATTAAATATATTTTAAGTGTTCCTCCTAACACTGGTAATGAGTTAATATTTAACTCAGTTTTAGTGTTACATATACTCTATATCAGATTAGAACTTTAACACCTGAGGAGTAAAATTTTAACTCAGAAAAAGGGGTTCAAGATCAACTAAAAAAAAAAAAAAGTTATTTTTACTCAGCTCTGGATTTTATGCGATGGTCACGCATGTACACTAAAATTGAGTTGTTTTTGACTCACAGGGACTTTATTCCAAAAGCCAAAATGTGCTGTGTAGGCTCTCATGGATGCAAGATAATTTACACAAGGAAATCTATCTATTAGGGTTTTTGAACAACTTTTACCACAATCTTAACAACATCAATCTTAAACTGAACACAGAAAATGCCACTTCCATGGGCTGAGAGAATTTCAGGTTAAGTCCTGACTCTTGGATTGTCTGCTGGACTGCTGCCAGGTTTTTGTTGCATGTAGCTTTGTAATGAGTGTTGACCAGTTTGTCATCTGTTGTCATGGCCTTTCAGCAGGTTGCTCATTCCCACTGGAAGATCCTGGGGGTGGAAGCTATTTCAAAAGGCAACCTCTGGAAACAGAACCAGCCCCTGGGAGTAATGAACATGGTTAGCTTGGCACTTTCGATGTGTAGTGGTATTTGCCAAAAGCCAGAGGATGCATCCAATGTGGAAAACATTTCCCTCTTGACTGCTTTGTTCATATACTTTAGGTCCACACAGACTTTATTTTTGCCACTGTTCTTGGTGGTGGGCACCACTTGGAGCCCACAATTCTGCTGGGCTCTGTGCCCTCACTGGCTCTGTGACAAATTACATCTTGTACATGGAGACTTCAGACTGAGACTGCTTTAACTTATTGTGTTGGGGAACTTGATTAGCTCAGACTGGCGGGAAATCTGGATGGTTCTATCTAGTGTCAAGTCGCTTTTCATCTGCCACTTTTAAGAAACATCACGGTCAGCAATGTCTATTATCAGTCTGTCACAAATCGTCTCTTCCTTCGTATCTCCAAACTCGCAGCCAGCTCATAAAATCAAATAGTGAGTGAATTGAAGACAGGTTCTGCTTCTTTCCCCATGGCGTACAGCAGCAACATGCACCACACCGTCTTCCTTAGTTAACATTGTGGCACTGCGAAAACCTCGAAAGTCGAAGAGATCCTGAGCTCCGAATTTTGACATGCTTTCACTGACTGGTGTTCTTGGTTACTGGAACTTCTAACATAATGTCATTAGAAGAGACTGCACACCAACATGAATGTCTTTAGCCCTGCTTTAATAATCTTAAATAGCTCTACAGTAGCATGGCAGCTCTGCTGGCTGAACCAGATATCCACAATAAAGTTACAACAACTTCCTGTTTATTTGTTGCCCCAGAGATTATGGGAAATTAATTGCAGGTACCAAGGTATTCAGAAACGTGCCTGGCTGTAGCATTAAGATTTACCTTAATTTCAGTTAAGTGCCTAGTGTCCACATACTTTATACTATATAGACTATATAGCGTAGTTCTAGAGCAATCATCAGTCAATTGGTATGTGCACGGTCGCGCTAAATTCCGACATTTCCGACAGCACTTAAAGGCAGCAGAGGGACCGACAGTCTGCTCAAACTCACAGAAGCCCCTTTGTCATTTTTTACTCCTCCTTCTTATTACTTTTTCATCTTTTTCTTTTTCTGAGTTAATGACTAAGAGATGGACCGCAAAACCAACAGAATAAACTGTTTACACGGACTCACATCAGACTGGTCACATCTCTGAGCTCATTCTTAAAAAGAGCTCTTTAAAACACGTTAAAAGCTAGGATCCAAAATGAGCCTATTTGTATTGAAAATACACAGAAATATGACCATAGAACACATTATTTCATTTCATATGTAGGCTATAATTTTGTGCTTTTGCCTACTTTGTGCTTGGACGTAACCTATAGTTTAGTCATGTATTTGTTACTTCCATAGGCTGGTCTGTTATGTATCTGTTCTATAATAATTAGATTTATGCCATTAAAAAAACAGACTAGAGAAGAAGGGAGGAGGAGGGATTTCCCTGCTCCAAAAAAACTCTTTCCTCCAGTTTCTATTAGCTGGAGGAGGACGAGAGGGAGGGGGGCTGGACATTCCTCTCTTACTGCAGACTAGGCAGGGGGGAGCTTCGTGCCACTTCTGTACCGCTTCTTTTTTTACGGTTAAACATGAAATTTACGGGGAAGAACGAAGACTTTGTGGCCGCGAACAAGGTCCTGTTCCCGGAGAAAGGATTAAAAGCCGCGGCGAGACTCACGATTGACCGGCAGCAGCGAGTTTTCTTACTGTAGAGGGAGATTTTCTGCAGCCAGATGAGCCGCTCCAGTTCCACAGAAAAGAAGGAAAATAACAGAAAATGATGTTTCACAGAGCTGAAGGACCGGGAAAGTAAACGGAAGAAGCTCAACAGAAAGGTAACACTGTACGTTTACTGGCATATAACGTTAGTGAAGAAGTTGAAAAGTTTGAAAGTGCGCCGGTCTCCCCACTTCGGCGTATTCGTACAGTGAAAACTTAGGAGTTTTGTCTGTGACATCCGTTTGTTATCCTTCTGTGTTCCTGTAGGAATGTTCTAGGGGCATTCCGTCAGAAATCAGTCACTTTTTGACCTCACCCCTTTCCATTTGAACAAATGTCCTACATTTTAACCTATATGAGAGTGTTAGAACGTGGTTTGATTAACCAGACTGACCAACCATTAAGAAGACAGGGGCCCTCAAAGTTGACCCATATTGGACCCCCACCCCACCTAAATCTTCTTCAAAAATAAACAGAACAGTATGATTCTCTGATTATCTAAAGGCTTAAGGCCAAGGTTATCCACAATTCCAATAGGCCTACTTTTGATCCAAAATAAAAAAATATGCAAATTGGGTGTTTGTTTTTTTTGTCCTTAAACCTTAATATGCAAAACACACGCTACAGTCATTTTTGTTTTGTATCATAAAGGCCACCAGGAAAAAAAACAGTTTAAAAAAATTACTTAGACCAAGAGTGCTTTTTTTACTATCGTTTTATCCAATCCTCATGTCACTCACACTAGTTTGTACTTCATTCAGTGATGCGTTCTGTGAACTAATAAGTGACTTAAATATTTTCTGCAAATACTGGTAACTGAAGCTTGGATAATGTGAAGAGTAGGTGTGTGTATCCCTGCCTGTTTTACTATTAGTGCTTCTGTTCGCCACTTTTTCAGCTTCGAGTTTGGATTTTCCTGTGTGGGGGCCACACAAGGGATCCTTGAAGTGGTTCCAGGGGGTCCTCAGGGACATGGAAAAACATTTAATGTGCTCCTTGTAATCTGCTTAACTTGAGATTTCTATCAGTGTTTACATGGTTCACAGTAACATGATTTTATCCGACAAGTTGGTTAACAAAGGTTTGGTCGGTAAACACTGCATCATGTTGCTGAGTTTGTTCCAGGTTGATACAGGTGACCTTTGACCTGTAGAAAAATCATCCATATTACTGGATGATTTTCCATGTCTTTGTATATTTGAAAATGACACATAAGATTTAAATTTGGAGAAATATTCTTGTATCATCATTTTAGATGAAAAAATACAGTTTGATGATCAAGAACAATCTGCATGTACAGAGTGATACTAAAAAAAGGCAGGTATGAATTAAGTGTAGTATTAAGACTAGAGTTTAGAGCAGGGGACATCAACTACATTTGTCCAAGGGCCAGAATATTTCAAATGTTTATATATATATATATATATATATATATATATATACACACACACACACACACACACACACACACACATACATATTTATGTGAGACCTAATTAGCCTATTAATGTTATTTTTGTTAGCCTATCAGTGTGAACAAATTTCTAAAAAACATGGGATATCCATAAAGATAACTAGACACTTAACATATGAAACACAATTGCAGAATGCAGTCCTGATTGGCAGGACATATTAATCGGTTTTGGTGCTATCAATGTCCTGATTGGTGGAAAATACTTGCAAGAAGCAGGAAGAAAGGCCTTTTGAATTGTTTGTCAGCCACGCAAAAGTGAAAAAAAAACAAAAACTAAATGTTAAATAAGAGCATGTGAAAAAAATAAAAGGAAATGTTAAATGAGAGCTATAAGTTTGTCCCTATTCTTGCGTGAAAATATGGCACAAGCTGCATTCCATTCATAAAAGAATGAAAGATTTCATTTTAGCTTCACCTATTCCGCTTGCCGCCAGCCGGTGGGTTTGAACCAAGAACCTTTGGCTGTGAGGTGACAGTGCAAACCACTGCACCATCATGCTAAATGTTGTAGTGCTTTTTATTCCTCCTTGCATTTTCTGAATTCATTTATATGAGAAGCTTTGGCGGGCCGGATGTGGCTCGGGGCTGCCAGGTTTAGAGGGAGGATTTGTTCAATTCAGTGACCAAAAGAGATTTTACTCTCCTGATTTCATACTAAACTCCCAAGTGATAGAAGTTTTGTAACAATAGGGGATGCAGTGTTTCCCACAGGATTTCATGAGATTCTGGGGGGAAAGACCCTGAACCCTCTAGTGGGGTCCAGGGGCATGCCCCCCCGGGAAGAAAATGTAAAAAATTTTAAAGTTAAATGCATCAATCTGGTGCACTTTGAGAGCAAAATTAAGAAGCTACATCTGTTTAACACAGTTCACAAAATACGGGTTATTAATTAATAAGGGTAATTAACCATTTATTATTATATCAAACACTGACTCATCTCTTACTTCTGTCATCTGACTGGTAGTCTAATGTACTAATTTTCCCACTGCTCTCAACTTACTTTTCTTTTCTGAGGCTGCCCAAAAAATTGACGAACGTCACCCTTCCTCTTGTTCATGATGACACTCAATGTGAATGAAAGCTGGCAGTAATACTACTTTGTGTGTAAATATGCACATACAACAGGGGGGCGCTGACTACTAGCAAGGAACCTATAAATGAATCGAGACACTCCGATTGGCTGTAACTGAATCCATTGGAGCCAATAGCAGTGTTCAATATAGAAATGTGACCTTTACACTCTAGTATCTTACCAACAAAGATGGTGGGTGAGAATTGATCGATATACATACAAGTTGAACAAGCAATGTGCCATGCAAAAGGGGAGACCATCCACATCTTTTACAACTTTACGTATTAGTTTTACAGACAGAAGTAAATGGCTCACATAGACAAACAGGGGCTCACCGATTAGCGCTGTTTCTCTAGTTTAAGAGAAAAAAATGTGATGTCTCTAACGCGTCATATCTCCGCAATGGTTAGAGCTAAAGACAGTCATTTTTGGGATTGTATACAATCCCGTGGGTCTCAGAGGGTTAACGTGGAGTAAGAGATAATGAAAAAAAATTAGGTTCATTATGAGACTATGGCGGAAGAAATTAATCTATGGCGAGCCACCATACATTAGTTAATGAATGAGAAACACTGGGATGTCCATGACGCATTTCATGAATTAAAAATGGTATTTTTTCAGTTTGCTGTCTGATAGAGCACTGATTGGAGTTTACTTACTGTTCTGTATTGGTTATGATGTTTATAACAGAAATTACATAAAATGTTACAACGCTATATAACAATGTTATAATATGTGCAGTTATCTCTTTGCCCGTTTTTATTTGTTGGAAACAGACAGACACATAATACCCATAACATGAGACAGACTGTGTGTGTGTGTGTGTGTGTGTGTGTGCGTGTGTGTTTGCAGTACATTCATCCTCCAGCCATGTCAATGACATTAAAGCTGTAAAATTGGGGACGTTTCTCTGTAATTGATCCAGCGTGTAAATGGCAGCTACTTATCCAACTTTTTTGGAATGTAGTGGTAAAACCGTGGCACATGACATCAAGTAAACCGTGGTTACTGCTTAAGGGCAGAAATTCCCTAATATCCCTCCCCCTGTCAGAGTTCAGGTTAAGGTTAAATGAGCCATCCATGTCAATACTGCCAAAGTTAAGATAGAGTTTTAAAGGACCATACATACATGTTACATCACTGCTGACCATTTTCTAAAGTTTACCACAAGTTTTTACTGACGCTAGAGAGCTAATCTGCTAGCATGGTTACTACTGACTGACCACCATTGGCCAGCTTGACATTCTGAGCAGAGCTGGTAGAAGTCTTATGCTGCAGACGCACACATTTAATACAATTTCAGTTCTGTAATAATAGAACTGTGATTCAGAAATTGGAAAGTAACTTACATTGATGGGATTTCAAAGAGGTTTTCTAAAACTGATTAACTATACGTTATGGCTGCATTTATTTTTATGAAGGGTATAATGTCATATTTTGGAGGGAGGTTGCACAAGTCTTTGCAAGCTTTAATGCATTTGTCCCTTTGTGGTAGATGTGTTATGTGCTTCTTCACTTATTACCTTCCTACAGTAAGACAAGTTAGTAAGACTACAAAAAATTTGCCTAGTAATGACCATCTGTGAGGTCGCAGTGACCACTCAAAAGTCTCCCTGGATTTCCATGTAGGAAATATTTGAGTGTGAATGAAAACCCCCTACAGATTAAAGACTGAGAGGCCCAGTGGGTTTGACTCAGAGCCTAGAAATTCCTCTCACTGCTCTGCTTCTCTGTGATATAAACACTTCTCACTCTACTTTTTCTACTTTTCCCCCTCTTATTTTCTTGCTCCTCCCCCGCTCCACTTCTCAAACTTCCTGTCATCTGCTTTGCCCATTTTTATTTTTTGTTCAAAGTCCTTGGTTGCTGACTCGACTATATCTCTCAGTGGAAAGAAAGCTTTACAAATCATCTCCCAGTTGGAATGGGACTGTAAAAAGATTTCTGAAATGGAATATCATGGAATTCAAGGGAGTTTAATGCAGTTTGTTGAAAAGCCAGTCCAGGGCCACATCTCTCGCCCACGTGCACGCGCTGTCTCACTTCCTCTTTACCTCACTTCTGCAGTTTTCATGCTGACTTCAGTCTTCTTGACTGTGTAGCTGCTGTGGCTGCTATGACATACAGTATGTTGCTGTTCAAGTTTGCTGTCGGTTGTAGTGTAAAACGTTCTAAAATTGGCATAGAATGTTGTTAATAAATATTAGATGTAATATTCAAATTAATGCAAAAACCTTGAATGTCGCGCAACATTTAGTATGACGTCATTATATAGACTGACTTTCTCTCAGCACCCCCTGTAACATACAGTACCTGTAACGGATATTTTTGTCAAATGGCTTTAGTCTTTGAGCAGAGAAACTAAAGACTATTGGCCTCCACCAACACTGTCCTGTTCGATCAGGAGGAGGAAGACAAGGGAGAAATGCTTAAATTAGACCTCAGCCAAATTCTTTGAAAATGTAAGCAAAGTTTTTGCAGACTGAGATCCAAACACACACCTCTGACATTATTCGTGTTGTACAAACATACATTTTGCATAACTTTTGCAGCTCATTTGGATGTGGTAACAGATACTTTACTCTGTTTAAATACTGTACTACCTCACATAGTCTTTAATCTGTATGGGGTAGTTTACCTCCACATTAAGCCAGTAAAATTCATAAACGCATATTTTTCTGTCCATTTTAGCCCTCTATTCACTAGGCCGGAGTTTTTCTCACCCCAGAACTGAGCTTTTTGTGAGGTTTTTCTTTGAAATCTTACATCCCTATGTGGAACTGTATTGTGCTGCTGTATGTTCTCTTTCCTCCTGCTCTCTCTCTCCCGCTACCCCCCCCTTCAACCCAACCGGTCGAGGCAGATGACCGCCCACCTAGAGCCTGGTTCTGCTCGAGGTTTCTACCTGTTAAAAGGGAGTTTTTCCTTGCCACTGTCGCATAGTGCTTGCTCATGGTGGGAATTGTTGGGTCTCTGTAAATATAAAGAGTCGGTCTAGACTTGCTCTATTCGAAAAAGTGCCCTGAGATAACTTTGTTATGATATGGCGCTATATAAATAAAACTGAATTGAATTGAATTGAATTGAAAAGAGATGACTGTTCACGTTTGGTGTCTAAGAACCCCCCCAAAACGGAGCTTTTTCAAAATGATAAAAGACCTGCCCAGTGTGATCTCTGTCCTGTGATCTCTCATTTTAAATTTCAATGTTGCCAATTGCACTGTACAGCTATTGTCATTAACCTGTATTTATGTTTTTTGTAGACAATGTTGTAATCATAAAATCATGTTGTGATAAGCAGTGACTTCGCAAACTGCCTGGTTAACAGGTAGTATATGAGCTGCGTTCAGATCACTATTTCATACTTGTTACATTGTCGGACAGAAACAGAAAAATATGTAAATGAGAACAGCTGTAACGTGAATTTGACTGTAAAAAAAACACAATTAAGCATATGCATTCTTTTTGTCAAATGTATAAAGCTGCTCGTAGGCATAGTTCTGTTTTATAAATCTCAGTCATTGTGGAACTGGACGCAGGCAGGTGCCGGGAAGGTGAACTTCTATGTTGCCTCAGTATACTGTACTGCAGGGGTTCTGAAAGTTATTACTTAAAGGTCTGCATCTGCTTTTTTTTCAAGGTCAGAGGTCTGGAACGATGTCAACGAAAAGGAAATAAGCCACATTAAAACCACATTCATTTGGATGATCGCTGTGAATGATCTCCAGCTACACTGTATATTCAACGTCACTAACAATTTATTGATCAATATTGTATGTATGCATTTCAAAATAGAAAACGTTACACTAACGTATTGTTTTCATAACACAAGGTATGGGCTTGCGTCCGGATTGACTTGCCGTTGGATTGACTTGGTCCGGATGCGGACCGAGGTCCGGACTTTGAGAACTCCTGCTGTAATGTATACTGCACCACTCAATATATTGAACTTGTGAGATTTTTGGGGTTTTCCAGCATTATGAGCCAAGAGTTTTCAGTTTACAGGGGTGGGGGTTTACATTGACAGGAATGGAGAGAGTATGCAGCTGGGTATCTATCTTACCCAAACACCAGCCTCTTTCCTTTCTTACCAGCAGATGTACCCCCCTCCTTTAAAAAACAAAAAATCTCTCGGAGGTCTTTCTCTGTTCTTCCTCCCATACTTTTAAAATCTCTCCTCCCTCCTCTCCTAGCCAATAAAGTTATTAGGGCCCGTGCACTACAGTGCGTAGGACGCTATTGTATTTCTAAGGATTATTATTATTATTTCAACAACTGAATTGCATTTTTGAGGGGCTAAACATGCTCGAAAACTCATGAAATTTTGCACATGCGTCAGAAGTGGTGAAAATTTACATATTTTATGGTTGTTGCGCATGGGCGTGGCAAAATGGCTCAGTAGCGCCACCTACAGACGTTAAACAAACTATACGTTTCACCTACATGCACCATACCAAATTTGGTATGCATGTGTATCATGTCCAGACTTACAAAAAAGCCTTTGGGACCCCCCCTCCCCCCTACACCCAACAGGAAGTCAGTTATTTTTAATAAACTGTTCATTTTTGGCCATTTCCTGCCCTCGTACTTTTGAGAACTCATCCTACAGATTTTATCGGATCGCTTTCAAACTTGGACCATGCCTTCTTAACAAGATGGCCATCAAACGATACTCGTGGATTTTGTTTTTGTTACACGGTCTGCCCGTGACGTGGCGTGGAAGTTAGGTGTTTCGCTGCCAAACAGGAAGTGGTCTATAACTGGACTGTACATTGTCCTACAGGCCCCAAACTTACCACGTTTCATGACCCCCCCCGCCCTGAACACATCTATATGCTCATTTTCAGCCACAGTCATAGCGCCACCTAGTGCAAGCAGGAAATGACACGCCTTATAGTCTGACATGTCACTCCAAGGAGGTTGAGCAGAGCAACCTCAAAATTTGCCACTAAAGCCTAAAGACGTTGATGATGCTTCACAGTGAAACTTGTGAGTTTTCACCAAAGGGCGTGGTCATGGCGGCGCGGCGAATGTCGATGCTCCATCATGAAAATTCAAACTGTTGTAACTTGGCTGAAAATTATCAGATCTTTTTCATATTCCTCACGTTTGATGAGATTCCCGGCCTGAACACATGTAGGGGGTCAATTTTGAATGAAAGTCATAGCGCCACCTATTGACGACAGGAAGTTACAGGCCCCATACTTTTAATCAGTACTCCTAGCAGGTTAACCAGATCCACCTCAAAGTCACTCAGCATAGTCTTAAGAACTTCATGATGCTTCACTGTGAAAATTGTGTGTTTTCATCAAGCGGCGTTGCCGTGAGAACGCATTCTTCGCCATGAAACAGGAAGCAGTTTTTTGAGGGGCGAAAGATGCTTGAAATCTCATGAAACTTGCCACACACGTCAGGAGGGATGTATTGTCTTGTATGATATGGGTCAAGGACATGGGCGTGGCAAAAACAGCTCAATAGCGCCCCCTCCCAATTTTCAAAATCAAAGCCCCCCTCCCCTTAAAATTTGACGTAAATTTATGAAATTCGGCTGGCATATGTGTGATGTCCACACTTAAAAAAAAGCCTCTAAACCCAACAGGAAGTCACTTATGTTTAATAAACTGCAAAAGTACGAGGCCTGGAAATGGCCAAAATAGCCCTAAAAATGAACAAAGTAGTCCTACAGATTTTATCGGATCCACTTGGCCTATGCCCTCTAGACACCTTGGGCATGAAAAGTTGCTAAAAGCTTTCCATTAAGTTGAACGGCGTGCCCGTGACGTGGCTTTGAACTTTCATATGTCATGTCTGGTTAATGTTCCTGCAATTAATTGATTCTTCCACCCGATGGCAGTGTTGGTTTACTAATGGATAGACTTGCATGACAGCAGAGGGAGGAGGACAGGAGAAAGGACTGACTCTGACTGATGTTTGTCTTCTTCATTCTTTCTAAACTTCACTCAGGAAGAATTATCAGGCAGATACATTTCATTCTTTGGTGCGTTGTCCAAAACATATGACAATTTAGAGCTGTGTCATCCGGTTGGTGTCCAGCAGGGCCGGAGTGGGATTAATTTTCAGCCCAGGTGAATCGTGCTTCAGACCAGCTCAATTTAGTTCACAACCCATTATGCTGGAGATATATAGATTTACTATGTAAATTCACTGTCTCCTCTGCAGCCTCTCTGACCTGCTGCGTGTGTGTGTGTGCGTTTATTTTCTTCTCATCTTCTTCTCATTCAATTATGTGTGTCATATTTTAGTATTAAAATCTCGATTTCATCCGCTCCCGTTTTCCCTCTTAAATTAGGCTACTGTGTTGTGGACAACTCCATCTCGTGCTTGTACATTACTACAGCATACAATTTAGCAGTTTGTATACAACGTGTGGCTACCTTTTATGAATACAATGCCAATCAGGACTGCATTCTGCAACTGCGTTTCATATGTTAAGTTCTAGTTGTCTTTATGGATATCCCATGTTTTTTAGACATCTGTTCACACTGATAGGCTAACAAAAATAACATTAAACATATTAAAATATCAAACTATAATAGGCTATACATAGAGGATACAAGGTGACTGGCCAGAGTCGATTTTTTTGTCCCAGTCCAGCTCTGCCCACCACCAGCTTATTCAAGCAGCACGGTAGATAAATATAAGTTGCAGCATAATTAAAAATGTAATAATACAACACTGCATGTGCCTTCTAGGGCTGCAGCTATCGATTATTTTAGTAATCGAGTATTCTACCGATTATTCCATCGATTAATCGAATAATCGGATAAGAGATACTTTTGCCTTATTAAAGAGCAATAGTAAATTCACAAAAGAGAAAAGAAGACAGGTCTCTTAAAATGAACAACTAATTGGTTTCCTTTTTAGAAAAATTATTTTTAATCTTTAAATTGCAAATATCTGTCAAAACTAAACCCATTTAGTGCTTTAAAGTGCAAAACATTTTGCAAAATTCAAAAACAAATAAAAAAATTTAAGTAATTTCAAATTACTTTAACAAGGTAAACATACATAAACATTGCTTTTAAGTTGGTGCAACTTAACATTCAGGACTACAATTTTAAACTTAATTACAGCTCAGGCATAACGTAAGCCTTTACAGTCTTTTGGCATTTTTAAGTAACAAAAAAAAGAGTTCTGGCACAATCGTATCTCCTGGATGAGGTAGATATGGGGTGTTTGTGTGTCTGTGCATGTGTGTGCGCAAGCCTTTAACGGAGCATGTGGTGGTTGCAATGAAGAAAAGTGAGCATATCAACATGCTCCGAACTGAGGCTTGCTCTGCGCTTTGATGCAATATTTCCTGCTGCAGAAAACAGACGCTCTGATGGCGTGGATGTTGCTGGAATACACAACAAGGACTTTGCCAACTTTGCCAGCGTTGGATAGCGTGCTGCATTTGTTTTCCACCATAACAGCGGATTCTCCTTCTTAGTCAGGGGATGTTCTCCGAAATACATCAAGACCTCCTTCTGCACAGTTTGGTTTAACTGCTGCTCCTCATCCTCTTCATCACTGGTACTGGAGTCTGATGATCCCAGTATATTTTCGAGGAACGATGTTGCACCCTTGGCATGTGTTACTGGGTTGTCTTCTGCTGTGCTGGAGGCTCCATTTTCACTTTCATTGAGCTGCCTCGCTTCCTTTTTGGCAGCAAGTGCCAGGGCTTGTACTGTGTTTTGGACCTTGAATGCTTCATCAGCAGGCAAGAACTTAAGTCTTCTAAACCTGGGATCCAAAGCGGCAGCAATTAGGACTATGTTTGGAGATTCAGGTTGAAACACAAATAGTCCTTGCCATCTTGCTGAGATCTGTTCTGCCACATGAGCCTGGTATGACCTCACTGGTGCAGTCTCAAAAGCTGAACTCTGCATGGATTTCTTAAGGCTCTGCACAAGGTGTGGAAGTGCAGAGAGGGTAACATACTGTTGCCCACTCAGAAACACTGTAGCTCCTTCAAATGGCTCAAGGGCCTGGTTCAGCTCCTCAATCAGGTTCCACTGTTCAGGCTTGAGATCGAGGTAGTGGTGTTTTCCTCTCTGAGTCACTGCTGGGTCCGAGAGTGCAGCAGTCACTGGCCATCTTTGTTCGAGAAGCCTGGATAACATGTGATAAGTGCTGTTCCAGCGAGTACTTACGTCTTGAACCAGCATGTGTTGCGGTGTGCCCATTTGCTGCTGTTTATCCTTTAGCTTAGTGCATGTCAGCTCACTCTTTTTAAAATGTTCAACAAGGCATCTTGCAGCAGCCACACACTTGGAGATAGCTTGGTGGCTCTTCAGAGCGCTTTGCACAACCAAGTTCAGGGTGTGACCTGCACATCGCACTGATACCCATCCATGCTTTTCTGCCAAAATCTTTACCGCTGCTATGACATTAGCACCATTGTCGTGGACAACAGCTTTGATTTTCTCTGGTGGAATGTCAAATTTGGCAATAACATCCTCAAGCCACTGTGCAATATTTGCAGCCGTGTGTCTTTCTTCTAGGGGCATCGTTGTCAGGCTGTGGGACTCCATTTCCCAATCCTCCCTAAAAAGTGACACGTCACCCCCAGATATGCCTCTGTAGCAACGCTCGTCCAAATGTCAGTTGTGAGTGCAATGCTGTCAGTCTCCTTCAGGGTGTTCTTCAACTTGCCTTTGATTACTTCGTACTTGTTCTCCATCGTTTTCATGAAGTAGGTTCTTGAAGGAAGCGTGTACCTGGGATTGAAAGTGAAAATCATCTTTTGAAAGCCTTCATCCTCCACCATGGACAGTGGGCGCATGTCTGTGACAATCATGTTCAAAATGCTGTCTGTGAACTCAGCTGCTTGCTCAACTGAACATGGTGCAGCTGTCCGCACGAAGCTATCCATACGACGCTGTGATTTTACTGAAAAAGAAGTGAAATAATAATTATTGATATTTATTTATTACTAGGCCTAAATATTATACTGTAAGTTCATATAATTGGCTAATGTACATTTATTTACTTTTTTGAATGGTTGCCATACACCTGCTGACCCTACTTACTGCAATCAAATATATGGGATTGGTGCATTTTAGGCTCCAATTTACACCTGATATTTTGCTTTCTGGGTTATTTTGTGCATCACTGTGAGGGCAGTAGATGTGTGTGTGAAGGGTGCATGTTCTTATGTGTGCGTGTGAGAGAGGTAGGGAGGGAGAGAGAGACTGATAATAACACGAATAAAGCTCAGGCTTTCACAAACTGACTGCAGCAGTTTATTTGCTGTGGTTATTTTCTTTAGCAAAACATAGCTAACTTAGGAACATAATAACTGGCCACCATGTTTTTGTTCTTAACTAGCCATTACATATAGCCATAATTAACTTACATTCTTCACTAGCCTTCATCTCAACTAGCAACCACATTGCTAAGTTAAATGCTAACGTTAACGTTACCTTGTGTCGGGTCCGTTCTGTGGACTGGATGCTTTCTGCTGAGATGCTGAAGCATCGACGTCGTGCTGTTGTGGTAGGCAAGTTCGGTTTTACAATAAATACACTGTACAGAGTTTTCGTTTTTTTTCAGCTTGAAATGATCCCAAACTTTTGACACTTTCTGTCGTTTTCTCTGGCCTGTCCCTTCGCCTCGCTCCTCACTATTATCTCTACCTTTCTCCATTTTCCAGTCCGCGCCATCAAATCACGTCTACTTTACGTATCCACAACGTAAGCGCTCTGTGCGGCAGTAATAATCATCCGTGGAAACACAGTGACCACTGAGCAGTATGGGTTAAACGAAGCTTCGATGCAAAGAATTAGCATCGATGATTTTTAGTAATCGAGTTACTCGCGTTTCTCGAGGAATCGTTTCAGCCCTAGTGCCTTCCTTAACTCACAGGGCCGTTAGTAATTGCAAGAGACAACTGAGCTCTCAAAATGAGATCCACAGATTTAAACATGACTCATAACAAAATAACAACTAAAGCTACAGTTTCAACAAATACATCTCTTAATCACATCACTAACAAACACACAGGAAGTCAGTTATTCTGTCATTCCACTTGGTGGTCCTGGTAATCTGTGCTCTACTACTCCGGTGTTGCCCTGTTACTCGGTGCTGAAACTTGTTTTATCCAGGAAAAGCACTGGGTGCTCCTGGTACTCTGTGCTCTGTGCTTCCACCTGTTTTGGCCAGAATAAGGGCTCTCCCGCTTGGGGAGGCTCAGCCCAAGCTCCCCCTGGCATCTCTGGTCGTGTGCATGCTCTGACTTGGTGGTCCTGCTACTCGGTTGGTGGTCTGTCAGGCTTTACGTGTGTGTGGGGGGGTTGAGCTCTGCACTCTGTGGTCGTGAAGCGGCGGATGATGCACTCCCCGACGCGCGCAGGTGTGCGAGGGCCCGTTCATCGCTGCTTGCAGCTTTAATTTGAATTGAAATTGAACTGAATGGAAATTAAACACACTGAACAACCTTTTCTTTTGCCAACTTTTTTGGAAATTTGCTTAAAACTTGTGTATATCAACAGTGTAAACAGGCCTTTAATGAAATAGTGCAGCATAGATTTAGAAAGAAAAGTCTCACTTGTTTGGTGTGCCTAAAGTTGAAAGTTGTGGGTGGGACACATTGCAATATGTTCTCTTGATTTAATGATGACTGATAACTCGTGTGGGTGAGGCGAGGTCTTCTCTCAGAACTACTCCTGCAGAAAAATATATTTAGGTGGGTATAATCTCTTGTAGGGCTGCAAGTATTATTTTCATTATTGATTAATTGAAAACTGCCCATCAAAATTTTCCAGAGCCCAAGGATATGGCTTTAAATAGCTTGTTTTGTACAAATGACGGTCCAAAACCCGAGGATATTAAATTTACCAACTAGGAAAGCAGCAAACTTTCACATTTGTGGACCTTGAACCAGCGAATGACATTTTTGCCACACAAGCCTGGGTCCTCCTGGAATGGCAGTGTTGGTCAGTCAGTTATTTTCTTAAGACATTCATGTTCCCCTCAGGATAAACTAAAATAACTTAAGTGATCCTCTGAATTTTCATCTAGCACCATCATCACTATTTTGGTTCATGACCAAATCCCTGCAAAACAAATGACATTTCCATCAGCCTTAGCTGAACTTTGTGTTTAGTGCTAATCAGCATGTTAACACACTAAACTAAGAAGGAGAACATGGTTAACATTATACCTGCTAATCAGCATGTTAGTGTTTTAATTGTGAGCAAGTAGTGAGTAATTTTAAAATTCAGTAATTTGTTCTAAATGTAAACATTCACTGGGTGTCAGGGGGTGTGGTCGCACATGAGCCGGGCCTAGCAGTTAGTTAACAATACAACAATGCAATTAAAGTAAGGACCATGTCTTTATGAGGCATTGTAAGTTTAGCATTATTGTACCTAAACAAAGTTTAAAAAAAAGTCGCGTCTACCTTAATTAATCATTGATTTATTGCACCATCTTGACCCATGTCTGTAGTGATAGGTCTTATCACGTGACATAGGAACCTTCGATGTGTTGTATTGTTGTTGCTAGGGATCAGAAAAATAAAGTGAGTTGCCTGAGAACATGAGCTTCGCATTGTGTGATGTCCGGCCTCCTCAAAAGGTTTCTTTGTACCTATAAACAACAGAACATGGTGTCAGTAGTCAAACCGACTGATACAGTGAATTAGTTGACGCGTACTGTTAGTGTAAAAGTTTAGCCGAGTGACAAGGTTAGTCGATGGAAGCTCACAACAGTGAGGAGAGTTAGCCGCGAGTAGCTAATCAACGCGCCATCGTCATGAATCAGTTTCAAGTCACCCCACCAGAGAAATTCACGTTCAAAGCAGATGACTGGCCAAAGTGGATTAAACGTTTTGACAGATTTCACATCGCTTCAGGTTTGGAAACGCAAGCAGACGAAAATCAGGTCAATGCCTTAATCTACACCATGGGTGAGGAAGCAGAGAACATACTGGTGTCTTTGCACCTCAGCCCTGAAGAAGAGAGTGAGTACACGACCGTTAAAAGGCAGTTAGATGCTCAATTCATGGCTCGCAGGAATGTGATCTTTGAGAGAGCGAAGTTTAATCAGCTCTCAAGAGACGGGTGAGTCGGCTGACTGCTTCATTACTGTGCTGCATTGCCTGGCAGTACACTGCGGATACAGGGCTCTGCATGATGAGATGGTGAGGGACAGACTTGTGGTGGGTCTGAGAGACAGACGCTTGTCTGAACAATTACAAATGGACCCTGAACTGACCTTAGAAAAAGCAGTCACCAGAGCCAAGCAAAGCGAGCAGGTGAAAAAGCAACAAGAAATGCTAAAGAATAACTTCAAAGGGGACATCTCAAACACGCAGCTCGACAGTGTGCACACGAAACAGCACGGCGGGGCAAGATCAAAGTATGCTAAACCACACTCTAGATAGATAGTCAAGAAAGCACAGGGAAGACTCTGCTGTAGGTTATGTTCTCTTGTGTCACCACATCTTTTGCAATGTCCAGTGAGGGAAGCAGCGTGCAACCTATGCAAAAGAAAAGGACATTATGCTAGGGTGTGTAGAACAAAAAAAATGCATGAGGTGAATGTAGCTACAGTAACTGGTGATACAGATGTGGATGACTATAAGGCCGCGTTCCTGGGTTCTATGACAATAGATACAGGGGGCAGCCCCTGGATGACAGAGGTAAAAATGGACAATTATAACATGGTGTTCAAAACTGACACTGGAGCAGACGTGACAGCGGTTCCAAAAACGCTGTACAACCAGGGCCAGTTCAGCAGACTGGAGAGGACAACAATGATCCTGAAGGGGCCAGGTAGAAAGCCTCTCAAAGTGAAAGGCAAGTTCACAGCCACTCTCAGCAGGAAAAACAGAACCACAAAAGACGACATCTATGTTGTGGAGGGGCTGAGCACACCACTGCTGTTGGTTGCCAGGCTAGATGACGTCAGCCTAGACTCCAAAGTGACTGTGAAACAGGAGTTTCCAATGCTTTTCTCTGGACTAGGCAAGATGGAGGGTGAGTACAACATTGTACTGAAGCCAGGAGCAAAGCCTTTCTCTCTCTCTCGATGCCCAGGTGCATCTCCCTCCCTCTCTTACCTAAGATTAAAGAGGTTCTGAATCGCATGGAGCAACAAGGGGTTATCTTGAAGGTGGAGCAGCCCACAGAATGGTGTGCGCCCATGGTAGTGGTGCCCAAGTGTACAGGCAGCGGGGTAAGAATATGTACAGATCTCACTGAGCTGAACAAATCAGTGATGAGAGAGAGCCACCCACTCCCTTCAGTAGAAAGCACTCTAGGACAGCTTTCTGGAGCCAAAGTGTTTTCGAAACTAGATGCCAACGCTGGGTTTTGGCAGATTCCACTCACTAATGAGTCTTCTCTGCTAACCACATTCATCACTCCGTTTGGGTGGTATTGTTACAACCGTCTGTGCTTCGGAATATTGTCAGCACCAGAACATTTCCAAAAAACGCATGCAATGGGTCTTGGAGGGTCTGGAAGGAGTTCTGTGCCAGATGGACGATGTGCTCATCTGGGGAGCCACACAGAAGAAACATGATGAGAGGCTGCGGAGAGCACTGTCACAACTTCAGGAGGTGGGAGTGACATTGAACGACAAGTGTGAATTCTCAAAAAGCAGGATAAAGTTCCTTAGGCAGATCATAGAGGCATCGGGAGTCAGCGCAGACCCCGACAAGGTGAGTGCTGTGAGAGCCATGAAGGAGCCCAGTAACGTCAGTGAGGTGAGACGCTTTTTGGGGATGACAAATCACCTGGGGAAATTCCTGCCTCATCTGGCCGAAAAAACACGCCCACTTAGAGATCTACTGAAGTCAAACATGTGGGCCTGGGGGTCACAACAGCAGCAAGCCTTTGACAGCATAAAGGAAGAACTGACTACTCCTCCAGGGCTAGCACTATATGATCCAAATGCTGAAACACTAGTCTCTGCTGATTTGTTGTCGTACGGGATGGGAGCTGTTCTCCTTCAGCAGCGAGACAGTGCAGATTGGAAACCAGTGGCGTACGCTTCAAGAGCCCTCAGCAGCACTGAACAGTGATACGCCCAGATCGAGAAGGAGGCGCTGGCCTCCACATGGGCCTGTGAGAGGTTTGCTGAGTTCCCCATAGGGAAAAGTTTCCATATAGAGACTGACCACAAACCTCTTGTTCCGTTGCTAGGCTCAAGAAACCTGGATGAACTCCCACCACGCATACAACGCCTACGTATGCATCTGATGAGATTTTCTTACACCATTTCTCATGTGGCTGGCAAAGAGATAGCGACTGCGGATGTGTTGTCCAGGGCACCTGTAAACAGAACAACAGAAGGGCTACAAGAGGAAGAAATCAACCTGTATGCTGACTTTGTCATAGCAAGCCTGCCAGCGACAGAGAAGAGGCTCAGAGAAATACAGAAACACCAGGACAACGACGACATATTACGACAGCTGAAGCAGTACTGCGTAGAAGGATGGCCAGACAAGTTTTCGATTGGAAGAGTGTTCCAACCCTATCTGCCATTCTCAGGTGAGCTCACAGTTCAAAATGGCCTGCTACTTTTTGGCTGCAGGATTGTCATCCCAGCATCACTCAGGGAAGACATACTGGCCAAGTTGCACGAGGGTCACCTTGGCATAACCAAGTGCAGAGAGAGAGCCAGACAGTCAGTGTGGTGGCCAGGTCTCAGCAGAGAGCTGACAAAAATGATAGAGAACTGTGACACGTGCTCGGGTTGAGAACCAACCTCAGAAAAACAATGATGCCCACGGAGTTCCCATCAAGGCCATGGTCAACCGTAGAAGCAGACCTGTTTCAGATAGAAAGACATTACTTAGTCATTGTGGACTATTTCTCAAGATACTTTGAAGTAGCCAAACTAACATTCATGTCATCAGAAGCTTTGATCAAGCACTTCAATTCAATTCAATTCAGTTTTATTTATATAGCGCCATATCATAACAAAGTTATCTCAGGGCACTTTTTCGAATAGAGCAAGTCTAGACCGACTCTTTATATTTACAGAGACCCAACAGTTCCCACCATGAGCAAGCACTAGGCGACAGTGGCAAGGAAAAACTCCCTTTTAACAGGTAGAAACCTTGAGTAGAGCCAGGCTCTAGGTGGGCAGTCATCTGCCTCGACCGGTTGGGTTGAAGGGGGAGGGGGGGAGCGGGAGAGAGAGCAGGAGGAAATAGAACATACAGCAGCACAGTACAGTTCCACATAGGGATGTAAAGCAATAGTTGTGGTAATGGTATTGATGATAACACCAACAGAAATAATACTAATAATAAGAGCAATAACAGTAATAGCAGCAGCGGGTGCAGAGCAGGAGCACGGGGGCAGCAGGCGGCAGCAACCACAAACCCAGACCCTACAGCTCCAGAGGCAGAAATACCTGCAGAAAGCAACAGAAGGGGGAGAGAGAGAGAGAGAGAGAGGAGAGAAAGCACACAACTACGGGAAGAAGTTGAATTAATAACAAGCATTGATGGGATATGAGGGCGTACAGATGGAGAGGAAGAGGAGGAGAGAGGAGCTCAGTGCATCATAGGAAGTCCCCCGGCAGTCTAGGCCTATAGCAGCATAACTAAGGGGGGGCTCAGGGGTCACCTGAGTCAGCCCTACTATTAGCTTTATCAAAGAGGAAAGTCTTAAGCCTACTCTTAAATGTGAGGAGGTTGTCCGCCTCCCGTACACAAACTGGGATCTGGTTCCACAGGAGAGGAGCTTGATAGCTGAAGGCTCTGGCTCCCATTCTACTTTTAGAGACTCTAGGAACCACAAGGAACCCTGCATTCTGGGAGCGCAGTGCTCTAGTGGGGTAATAGGGTACTATGAGCTCTTTAAGATATGATGGTGCCTGGCCATTTAGGGCTTTGAAGGTGAGGAGAAGGATTTTAAATTCTATTCTGGATTTTATAGGGAGCCAGTGTAGAGAAGCTAATATTGGAGAAATATGATCTCTTTTTCTGGTTCTTGTCAGTAAACATGCCACAGCATTCTGAATCAGCTGGAGAGTCTTAAGGGACTTATTGGGGCAGCCTGATAATAGAGAGTTGCAATAATCCAGCCTAGATGTAACAAATGCATGGACTAGTTTTTCTGCATCCTTTTGAGACAGGATGTGCCTGATTTTTGCAATGTTACATAAAACAAACTTCAAGAACTGCCTTTTTTCATTTACGTGAGAGTTAAAGGACATATCCTGATCAAAGATAACTCCAAGATTCCTTACGGTGTCGCTGGAGGCCAGGGCAATGCCATCTAGAGAAACTATATCTTTAGATAATGTGTTTCGAAGGTGTTCGGGGCCAAGTACAATAACTTTGGTTTTGTCTGAGTTTAACATCAGAAAATTGCAGGTCATCCAGGTTTTTATGTCCTTAAGGCATGCTTGAAGTTTAGCTAATTGATTGGTTTCATCTGGCTTGATCGATAAATATAATTGGGTATCATCTGCATAACAATGAAAATTTATGGAGTGCTTCCTAATAATATTGCCTATTGATGGAAAAGAGATTAACTTTTCATTATAGTTTTCACTGTGGTTAACAGGCAATTCTATAGAAGGGGCTCTTATTTAAAAAGGGGGATGTAGTGATAGGTCTTATCACGTGACATAGGAACCTTCGATATGTTGTATCGTTGTTGCTGGGGGTCAGAAAAATAAAGCGAGTTGCCTGAGAACATGAGCTTTGCATTGTGTGATGTCCGGCCTCCTCAAAAGGTTTCTTTGTACCTATAAACAACAGAACAAAGTCTTGGTGAAATCAACACCAACAGCCACGTTATACAGTGGATTAAAGAGTTCCTCACAGATTGACCACAGAGAGTGAGGTGCAGTGGTATTACCTCTTGACAGTTATCCAGTTAACCTCTTTCTTTGCCGATTCATGGGCCTCCAGCTGAGCACAGCTGTCTTGGAGTTCTCCCCAATCTATGGGTCACTGAGAGGAAGACTCTGACTGTTGTTTGTGTCTATGCACCAAACAGCAGATCATAGTATCTGGCCTTCTTAGAGTCTTGGGACTTGAGACTGCTGGGAGACTTCAATGCTCACGTGGGCAATGATGGAGGAACCTGCAGGGGGGTGATTGGGAGGAATGGCCTGCCTGATCTGAACCTGAGTGGTACTTTGTTATTGGACTTCTGTGCTAGTCATGGATTGGTCATAACAAACACTGTGTTCAAGCATAAGGTGATTTATAAATGTACTTGGTAACAGAACACCTAAGACCAGAGATGATTGACTTTGTGGTCAAGGAGGAGAACTGCTGACGCTAACTGGGGATATTGTCGAGTTGTGCAAAGAGCACTTAGAGGACGTGTTGGCTGGGTTCAGAAGTTCCTCAGTGGAGGAGTTTGAAGACTTGGGTGAAGTCTCACCCATATCCCGGGCAGAGGTCTCTGAGGTAGTTAAGAAGCTTCTCAGCAGCATCAATGTCATCCAGGTGTGGGTGAGATTCACCCTGAGATGCTGAAGGCTCTCGTCATTGTTGAGCTGTCTTGTCTGATACACCTCTTCAATGTCATGTGGAGGTTGGGGACAGTGATGGGTTGGTGATACCCCTTTTTTAAAAAGGGGGACCAGAGGGTGTGCTCCAATTACCTGGGTATCATACTGCTCAGCCTCCCTGGGAAAGCTTACGCCAGGGTGCTGGAAAGGAGCCTCTGACCAACTGTCAAACATCAGATCCAGGAGGAACAATGCAGATTCCATCCTGGTCAAGGAACCAGTGGACCAGCTCTTTACCTTTGCAGAGTTATTAGAGGGGTCATGTGAGTTTGCCCATCCAGTCTACATGTGTTTTATAGACTTGGAGATGGCTTACGACCGTGTCCCCTGGGGATTCTTGTGAGGGGTACTGCGGGAGTATAGGGGAACCAGAGCCGTAGTGGGTGTTGGGATCTGCCACGGTTGTCCCTGATTCTATTTGTGATTTTCATGGATAGGATCTCAAGGCGCAGCCGGGGGAGGAGAGTGTCCAGTTTGGGGACCTTTAGAATTGCTTCTCTGCTCTTTACAGATGATGTGTTTCTGTTGACTTCATCAGACCACTGCCACCCGGCCCCAGATAAGTGGCAAAAAATGGATAGTGGACAGTGAAAACAGGGAATAAGCAAGAAGGAAAATAAGGATGTATGAAAAATAGCAATTATATATATTTCTCAAATCGCCCAGCCCTACTCACTTTTAAAGGCAGAGATAGTCTGCAGGTGAGGCAAAAGTTTGTGGGCTTGTAATAGAAAGGTTGCTGGTTTAAATCTATATTTAACCAGGGAATTCCCTTAGCAGTGACCATCAGTGTGGCCTTTAAGCAGCTAAGTCGAAACTGCTCAGTGAAAAAGTAGAAAACTGTGGTGTATTTTTGCGCATGCGCCGACCTGGACGGACGCTGCTGCAGTTGCTCTCGTTAGTTTTTCCGCTCTTTTGTAAATAGCTGTTTCTTATTTTTCTCTTAGCTTAAAAGTAACTTTTACAGACTTCTAAGTGGTGCCCCTCTACAATGGGAGTGTAGAGTAGTTTTAATAAGTTTTCTGGTCATTGGACTACTTCTGGGGTGCCGTGTCGCCGGAGGACAACAACAACAGCATGCCGCCATCGTTTACAGCCGGGATCAACTGATGGCGCTCCGTCCGGCCGCTGTGAACTCCAACCTCCAGATCCCTGAGGAGCTCCGGAGGAAGCCTCGAGGAAGTAGAGGAAGGAGGTCGAGACAGCGGAAGGTAGAGGCACGGAGGGAGAGAAGGAGATTCAAGCCGTATCTACCCTCTCTTGTCATGGGGAATGTTAGATCGCTAGCTAATAAGATGGACGAGCTAACGGCATTAGCCAAGAGCCAACAGGATTTTCGCAAGTGCAGCATCATGTGCTTCACTGAGACATGGCTGCACCGGGACATCCCTGACCAGAATGTTACTATCACCGGCTTTCAGACCGTTCGGGCGGACAGGGACTGCACCGAGAGTGGTAAGAGGAAAGGAGGTGGGCTTGCTGTTCTAGTTAATGACAGATGGTGTAACCCTGGCCACACTACAATTAAAAAACGAGTCTGCTGCCCTGATATTGAACTGGCCGTGGGACTCCGGCCATATTATCTGCCCAGGGAAATCCCACGTTATTGTGGTAGTGGTCTACATCCCCCCTTCTGCTAACCCGACGGCGGTGTGTGACATCACTCATGGAGTAGTAGCCAAACTGCAAACAAGACACCTGAGCGCCCTCATCATAATCTCAGGGGACTTCAATCACGTCACCATGGACAAAACTCTGCCCAACTTCACACAGTACGTGAACTGTTCAACCAGAGAGGAGAGGACCCTGGACTTGCTGTATGCTAATGTGAAGGAGGCATACAGCTCTTCCCCCCTCCCCCCACTGGGCAGGTCAGACCATAACCTGGTGCACCTCAAACCCTGTTATGTGCCCCTGGTTAAACGACAGCCAGTGACTACCAGGACAGTGAGGGAATGGTCAGAGGAGACCCAGGAGTCACTGAGGGGCTGTTTTGAGGTGACCGACTGGAATGCACTCTGTGAGCCACAGGGTGAGGACATTGATAGGCTCACAGAGTGCGTAACGGACTACATTAACTTCTGTGTGGACTCCATTGTCCCAACAAGGACTGTCCATTGTTACTCAAACAACAAGCCGTGGATAACAAAGGACATTAAAGCCATCCTGAATGCCAAGAAGAGGGCTCCTCCCCCCACTGGCTCCCCCACCAGCTGCCCTCTTCAGCACGATGGCTCCACTCCTCCCCCATTGGAAACTTCCACGATGAGCTTCACAGCTGACCAGGTGAGCAGACAGCTGAGGAGACTTCATTCAGGAAAGGCTGCAGGCCCTGATGGTGTCAGCCCCAGGGTGCTCAAGGCCTGCGCCCTCCAGCTTGGTGGAGTACTTCAGAAGGTCTTCAATATGAGCCTGAATCTTCAAAGAGTCCCCGTGATGTGGAAGACGTCCTGCCTCGTTCCTGTGCCTAAGACGCCACGTCCCAGTGGATTGAAGGACATCAGACCGGTGGCTCTGACCTCCCACATCATGAAGACCCTGGAGAGACTGGTCCTGGAACAGCTCCGGCCCATGGTCAATTCACACTTGGACCCCTTACAGTTCGCTTACCAGCCCCGACTTGGAGTAGAGGATGCCATCATCTACCTGCTTAACCGTGTCTATGCTCACCTGGACAAACCAGCGAGCACTGTGAGGGTCATGTTTTTTGACTTCTCCAGTGCTTTCGACACCATCAGGCCGGCTTTACTGGGTGAGAAGCTGACAGCAATGCAGGTAGATGCCCCACTGGTGTCCTGGATCGTTGACTACTCTTCACCAGTTACACCACTGATTTCAACTACCAGACAGAGTCCTGCCATCTTCAGAAGTTTTCTGATGACTCTGCTGTGGTTGGATGTATCAGTAACGGTGGGGAGGCTAAATGTGACAAAGACAAAGGAACTGATTGTGGACACGAGGAGGAAAAAGACTCAGGTGACCCCCGTTTCCATCCAAGGGGTCAGTGTGGACATTGTGGAGGCCTACAAGTACCTAGGTGTGCACATTGACAATAAACTGGACTGGTCTACAAACACTGAAGCCCTGTACAACAAGGGACAAAGCCGCCTCTATTTTCTGAGAAGGCTGAGGTCCTTCAACATCTGCAGGACGATGCTGAGGATGTTTTATGAGTCTGTGGTGGCCAGCGCTCTCCTGTTTGCTGTCGTTTGCTGTCGTTTGCTGGGGCAGCAGGCTGAGAGTGGCGGATTCCAAGAGACTCAACAAACTGAAGAAAGGCTAGTGATGTTGTTGGGGTGGAGCTGGACTCACTGACAGCGGTGTCAGAGAGAAGGATGCAGTCTAAAATACGTAGCATCCTGGACAACACCTCCCACCCACTCCATAACGTGCTGGTCAACCTCAGGAGCACTTTCAGTGACAGACTGATCCCACCAAGATGCACCACAGAGCGCCACAGGAAGTCATTCCTGCCTGTGGCAATCAAACTGTATAACTCCTCCCTCAGAGTGTCAGACACCTGAACAGAACTTATTTATGGATTCATGATGTGCAATAACGCATTCATAATTACGTGCAATAACGGATTCATATCTATGTGCAATAACGTATTCATAACTTATTCTTATTGGTACTTATCGTATTTTACTCTTATATTTTATGTCTATTATGTTTCATTTTATTTTATTTCCTTTCTATTAGTACTTCTCTATACATGAGAGCAACTGTAATCGCATAATTTCCCCTGAGGGGATCAATAAAGTATTCTGATTCTGATTCTGATAGTACTGGGCAGCACCCAGGGGCTGAATGTGAAGCAGGGTGTTTCCTTCAAAATAAAGTAGAAAGTAACTGAACTTTCCCTGGATAAAAATGTTTTTATTGTCCAAGCAGCATCACTGAACTAAATATGTGTAAAACAAGATCTTCATTCTTCCCAAATTTCGGCAGCTTTCTTGTAGGCCTGTCACAATAATTACATTATCGACTTCACCAACATTTTAGCCAACATGATGCCGGAATAGATAGCAGGGTTTTCCCTACCATTATAAGACGTGGGTGCAGCACCTAAGCGTTTTTTCATAGCGCGAATTAACAGAAAAAAACTATGCTGACATTTCTGGTTGTTCTCTCGTCTGCTCTCTGTGTTGGAGTGTCACCGTGGGCGTGGCTCAGGCATCTCCTCCACACACAAACACACACACACACACACGAAGGCGGAAGCACCACAAAGTGCTGCGGAGCGCTGCCCGCATCCTTTTGGCGCCAATGTTAACCAATTGGGCTGTTCAGACACGACGTGCCAGCTCGCGCTCTGCAGCTATAGTTTCGGCGTGTAGGAAATGTAGGGGGCCATCACCTATGATTCCTTTGATAAGTACTTGTCAACATCAGCAAAAGGGGACTTAATTTCCTCCCAGAGCAAGTTCATGGTCAAGGCAGATGACCACCCACCCAGCGCCTGGTTCTGCTCGAGGTTTCTGCCTGTTAGAAGGGAGTTTTTCCTTGCCACTGTCGCCTAGTGCTTGTTCATGGTGAAAAGTGCCCTGAGATAACCTCTGTTATGATTTGCCACTATAAAAATAAAATTGAATGTGCTGGGTAAACTTTCTGCATAAAGACGCACACACAGTGCCACCAGACTGTTTCATCAGCAGTGGAAATTGTTGTAGCTCCCCTTTTGACATTTTCCCAGCTCTGTACTTGCACAAAAGCTTTGAGAGCATCTTTGCCCCGCTGTTCGATTCAGGAACCTGCATCTGCTTGTTTGTCTAATTGTAGAGAGTGAATGTGTCTGCTAGGTATGCCGTTTTGATTCAAAATACAGCAGTCAGCTGTTCGCATAGGGGTAAATTGTGATCTTGCAAGAATTCCTTTATTTTTTTCCTGCAGGTCCATAAAATGCACAAGCCCTTGTTTGATGTTTGATGCGCTTCATCCTCACGCAGCTGAGCAAACAGTTTCTTGTTAGTAGGGAGAGCCTTAATTTTACAAGTTTAAGAAAGTTTATAACTTTCACAACAGTGGCCAAGGTGTTACTAAGGTCTTCCGAAAGCTTTTTGCTGGACAATGCTTGGCAATGTAGCATGCAGTGGAAAACTGCGCACCCTGGAGCTTTTTCCTTTAATCGCCTGTTGAATCCCTTGTTTTTGCCCATCATCGCTGCAGCCCCGTCAGTGCAGCATGCAACAAGATCTTCATAGGGCAGATTTTATGTCTGTGGACTCAACAGGCCAAGATATTTGTTGAGTGATTGTGGCTAGATTGATAGACATAAGAACGTCTTGTTTCAAGTCATCACCGTGAATATGTATGAACATAAACAATGAGCATGAACTTGTCTGACACTGTTGTCGTTTCATCCAACTGAATGGCAAAGGGAACATTCCTAAGCTTGTGCAGCTGGTTTTGACAATCTCCAGCCATTTTATCAATTCTGTCTTTGACAATGTTGTCAGAGAGTGGAACGGTTTTCACTTTATCCACCACCTGTGGGCCACACAGTCTCTCTACAATTTTCAGGTAGGCGGGTTTGATTACACTTTGCATTCTGATTTCAGCATGTTAGAATATTAACCCATTTACATTTTAGATATTTAGCTGCTGCTCTTATATAGAGTGAATGAGGTTCAGTTCCCATATCACAAACAGTACAAACTCTGAAAATATTCTGTGACTCTGGACTGATCATGTAAGACAGAATTAGGCAGAAAGGATATTGTTATAATTTAAGCAAGTAATGGGCCACATTGCTGGTGCAAACCCTACAAAGGTTCACTTAATTAACTATAGATTTGATTAGATTTTGACATTATGTTCATTATAGCCCAACCAATGCTGCAGTTGTGAGGCTGATACAACAACAAACTTTAGGCAGCTGGAAAGAAACAAAAATACCATGCAGGAGCTCTGCAGTTTAGCAGTTTGGCTTTGGTTAGTGAAAATAAAGAAGAAAAAGATCCAGAGGTGCAGTGTTAAAACGAAGAGCTGCAGAAGCTTTTTACAGTTTGGGCAAACTTCCAACATGAAATGAAGCTGAGCCTGGGCTATTCTCTTCTGCGCCTGTCCTACTGACATACAGAGAGGCACTGTAAGTTACATGAATAAGACAAGACGGCCATGGTGGTGTGTCTGACCTCAGGCCAAGGCATAATAAAGTCTTGAATCAAGTCAAAGTTGCATGGCATGATCATGAAACAACTCACTTTTTTCCTGTTAATCTCAAACATGCAAGAGGGCATGTCAGTTCTTGCTCCACAATAATTATTAAACAGATCTTTTCAAATCAATTAATATCCAAGCCTACTGCTTTGACTACTGTATGTGTCCAGATAACCGTAAATGCAGAAGCTGCAGGTTATGTGACTGTCTCTCCCATGTTTTTCTGTCATGTCTGAATCAGCTGTCTGTGTCATCATGTAAAAATTTGGTGACTGTCTCAAGCACATGTCTAGACAGTACTGTGTGTTGACTCAAATATTTTTGGTCTCTGCATGTCTCTTGTGTGTTAATCTGCTGAAGCACACAGAGTCCTGATACTTTCTTTTGTTGATCTGGACTGTGTTTCTTTTTTTTTTTTGGGAACAGGATGTCTTCCCTCTGAAATGAAAAAAAATAGCAAGGAGAGTATCGGCTTAACGAAGTCCTCTGCAGTGTAAAATAGCTGAGGGGAAAGTCATATTCTGCCTCCATTTTATCTTTTTATAATCACAGAAAAGAAGAAAAAAGCATTACCCAACAGTCCACCCTGCTGTTGTTAAAGTCACAAGCAGTGAAAGGGGAAGTTACAGTCTTGAGTATTTATCTCATTGACGGTTGGCAGAGTAAATGCTAGTAAAGCAGTTACACTAATGCACAGGTATGAAGGAGTGGCTCATTGCTGAATGGTCGCCAGATCCACCTGTCTCTACCTCCCAGCCCCACCTGTCGGAGTGAGGGAAGAGGAGGGGGAGGGGGGGTGCCACCTTAAACCAGGTTTATTAGTAAAATCAAGACACTCAGTGACACAGGCAAACGTTGGACCTGCTAGTTTTTCACTCAGAGGTTGATTTTAGGAGAAGATACACCGATTTTCTGAGGAAGCCACACAGGTAGGAGCATTTTGAAAATTTAGGGTGAAAGATGAAATTTAGTTTAGGGTTATCTAAGGTTTTCATGGGGGAAAAAATGAAAAAGCCCTTAATCCAGTGGTTTGGTCTGTGAGGAGGACATTAAAACACTCAATGTGTTTCAACTTCAGCTTTCATCAAAGTCAAAGACACCTTTGAACTTAATTCAAGAGTTCATAGTTCCTCTGCTGTTGTGATGCCCTGAAATCCTACTTGATTTTAGTATATTCACTTTATCTCATGTATCTTGTTGTATCTGTTGTCATTGGGGTATTTACTCTCACATTTCTCCTTTCTCTATTTTCTAATTTATAAATTGAATCTTTTTCAGACACGGTAGGCAATATGTTTTCAGCGAATGTCTGGTAAAAGACTACAATAACAACCAAACAATAAGCCAACGATTAAATGAGTGATGACCAAAGAATGTGGCAGTGTGGAAAGTCATGTGTAAACTTGCAACTAAAGACTGACAGACAATAATCTCACCATCTTTTGTTTTTTCATTTTAGATTCTAAATAAACTGCATGCTAGTTCACAGTGGTTGTCAGAGTTTAGAGTTACAGAATACACCAAAGTCCACCCTTAAGAAGTATAGGTTGTGAAAACAGCCCATTTAAACAGCGTGGAAACAGCACGAAAATCCACAAATATTCCTGTTTATCTGCAGCTCCGGCTGTGTTTGACAGGGGTTGATGCCCTAACATGTAATTTATCACATCAAAATATGGAAAAGTGGAATAGCTGGAGTCGCTAGAGCCATTTTGTTTCTTTGCGTCAAAATAGGATTTTTTCAAAGTTTTCCACCGGTGGCAGACTCCCTCTTTTATTCGTTCAACCACCTTCTTGAAATGGTCGGCGTTGGGATATTTGCGCATATCCAAAAACGTGTTGATATCCGAGTCTTTCAATATGTTTGAAAGTAGGTGTGTTTCTCCTTCCCAGCAGAAAGGTGGGCTTTTCTTTTGTGCATGCATCTCTACCCCAGCCTTGCAAACTGTTGGCTAGTTGGTTTGTTTACAATGCACAGAGCTGACCGTAAACAGGCAAGAGGCTGTGTGTTGAAAACTGTGCTGCCCAGTAATATTGTCATATTTGGAATAATGGTGGAAAATTAGCGTGCATGTAAACATAGTCACTGAGATATGAAATATGATCCCGGAGGTCCAGTTTGAGTAACAGAGTGAGTAACAGATTAATGTGTTAAAAGGCTAAACCCAGCACAGTAGCAGAAATGTCCTGAGCCGATCCGGGCATATCTTAGTGGATCAGTATTGGCTAAAATAAAGCAGATCCCTTCATTACTGTACTTAACCATGTTTTGTCCACTACACCCTGCTATTGCAGTGCAGCTCTCATTACCACAGCCACAGAACTTCCACTCTGTAACACCACTGTACAGCCAGGAGTGTTTCTGTAGTTGCAACAAGAGTGATGTATCTCCTCTCTAGCGGATCATGTCACGTCACTTTCAAGACTCGCACTCTCCCAATTAAACTTTCATTGTATTTGGATCAAGGAGCTCATGAAAACAAGGGGAGCCAAATTTAGTAGACTACAGCTGTTATTTCAAAATGTGTCTGATATGCTGCCTAATATTTAATCAGCATTTAGGTAAATAGAAATATTGGATCGGTTTTGGAATTGGCAAATAACCAATGTTAAAGAACTCGGATTGGGAACGAGGCCAAAAAACTTGATTGGGCAGCCTACACAACTTCTTGTACAGACACGATTCTGGAAAGTTGTCACGGCTGCAACTATTTTATCTGGATACAATTGCAAACAGTAGAAATACAGCGTTTATGTTACAAAAAATGTGCATGCAGAGTCTTGCCAGATGACGATGATTGATTACAAAATAAAATAAGAGAGAGAGAGAGAGAGGAAGAGAGAGAAGCAGGTATAGGAGCTCAGAGTGGAGCAGGTGGAGGTGACGATGGTGATGATATGGATGTTAATGCTGAAGTGAATGCTGAAGCCACACACACTTAAATGTCTTATGAAAAAACAAACAAAAACAAACGTTCAGTTGCAGCCTGTAGTGATTTTGCAGGACAAGTGGGTCTAAACTTCAAATTCAAGTGTAATGAATACAAACCACTATTCGTTAATGTCAGATACTGTGTTCATTATTGTTTTTTTAGTTATATATATAATCCTGCATTTAATGCACATTTATTTTCTCCACTACAACCTTCCTTGTAGCTCCAGTAAATCCATATGCACTATGCTTATGCTGTTTTTCAGAGGTGGAGAATTTTCCCTGACCGTACAAATTGCGTGACCTTAGTAAATCCAGCAGAATATATAATCAACCTCTGTTATCGTGTCTCCTCCAAATATCTGCACTCAGATACGTACCTTGCAAATACTCACTAAAATGGCACTGCAACCGTGCCTCTTGTGCGATCTGCCTGTTGGATACACCACGTTTGGGACAGAATGCGTCACATCTGGGCCTTGAAACTGTCGCAAAAGCCATAGTAAATCTGACCCAATGTATTTAACCCTACGCAAACATAAGCAAATATTTTTCATAAATATTCTTTAAATGTGGTTCTTAAAGAATAGTGACTATATAGTGAGTGGGACATTTCTCCATGTAAAAGTCAACTACTACGCATACGACTCTAGAAACTCCCCACTGTAGGATAGTACTGTAGGATACAAAAACACCATGAATATGACATCAGTCATATCAAATAGTAGAATAGTCAAACAAAACCATACATCACTCATTACTACTCTTCTGTAGGTGTGTGCGATTGGCCTGTGTATACAGATACCACAAGGGAACTGTAGCACTCAGGTATGGTAACAAAGTTAAATTTATTAATATAAGACAGAAAGGGGTCCCATATCTTGCTAAACCTAATTGAAAAACCTCTTATTGTGTGCCTCAATTTCTCTAGTTTAATATACTGTTATTATGACCCACATGGCATGAAAGGGGAGTATGGGAGATTTCCATTTAATTACAAGCACCTAGCACGCAGAGTGAGACAAGCAATAATGTCTCATTTCACAGAAGAAAGATGTAGTGCTGGAGAAGTAACAAATATTACTTTGAGAGCAACTGAGAGTGTTTTAAAAATTCCTTTTCAATGGTTTTGCAGTTTGGGTTAATGTTGCATTACATTTTGGCTAGCCTAGATTTGGTTTAGTAGACTCAGTGCACAACTTTACACTGGATGATGCCCAATCTGCCACAGACTGGTGAGGTATGGACATGCTTCAGAGAGAATTTGTTTTTCTAGCTCCCCCTGCCACATACTTTTAACATTTTGCAATGAGCTCAGATGTATGGAGTCAATATGTCTGTACATAATCGGCATTCTACCTTTAAGGATGGGGTGTGGTGTCCGAAAAGAGTCAAGAAATGTATCTTTAGAGAGATTGGGGAATTGGGGATAATAGGAGTGAGCAAAGTTCCTGATTGGCAAATACCTAAAAAAAAAAAGATTATTTGGGAGAGAGAATTGATGTGACTATCGGAAGGATGAAAATGTATTGTTGATGTATAAATCTCAAAAATTCCTATTGTCAAGGCTCGACCATGTAGATGTATGCAAGGATAGCTCTATATTCGCTACATTTATAGTGATATTAAATAACAGAGGGCTCAGTGGACATTGCTGGCGTGTCAACTGGTGTAGAGAGAAGTAATCTGACTGGGTTTTACTTGTTTTGTTCTTTACTCCACTGAATAAAATTGGCACCAACATCAAATTTCTCCAAGATATAGAAAAGGTACACCCACTACTCTACCTGGTCGAATGCTTTTTTTGTGTCCAAAGAAATTAGAGCCTTGGGAAAACAGGAGCTAGAGGGATTGTAAATGGCGTTAAACAATAATCTTAAATTAAATCCAGTCTGATCAGAGGAGATAATAGATAGGCGTATAAATGTGTAAAAATGTTTAAATTCTTAGTTCATTTCTGTGGGGTCAATCGCTACACCGGAGGATTTTGGGGGATTTGAAGGGATGATATCTATCTATTTAGAGTCCCCACAATTAACAATCTCCACAGGCATCAGAAACTTGTAGAAGAGAACACAAACAGCCTAACCTGACCAATAACAGTTGTTGTTGCATTGTCTTTACATGGTATCACTGCAGCCCCCGACATGGAGTCACATTTTTGAGGAGGTGCACGTCAGCTGCTACGTAGCCTACAGTGGTTACGTACAAAGGCCCAGTTGCTATGCATTAATGCCTTGATACAGGAGTCTAAATCTGGCTTTACATGCTGGCAGAAATGCAGGTTAACAGTCACACACACACACACACACACACACACACACACAAACTGAGTGTCAGCATGGTATATCATGACAAACACGTACAGACAAGTAAACGTTGCTGAGTAAACTGTTTATATGAACGGGAGTATGGGTGGGGGGATACATCTGGAAGTTATTCTTTTTCTTTTCAGAAGAGGAAATGGATAAGTTCTGTTGTCATACTGATTGTCTTACTCATACTGTCTTCTGTCTGGTCAGGATGTTTACATGTCACCCAAAATTCCACACAGTGTGTGTGTGTGTGTGTGTAGTTTAATGTTGTGCTATGTGGACTTTTTGTGTGACTGAATGGTTCCACTGATGCATTTTTCATGTCACTGATATTTTGTGCTACTGTTCACTTCTGTTAAGTATATTTACGTTTTACTTCAATAAATCAGCAATATTCAGTGTTTTTTCAAGTACTGTGGACTGGAATGCCTCTTTAACAGCATATGTTTAATGTTGAGACAGGACAAAACTCAAAATTGAAGCAAAATTGTGCACCTGATGCTGTTACTTAGCAGAAATGCTTCTTGGTCTCATGAAACCCTGAAAATGGATTTTACAATATTTCAAATGGATTGTGATAAAAGCAACACACATTTTATTTCTTCTTGAAAAGTTTCTTAAAGGTCTAAATTGTGAAAAGAAAGGCTTTTCCCTACGCACCTCAGGGAGCCCTTTTGGGTTACCATTACAGGGTTACTTTTTCATGATGAGTATTAATTTTATATTATGAATGTGGTCACAGGGTAAGAAAAAGTATGGAAATTAAAAACAGATGGAAATGGGATGAGAAAAAGCAGAAGAAGGAAAGAGAAATGGTAAAAAAGAGACACACACACACACACAGAGGTACCTCCCTCCCCTGGACTACGTTTATACAAACATTTCTGGCAGCTACAAAGCCCTCCCCCGCCCTCATTTTGGTCAATCAGACCATATGTCCCTGCTTCTCCTGTCTGCTTACTCCCAGCTGATTAAAAGGGTCAAACCATCAGAAATAAACAGTTAAAGTGTGAACAGATGAAGCTACAGCAGCTCTACAGGACTGTTTTAAGTGCACAGAGTGGCACATGTTCAGAGATGCAAAGACAATAAGAGGTGGAGAGGTGAGGGCCCTATCCATAGCCAAAAAAAGGTGCCTTTTGGTCAGGTGGCAAGGAAGCTTTCAGCACTGCCAGAGCGAGACTGAAAGCTGGCATCGAGGAGGCAAAGCGGAGACATCAGGAGAGACTGAAGAGAGACCTCAACACCAAAGATATGTGGTGAGCGTTCCAGACCATCACATGCTACAAAAGCAGGAGTGGCCCCATCGTGTGTGAGGCCATGTTGCCAGATGAGCTTAACACATTTTATGTTCGCTTTGATCTCCTCAACAAAGAGTCAGCTGTCAAGTCTGCCGCGCCTCCAGAGGACCAGCTACTGTCAGTATCCATAGCAGATGTGAGAAGAATCCTGCTGAGAATCAATATGAGTAAAGCTGCTGAGCCTGATAACATACATGGCCGCATACTAAGAACAGGTGCCAATCAGCTAGCCGATGTCATTACTGACATTTTCAACATATCACTGTCACAGGAGAGTGCTTCAAGATAGCTACCATTGTCCCTGTACCTAAAAAGTCCGCAGTGTCTAAACGACTACCGCCCTGTGGCACTCACCCCCATTCTGATGAAGTGCTTTGACAAACTGGTTCTCCAGGATGTCAAAGACAACATATGAGCCAGCTTGGACCCTCACCAGTTTGCATACAGAACCAACAGATCCACAGAGGATGCCATCTCTACTGCCCTCCGCTCTTGAAAGTAACAACACCCACATCAGAATGCTGTTTGTTGATTTCAGCTCAGCATTTGAACACAATCAATGTGTTACATGCACTGTATTAATCTGGTTACTCTACACAACACAGACGACCAGGTGGATTACAGGTTTCTTTATTTCATAGTACATTCCTGCAACACAGTATGATAGTGGAATGACGAAGAGAAATCAGCATTTGTCTCAGGAAAACAGTCACAGTGCATTCCTTATCGCTCTGTGTAATTTCATAAATAAAAATACATGAATCTGGTGTTACAAAATCAAATAGAAATTATAATAACTTGGTTTGATCGTATAGTGTATATTCTAGTACATTACAATGTTTTAGGCTACATTGTATTCACATTTGCACAGTACGATATATCTCCATATTCACTGACATTACACTGGTCAAATCCCTAAGTAATCCGTTTTGTAATATAAGATTTAAGAACATGCTCACCACCATTTAACTCGAGGTGAGCATAACCCCAGCGCACGTACACATCATGTGGCTAATCAACAGGCTGCCACACTAGACTACGAGCTAGCCAAACTAGCGCAAGCTAAAAAGGTAGCTCGAGCAGACAATGATATTATGCAATAAAATGTCATGAAAACTAACAGAAAGAAATGCACAATCGGTCTGTGTAATTCCAGTGCCAACCCACAATGTCATACACTACCACCGTGCCAGTAGATGCCGCTGTTGCACTACTTTTGCCAAAATTTAACGAAGTATATTCTTCTCCGTTACACATACTGCCTGTCAGTATTCAGATTTGTGTGTGTGTGTGTGTGTTGGAGCAGACTGACAGTGTAGTGAGAGGACAGGCGGAGAAAAAGCACAGCTCTTCCTTCCATAAGACAAATGCTCAGCGATGGAAACAAATAGTTTAGACTTCTGCAGGCTACTTCGTTCGTTTGTTCATTTCAGTTTCAGTTGGACTTTGGATGGAATTATTTTAAATACAAGAATGCATCGGCCTCTCCTTTCATCCTTTTGCTCTGCTTTTACTTTCCCTGTCTGAAGTCTTTGTCACACACATGCTCACATGTAAAGAAATCTGCTTACCTGTATACATGGCCAAGAAATCAGCGTTCTCCAGGAGAAATCTTGGGAAACCAGGTTTCTACAATCCCCTACCCCGATTACAGAAACAGGTTTCTCGTTACATGACGTTTAAGAAATCAGCTTACTGGAGAAAGCCAACTGTAACTCTGTTAGTTAAGTGCATGTAATAAATCCACTGAATGAATGAGCCAAAAGTTCCCAAATACAGTCTCCCATTTTTATGTTCTATGTAGCAGTAAAAACTAACCTCACTTAATTCCTCTGCAGAGTGTTTGGGTCTCAGCGACACCGACCAGCACCTCTACATCTTGGAGCACCTTGAGGACCTTCTGAGCCTGCAGGAAGGCCAGAACCAGAAGTTCAACCACCTGCCACCATCAGGCTGCCACCACCTTACACTGGACCACCTCCACCCATAACAACATCATCAGCCCCATCACCCTCACCAAGTCCCGCTCAGGCCTCCTGGGGAGCCTGCTGCAGCATCGCAATATGACCAGCTGTTGCCACTGATGCCCCTGGGAGAGCGCAGTGAGAGCAGCCTTACAGGTAGGTATGAGATCAAGAAGACTTATGAGATTTGGGAAAGTAAGTTGGTTAAGAGAAACAGATAAAGAGGAAGACAGGCAGGAAGGAAAGCGGGGAGTAAGAGGTAGATATTTGAGGGCAGAAGAAAGGAAGAGGGGAGGTAGTCAAGAAGACAGAGGGACAAGAGAAAGGAAGGGAGAAGAAAGAAAGGGCAGAGGAGGTGTTAGTACAAGTCATATGGTAGAAAAAAATATGAAAATCTGTGCAAATGGATTGCTAAACCAAGGGAATGGAATAACAAGTTTAGCAGTCTGTGTGCACCAGTTGACAAACAGAACAGACAGATTACTAATCCAATGGGGAATTATAATCATCATAAAGTGTGTAAAAATATGTAATGCAATGCAGTCTAATTGTCTTACCATCTAAATGAAAGCACTAGTAAAAACAATAGTGAACGTACAATGTCATATGCCATACCTGATGAATCACAGCATGTTAGCCATTGTATAATTCCTTTAGCAGTTTTTATATGACTGGGTCCCCGTTTGGTTTGTCTCATGACAAGCACAAAGACACACATGGACACGCACAAAGACACACATGCACACGCATGTGCATGAGGGTGAAGCTATACACAGTCTGCCAATGGTTTCACACTATTCCATTGATCAACAGGTGGAGGCTATGTGCCAAGAAACGCAGCAATGTGCCAACAAAGGCAAAGATGAAGAAGACTGCAAACTAGTAAACATGGCTTTAAACAATGCAGGATTTAGAACACTTAAAAAATTGGGTTTGCAAATGTAAAATGAGGAAGGAAATGCACTCAACGCCTTTGGTAGGGCTCAGTCATACATACAAAGCTTTTTGGTGAGTAACAATGAATATAAACATAACTTTTGTTTGATTACAAGAAAACTTCACGGGGCACCTTTACTAACAGTGTCTGATTTTTACCCTGCTCTGATTGGCTGATGGTCATTCTGTTATGTGCTTTCATTCTGTGGGTATAAATAACAAATGACATCACCTATACCATCTAACCTCCCATCCCTTTTATTCTGAAGGTCAGAGGTGCATATCAGCAGTCTTATCATTCACATGAACGCCACGCGGCTGTGCACTCCCACAAAGATTTTTTGCCCTTACTGGAGGGGTCTGTGCACTCAGAGGTCATATGGTAGGGGGAAAAATTAGTGAAGGGACTGAGCAAACAGATTAATAACCTGTCAGGCTTCATAGTATTTGAGAATACAATGCATTATTTTCACCTTTGGTGTCAGTCTTTGTGCTAAGATAGGCTAGACACATTCCAAAATTGTTTCTGTACTGGATGCATACAGACTGAGCTGGTATCAATCTTCTGGTCTGACTCTGTGTAAGTTTTTTTTCCCAAAATGTCAGACTTTCTTCAACATTCTGGATTGTCCAAGTAAATTAAACAGAGGAAATTACTACAAAGAATCAAATGTATGCAAAAGTCACTGCCTCCCTCATCTCAACAGTATCATCTGTCATGCCATCTCATCCTGTCTCAGCTCTCTTTATATCTGTTGTTTTTGCTGGTTTTATTTTCTTTTTGTCCTCTGTCCTCCTCTCATCCTGCTGATAGCTGGCTGTGCAGAGAGAGAAGATTTTGGGGATGAACTGCAGGAAATGGCAGTTGAAGTATGTTGGAGAGAGTGTCCATCTACAGTCTAATGGGCTGGGTTGTGGAAAAACCATAAACATTAGGGCTGTAGCCTATTTTTTAAATAAGTGGAATCATATTTTAAAGCTACAATATTTGTTTTACGTTAAACCAACAACCCGCCACCTCCCCAGCCTCCTCCTGTATTAACAGTTAGTTGCACATCAATTTTGTATCTCAGGCTCTGCCAGGGGGTGTTGTGAACTCAGGAGCTGCTCAGATTTGTTTCAGAGCATCGCATGAACAGAGCCACACCACCAAACTAAAATGCATATTGTTGCAGTAAATGGTTAATGCCTTGTGTGTGAGTGTCCTGACTGTTTATAATTTTTCAAGGAATAACGCAAGTTATTACACAAGTCCACATGAAGTTCCGTTAGGTCTGACTTTTTCCCCCAGCACAAAAATGCGAGCTGATATGACATGTCTGTCATTTGCGTTCAAATGCGTTCATTTCATGCAAGCTTGATGTCAATTCCGTGGCTATTTTCTTCTTTTTAGTATTATTTGTTTGGCATTTCTTTCTATATTTGATAGTGACAGTGAAGAGAGGACATGGCACAGGAAGATGATATCCCCATTCTCAATCCCCCTTACAAAACTCTGATTGGTTCAGTTGTTTTTCTGGGGAAGCAGCTGTCAGTGAGCGCAACACCAGACCTGTCTGAATCACTGAAAAAATTTGGATCTGTGATGAGGTCTGTGACCAGGCAAGTTGTGTCTAAAAAGAACCAACCAACCAGTAGTAAGGTAACATGGAAACACTGTGGAGTCATAGTCACTAATCATGCAGCAGAATTTTGAACCAACTGCTACAGCCTCTTGACTTAACAAGAATACAGAGCATTACAAAATTGAAGATGAGAGGAGACATAACATTAGATGATTTGTTCAAACTGTAAAAAGGGAAAGAGTTGTAGTTTGATAATGTTTCCTAACTGAAAATAACAGGACTTAATAACTGACTTAAAATCTTCCTCAAAGTTCAAATGGTTATGCAAAATGACCTAGAGGGTTCTGGAAACCAACTTTGAGTTAGTAGCAAGGGAACCTTAGTGATGATGTGTCGTTTCAAGGTCTGATTGGGGGCAAAGAGAAGAACTTAAGTTTTATTGTGAATTCCAATGCAGAAAATGATGAGGCATTGATCTCCTTTGGTCCTATGGACTTTATGGGCATCTCCAAGCTAAACTGCGGTTTTAGTTAATGTAGTGAAAAGTGCAAAAGAGCTGGATAAAGTGGAATATAGATCAGAGGGTGTGGTGATTTATAAATACACTCTCAGCCAGTCACATGACTGGTCTCATAGCTCTCAAACAATCACAGTGAAGCATGAAAACAATGACTCAGCAAATGGAGAGACACTTCTCCAGGAAATTATATTGTTGTCTGGATGGAGCAGACTCTACAGCCAGAGGCAGATGGTGTGGGTTCTTCAGATGGCTGCAGGAGTTTAATGAATGGAAGGAGACACTTTTCATACAGTATAAAGTAGCTGTGGACAACAGATACTGCAAGAATCAACTATATTCATTTATAAATAAATGCAGACTGATTTACAGCTGCTTTAACCACATTAACCATATTATTGTTTGATGCAGATTTAAACACATCTACTGGTTGCAGAGTGTATAGTTAAAATAGTCATTTACATTTTAGGTTTACAAATACATAAAGCTGGATATCATCAGTATAGCAATTATAAGAGACACACCCAAACTGGCAGTCACTACAGTGACCTAAAGAGGCAGAATGAGACAGGTCCAAGGTGTGACCCTTGAGGGACGCCACAGGTCAGAGGTGCACAATCAGACACTTCTTTTGTCAGCAATTGATACAAAGAATGGTGATTTGATAAATAGGTGGTAAACCATTCAAGAGCTAAACCAGATATCCCAACCCACTTCTTCAGACGATATGATAAAATATGATCTGTGGTATCGAAAGGAGCGTTTACAAATTAAAAGATGCAGCTTTCACCACGATCGGACTGCAACAAGATGTAACATGACTGTAAGGAGAGCTGCCTCTGTTCTGTGCCTCTGATGAAACCAGACTGGATTTAATAAATCTCCGCAATTTCCTAAAGTTGCATTCTGACAACTTTGGTATTGATGTTGAGCCACTGGGTCACATAACATGGAAGCTACTGAAAAAAAATCTAAATTCTGTTATTAAAATATTGTATAAAACAGAGGAACTACTAATATTTGATTTCTAGTCAATATTGATTTGCATGCATAAAAACTGGAAAACTATCTGTAGAAATATTTGAGCAGCTGAGCAACAGCTAAGCCAAACAGACCAACTGAACAGATGTGGTGGTGTAGATGAAAGCCTATCAAAATCTCAAGATGAAAAGTTGCGCATTTTCTTTAAAAGCTTCAACGTTTCTTAATGTCTAATGGAAAAGTTTGTAATCTTGGGTTGTTAGTTTAGTTTTCTTGTTTTTAAGTTTAAAATGAGCTTTTGTGAATCTGAATTTCCACTTCCCAGCCCATTACACTCCAGAAATACTTTTCTTTTCTGTCTCTTCAGCTTAAAGAGAATTGACCATTTGCTGACATAGCACCAAAGCTAACATTTTTCCTTTTGTCTCATATGATTTTATTTATCTACAGATGTTTCGGAAAAAAGCATCTTCCTCCTTGAGAATGAGAAGAATAACAGAAAGCGCTAGATGTAATCATTTCTTTCTTTACTCTGTAGATAAAAAGTGTAAAACGATGGAGTTGTTAACATTCAGTGTTGTCAGAAGAAACCACACTAATATAAACACAGCCCTACACTGCCCCCGCCCAAAACAAACAAACAAACAACCTTGAAAACAACTTCATGGTATGCAAATAAGTAAAATTAGTGTTTTTCACTTGTTTCTTAAGATTGGAAAGAAAATGTTATAAACAGTTTTGAGTTTCAACGCCTTGCAGAATGGGTTATTTGTGGGGGCTTTATTGGTTCTAGTAAAAGAGAGGTTTGACTCAGGAGGAAGTTATCCTCTTTGATTTGGACCTTCAAAACAAATACATCCCAGGTGGTTTCAACTTTGACAACATGGGATGTTCAAAACACATTGCTTCTGTCTTTAACACTGTATGCACAGTGGATAAGCTGTGGGATAAGCTGTGAGAATTTCCAAATCACTGGGTTTTATGTCCTTGCAAATTTGTATAATGCTCTTTTTTGTGACATAGCCAGTGGGTTACAATCTCAATTTTTCTGCCCTTTGGTCTCTGTGAAGGGGTAAAATGGAGTCACTGTGATCCTGGGTGGTCCTCAACGCTTTGATTCTGGGGTTCATGCATGTAATCATTTAGTTTAAGTCCATGTAGCCTGACTAAAAGCAGTGTAATTTGACTGATGTGGTGTCATACGGTCATATTTTGGCTGAAAACAACACCAAGCTTTGCTAATTACAATAAAATGATCTATCTAAATCTGTAAAAACTCAGATCAGATCAAGGGTGGAACATTTCTGACTGATTTTTCACATCAGCCCTTGTCATGGTTCATTTGAAAACTGAAATGGAAATTAATCAACAACAATTTTGATAACTGAATAATCTTTTCATTTATTTTGAGCAAAATTGCAAATCATTCTTTGGGTTTGCTGCTTTTCGACATTTGAGGATTTCACATTGAACTTATGTTTGGCATCTTTCACTACTTCTTGCCATTACATAGATTAAATCATTAACTGATTAATTGAAAAATCATTACTTGGAGCCCTAGTAGTATAATAGTGAGTCAAGACAAGTGCAAATTTTGCACAGGTCACAATGTTGGCACTTCAGGCTAGTACGCTAAGTCTTTTTCACATAGAATCAGGTAAACAAAGTTCTTCTTCACCTGGGTATCTGCCAGTCTGATCGCCGGCGTGACTGGCTGCCGCAGCATGACATCGGGTTGCGTTTCTCCAAAAGTTGAATCCGTTTCAACTTTTTCACCGCAGATTCAAATGAATGGGAAAATATGCGTTTTCGCCGCAGTACCTGATTCTATGTGAATTCCGCCTTAAACGTTTTGCATTCACGTATTCTTTCACATCATGTAATGTGTAAAGTTTCTACTTTTTTCCTTCAACAACCAAAAGGTAGCTTCTTTGCACAGTAAGCATTTCACGTTAGTCCACAGGCCCCGTAGCCATTGTTTATCAGAAGAATCAGAAATACTTTGTCATCAAACAAGGGCCAAGTAAACAACACTACATTTTAGAATGTCAGTTGATCTCTTCAGGATCCATATTTACTGTTACAGTCTTCATTCTTTGGTTTAAATGGTTAGCTTTAATATTTGTGTGGTTTGTTTGTGATTTGGGTTTGAGGGTTCAGGGTTTTGCTGGTGGTTTGGCTCTTCAGGTTTTTCAGAAATTGTTCTTCCTCCAGCCTTGTTCTACTTTGCCATCATGCTTTTGGGGGGTGGGGGGGTGGATGGTCCATGTGCATCTCAGAACTTAATGCTTTCTGTCCCTTGTTCTCTCTTTCCCCCTTGTATTTCTTGACTAACTTCACTCTCTGTTTTCTGTCACTCTCTGGGATAATTTCTCTTTCCATTCCTTCACATTCTTCACCCTTATAAAACTCAAACAATTCTCATCCCTTCTCTACACTGTTTCCTTGTCCTCCTTCTCTCTTCCCACTTCCTCCTCTTCCTCCTCTTCCTCCTCCTCATACTCTTAGGGGGTATTGACCGTGGCCGGAGCTTATCCTTCCATGAGGTGCGTGGCCAGCGTGAGGCAGAGATGAGGGCCGCAGCTGACGAGTCGTCCAACAGCAGCAACAGTGTAGGAGGTGGTGGCAGCACCGTCCTGCAGCGCCTCCTGCAGGAGCAGATGAACCGGAATTACGTGCTGCAACAGCAGCAACAACAACAACAAGGAGGAGGAGGAGCAGGAGGGGGAGGTGGAGGAGGTTACTCAGGACAGGGACAGGGACAAGTAGGCCCCGCTGATGATCACTCCATGACACCCCACATCGCCCGTCAGGAACCCCAGGGACAGGAGCTGCAGACGGACAACGGCCTGGAGAAGCTGGGCTCCACCAGAGTAGGAGGAGGGGGTGGGAGCAGCGGAGGGGGAGGAGGTTTAGGGACTGGAGGAGGAGGCAGCAGTGGAGGATGTGGGAGTGGCCAAGGGCAGTGCCTGAACCCAGAGGACCTCCCTACGTACGAAGAGGCCAAAGTGCAGTCACAATACTTCCGTGGTCATGGGCCTCCTCCTCAGTCTCAGCAGCAGAACAACCAGCCCCAGCAGCCTTCTCTCCCCGCCTCAGTGGGCGCTGCCTTCTATGTCACTGGGATGACCAGCGCCAAGGTGCGCACTGAGGGTCGCCCCACGGTGCAGCGAGTGAGCGGCGCGGGGAAGGTACACCAGGATGATGGGCTGAAGGATCTGAAGCAAGGACATGTTCGATCTCTCAGTGAACGACTTATGCAGCTCTCCCTGGCCACCAGTGGAGTGAAGGCCCACGCCCCTGTCACTAGCGCCCCACTTTCCCCCCTGCTGCCCCCACCAGGGCCGCCGGGCGACTACTACAAGCCGCAGCATCGTGGCCCTCCTCCAGACTACCCCTTCAAAGGAATGGGCTCACCTACTAAGCAGCAGGAGCCTGGAGGCCATTTTTACCAGGAACAGAGAGGGAGGGAGCACTCGAGGGAGGTGCCCCATGTCCGATACCAGCCCCCACCTGAGTATGGCTCATTCAGGTAAGGAACACGCGCACACACAGCCCTTAATCATCACACACGTATACACACTTGAAGCTGCTCCAGTTATAAATATTTTGAAATAAACGAAATAATACTTTAACAATGAATCAAATGTCTACATGTAACGTGAAAGGGTTACTCAAAGTGACAAACCCAGAGAATAATGACCAAACTCTGCAGTGCTATGTACAGAGCTTCTTAGGGCATAACTGGGATGCATGCAACATCTCTATAACCTAATATACGCTTTTAGTGGCAGCTGCAGTAGCTTGTTAGCTTCCCCTGTTCATATCCAGAATATTGCCTATTTCCCTCCCTGCAGCCATTTAAATGATTCTGACTCACATTGCTTTTAGTTATCAAATCCTTTTTGTTTTTATCAAATATTTAAGATTATTATTAATGTTTCCATTCGTCTGTTATATTAGTTATTAGAAATAACCTGTTTTTTGATGCCACTCGCCCTGTTTTAAACAAGAGGACGGAGGGGGTGGCTACCTACTGCATAAGGAATTAATAAATGATAAAAATAATAATAATAAAATGGTTGTGTATAAATGCTCCTTCAGCTTAATGATGAAGGATCTTAACTACTGAAAAGACCGTTTGAAATTTCAGAAACTTGCCTCCATCTGTGCGTAACAGTTCATGTGTCTTGTAAAGACAATTTGCCTTTTAGGGCTTTGGATTTTCTTGTTTTTGTCCATCATGACACAAGCCTGTGTGCCCTTCCAATTTAAACTAATCTTTGCAATAGCAACTGATGTTACTTTCTATCCATCTATACATCTGTATTCTTCTGAAATTTAAAATGAAAGCCATGCGCACTGACAAGAGCTGTTAGTTAAACTTGACTTCCAGTAATGCTTATTTTTCACTAGTAGTATTTTTCACAAGTCCCTCATACACTTACACTGCCTAATTATTATAGCTTTTACTGAAATGTTAGTGACATTCAGGGTCAGCACTGATTCTGGTTTTAATGTGACCAATCAGAGATGTGTTAAGATCAAAACCAGGAGCAGTGATGTACAGAAACACTACAATGTTCCTAACAGACAGAAACTCATCATGAGGCTTTTTGCACAGTTGCACCTTTGTTTTGAGTCTTCTTATTAAACTGTTTCACACATACAGATGCTTTGATGCATTACTTGCATTTCCATTAAAAATAAGTATTTCATGTGATTTTGGCCATTGTGCTATTGTAATTTTCATACTAGTGTTTGTACATCAAAAAACTTGCTTTTTGACTTGGACCAAAAGACTTACATACAGCTTTGGTCTCACAGCTCTCATCAGCCCTGTCTAACATTTATCAGGTGACACAAACACCATTCCAAATTAATGCTAATGTAAAGCTGTGGGTCCCTCAGCTTGTTGTGGGGCCCGTCTGCCAAGTCCAGGAGATCTGTTCTGACATTCATACATGGGAATTTCTCAATGGAGATAAATAAATAAATTAGCACTTTTTAAACACAGATTTTATAGCAATTAATACTGTTAAAAGCCTTTTTTTATGCCATGAATGTTAAATCTTATAATCTTTTGATATTTAGTTTGCGTCTCCATCACAAGTCATCTGAGTGGTTTCCACAGCAAGTACAGGACCATAAAACACATCTTTCAAATTAAGTGGAAAAATTTGAAATATGCTGAATTTGAGATTATCCACAAAGACACACATTCATTATTGCCTTCACGTAGCTGTATTTTGACTTTTCCAATTTATGAACTGAAACGATTAACCTGATTGCCTGGCACCAGCAAACGTATTGGTGCAAGCTGTTCTTCCCTTGGACTTTTCCACACACAGATTCCCAAACACAGTGTAACATATTGAAATTGAGCACACAGGTTCATGAGGAGTTTCATTGTTCATTGAAGATGTAAATGCTACTTCAGGGTTTGTTTCCACACCAACAAGGACAAATTTATGTAAGAAACACTGAATGCTTTTCTGTTTCTTGACAAGCAAGTTAACATGATAAAAACAAACATTTTATAAGATAAGATGTGAGATCTTTTCATGGTTTCCCAATAGTGTTTTTGGAGATGGTGAGGATGGATCCTGTTGGGCCTGTTTCACACCAGTCTCTTTACCTTGGAGCAGCCAGATTCAAACAGCCATGAATACCACAGAATTTTAATCATCAGGGCAGGACGAGTCGGGACATGATCTGCTTGGCTTTGATGACGTTCCTTTGAGGGCTAAAGGCAGGAATGTTTGCTCCGAACAAAGCCAGTTGACAGACCCGCTCAGTGAGCAAGCAAACAGCAGGTGAATCAGACTGGGCTAAAGGACATTTATGTTAAAAGTAGCAATTAAATCTTTACCTTCACTGTTTAAAACACTCACTGTTGGACCGTCATTCCTGAGAGACACAGGAAACCTCATTGTTTGAAACAATACCTTATTGATATTTTAGATTGTAAAAGTCAACGAAATGCAAGCTGTTGTCCCTTCACACAGAAAACTATTATTTATGGTGGAGTGAAGACTCAGAGGATAAATTAAAGAGCCTCACAGCCTGAGGAAAGAAGCTGCTCTGTAGTCTGGTGGTACGGCAGTGGATACTTCTGTATTGTCTTTTAGTATCATTTGGGCTCTGCGCAGGCATCTTACCTCTTCGATATCACTTATGCTTGGTAGATGGGTACCAATGATGTTCTGGGCAGTTTTAATAACCTGCTGCAGAGCCCTCCAGTCCTGGGTCGTGCATATCCCATGCCAGTTTGTATTGTTTCCAGTCAGGATGCTTTCTATTGCTCCTGTGGCATGGGAATTTTGTCTTCTTAAGTTTCCTTAAGAAATACAGTCGTTTCTGAACTTTCTTTACCAGGATGGAGATGTGACGACCATGACAGGCTCTCTGTGATGCTGATTCCCAGGATGCTGTTCACCTGCTCCACTTCAGCTCCACTGATGAAATCAATGATCAACGATCATATTGGCTGATATTCATTTTTACTTAACTTAAACACATAACATAAACAAACATTTTTGATTAGTATGCCTTAATGTTGTTATTAAAGAATTGGACCAAGAGATGTAGTGAGCCAGACATTTTATAATGTAAATATCAAGTGATCTGCGCTCTCTGAACAAACTATGGAATGGAGACAAAATTTCAAAATTACCTCAAACATATCTTTGTCAAATCTTCTTGTTACTTATCGGCTGACATGTATATGCCAATGCGATGCCGATAATATTATACATAACTTTATACAAGTATAGACATTTCCTGCTGTTTTACCGTTACGTTACTAGCTAAAGAAACTCATAAATATTTTGTCCCATTATCATCCTAGGTCATTTTTTTAGGTCAATACTGGTGTTATTACCATACCTGGGTTTCAGTACCAATACTAAAAGTATCCTTTTTATAAGCGTGTTTTTCTACAAAACCCTTTTTTCATTGAAAAAAAGAAGCTGCTTCTGTGGTGCTCTTGAGCAGAGCACTCTAAACACCCTTATTCCTTTAAGGAGCTGAAACAACAAATCGATTAATCAATAAGTCCAATGACAGAAGATTAATCAGCAACTATGTTAATAATTGATTAATCCTTTCAGTTATTTTTCTAGCCAAAATGACAAAAATGCACTGCTTCCAGCTGCCAGATGGGAGGATTTGCTGCTTAATTATAATAAATTCATATATAATGGTTAACTCATTATCTTTGGGTTTTGGAATGTTGGCTGGACAAAACAAGCAACTGGAATATGTCACTGTGACATGTCTAGGAAATTACACTAAATGGCCAAATTCTACCTTTACTAAGTTTATAATGTTCTGTTTTCGTTGATATTGTTGGAAATGTGTAAATTCAGTTATGTTTATGACTGAGGTCATAGTTAATGGTGGTGTTGTACAGGACCACATTATATTGAGTGATGTTTCTAATTTTTGGTCCTCCCTTGTCACAGTTTGTAGTTGGGAAAAGGACCCAAGTGCAGACAGGCGGGGAGGCTCCAGTAGATGAAAGGTTGATTAACAACAAAAAGGCTTACACACCGGTACAGACAGGCAAACGGCAGGTCCAGCACAGAGAAACCATCCAAAAAACAAAGAACATGAAAACCAGGAAAACTGACCATGGAACTCAGGCGAGCAGGGAAACTGACAATATGACAATGAACCAACAAGAGAACAAAGGGGGCTGGTACATATAGGGGAGTGGCAAACGAGGGAATCAGGGGCAGGTGAGCAAATGGGAACAGGTGAGCATAATCAGAGAGACACGAGGGCAGGAACTGAAGAAACAAGACAGGTAATAGAATTTCAAAATAAAACAGGAAACAGAACAAAACCCAACAGGACATAACATCCCTATTTACATACATGAGGGGGCCAGAATATTAGAGTACAACACCACCACAAACTATGACCTCAATGCTAAAACATATAATTGAATTAACACCTCTATGACAGTGTCAACAAAAACAGAATATTATAGGCATCATAGGAGTAGCCTTTACAGCAGAACAGTTGGATTGGATTGCACTACATTGTACAGGTGTACCTGATAAGGGTGCCACTGAACAGACATTTTATAGACAAAATGATTCATCGATTATTAGAGAAAATAATGTGCAGATTAATAATGAAATAATGAAAATAATCATCATTAGTTGCAGCCATATATGTAACTTACAAACATGCCTGGAAAAATCCTCTTTCATGCTAACTACCATTTAGTTTGCTTTACTGTCTATTTAAGCACTTGTGCACATGGACGTGAAGTCCAAGTGCGGTTGAACTATGAGTGAGTTCAGGGTTATAATGAAGAGATCAAACTGGAATTTCCAACTCTGTGTTTGCACTTCTAGCAGCCATTTCACCATGTCTGGGTCTAGATTAAGTTGCTTGATTGCCTGCTGCAGTGATTCTTTTGCTTTGCTTTTATCTGCTATTCCTACTCCACTGCCACTCCACCAAAAACTATTTTCAAACTCCTTAATTCTCTATTAGCCCCGCGCGACCCTCTAAGAGGATAAGCGGTATAGAAAATGGATGGATGGATGTATTTTAAAATTGGATCCATCTACTGTCCTTTTTCTCTCCTGAAATATGCTGTATAGATAAGAATCATTATTATAATTATTACAAATATGGGGGGGCAGTTCATAGCCAAAGACACACCAAACACTTGTCTTATCATTAAACAAAGAAAGAGCATCCACAGTACACTTCAACCAGCTGTTCTCTTTTTGAGTCCAGTTTAAGTCAGCCGATAACACTGTTAGTGAAAACAATTTCAGGATTCTAGTTGAGGTTGAGAACCGTGTAATCACATAGCTTATCTCTCCTCAGGTCCAGTAAGGAGGGTTCAGTTCACTCCCAGAGGCCCCTTCACCAGCACAGTCCTACATCCTCCGTCACCTCCGTGGGCTCCTTGTCCCGCACCCAGTCCTCCACCCTCAGCAGCATGCTCAGCGCCTCCCACTCCTCCCATCCCTCCTTCCCTCACCAGCATCCCCAGAGTCAGGGAGAGCCCTTCCACAGCATGGGGCCCCGCAGTCCGCAGGGTCCCGGCTCCAACCAAGCAGGTGAGCCCTTCACCCTGGGGCCTATTCACCCGACGCCACCAAGAGGTCATGGTTTCCCTCATGACCCCTATGGCTCCACCTCAAGGATGCACCATCAGCAGCAGCACCACCATCAGTATCAACAACAACAACAGCAGCAGCAGCAGTTCCAGGGACCTCCACCTCCCCAGCCAACGGTCCAGGCCGGACATTTCCCCCACCCACACTCCTACTCCCACCTGCAGGGGGAACCCTTTGCTATGATGGCGCGCACCCACCAGATGGTGGATGTGCTGGTGGAGGAGAACAGGATGCTGAGGCAGGAGATGGAGGCCTTCCGCGAGAAAGTCACCAAGTTGCACAAGGTAACATCTTCTGCAAAAGAGCTTTAAAGGATAGCTTCAAAGTCCATCTTAAAACAACACTGACATGCCCATATGTACACTGCAGTGGTTAATGATTGCTGTAATTGTTCCTCCTGTCCATACAGACCACATAGAGATCCCTTCTAAAAGCAGTTTCAATATAAGTAATGGAGGACAAAATCCACATTCCTTGTTTTGTGTAAAAATACAATCTAAAGTTCAGCTGAAGCTAACATGAAACTTTAGCAGTCTGAGTTAGTGTCTGTGGAAGCACAAAGTCCGAATTTCAGACTTTGAAAGATACCCACTTTCTTTTCCTTGCTGATCAGTGGCAGAGGGATATTAACACAAAGTATATTAACAAGAACTAAAAAGATTGTAGACAATTGAAATGTCAGTAGAACATAACAATAGCAAAGGGAAGAATTGAACGTTGCTTTGATCAAAAGCATCTGCTGAATGAATTTAATGTTTAGCTAATGCATGTACGCTACCTTAAGAGCAATGGAACATGTTTTTAAAATCCTGATCCATTCCCTCTAATTTAAAAGTGATACTATGGACACATTTTTTATTTAGCTCATTTAACGTAATTAATTCAACCATTTTGTTTGGACAAACAAGATTTTGCTTCTTCTTGTGATCATTATTTAGTGCTTCGATTGAATCCTGTTAAATTTTTGATTCTTAGTTTGTTATGCCAAAACACACCCACTCGGCATGTGAATAGTGAAGACCTCACATTTGGTGAAGCTTGGGCTGTAAACATTGTTTAGGGAAAGCACCTGTTCGCAGATGACAGAGCCAGCAGTCAAAATACAGTGTGGTTTGTCATATGGCTTTCTGTGAGGCCAGTTTTGACCCATGTCAATAGTTGGATGTGAATATGGATATTCAGCAAAGAAATCAATTATACAGCATTTGGATCAAGGTTTATTGCACCCCCTCCACTCTCCTAGTCTTCACTCTGTTTCCCATCATTCCTCCTGGGTCTGTGGGCAGTTGGAAACAGAGATCCAGCTGGTGTCAGAGGCCTATGAAAACCTCGCCAAGTCCTCCTCCAAGAGGGAGGCCCTGGAGAAAACCATGAGGAACAAGCTGGAGCTGGAGGTGCGCCGGCTGCACGACTTCAACAGGGACCTCCGAGGTGAGAGAGCAGAGAGGTGCAATAACTGTCGGAATCACACTCCCACTGCAACTGATTGCAAATTCAACATACTATTACACTTCCTGTATTTTTTGTTTTTTTACACAAATTGAAAGAAATTCCAAAAAAGTATTGTGGAAAAGAGGTGACAGGTTAAATGGGCCCATATATGACAAACATGCACTGTAGTCACCACTAAGAAGCTTATTGGAAGGCTTGTTGCCACCCATAGCATACAATCTGGTTTAAAGGTGATGTAGACAAGTGTGAATATGTGGAACTGAATGAATCAGGACGATACTAAAATAATTGTTTTGTTTTAAATGATAATTTGAAAAAATAGCACGACCATTTTCGCACACATGCACACACATGCACAGGAGAGAAAAAGCTCCGTTAATAGTTCGTAGCCCTGACTCAAGTCCACTGGGAGCCTCTCTCAACAAATCACCACAGAGCCTTTTTTCTTTCCTGCCATCTCTGCTTCCTGCTTCCCCTCTTTTTTTTTCTTCCTTCAAAACTTTGCCAGACGTGTGCACGTGTAATGGGTACTTTGCTCCACTTTTCTGGGTCAAAGGTAAACTTATACTCATTGTAGCCATTGTTTTGGAGATCTTGAACGAAATCGAATTGATCTTGTGCTCTAATGACAGCACTTGAGTAGGTGTTAGAGCAAAGCTGTTTTTATGTGTATTTTTACTGCATCTGTCACATATTTTACAATGAACCAACCAACCACTGTCTGGAAACAGTCACACAGAACTGATTGTATTTAAAAGAATATGCATAAAGAAGCAAAACCAAAACATGTTTGAAAAGAGTATTTTTCAGAAGTTTTTGTGTTAGTCAGGGCTGCGGCTATTATTTTAATTATCACTTAATCAGTTCATAATTTGTTTGTAGTGATTTTTGTCTTCTTTGGATGGAGTGTCTGGATTGTCATGATTGCAATAGATCAAAGGGTGTCGAACTCAATCACTGATTTAATCAAAGCACTAGTGTTTCAAACTCAGATAACTTCTAACCAAGCACTCATAGCTAAACTCGTCCTGCATCTCAACTCTGAGTGAAGACTTGTACTCCTCCAAGCTTCAAAACAACTAGTGTTTAATTTAGTTTTTTTGTCAATCTGTGTGTGTGTGTGTGTGTGTGTGTGTGTGTTTAGTCAGAATTAACAGAACATTAAATTAAGAGATTTAAACACTGTGAGTGCAACACACAGTGTAAACACTGCAAGTGACCTGCATGGGGCGTACATGTGCACAGGCAGTACGTAGACCAGTAATGAGGGTAGAATGGGGTCTGGTGTTTTGTCATGTTTATTTTCCTAAATTAAAGTATGCTGATATTTTCTATACCTTTTTATGCAAGTTTTTTTTTGTCCCAACTCTGAGTATGTATGTTGTTGTTTTAAAGAGCGCATGGAGACGGCCAATAAGCAGCTTGCTGCAAAAGAGTGTGACGGCTCAGAGGACAACCGCAAAACCATCTCCCAACTGCTTGCACAGAGTGAGTACCACACACACACACACACACACACACTCACTCACACACACACACAGAGCCTGGGACATTTAACATGTCTGGGACATTTTAATCCAGGCATGACTGATGCATGGTGGGCATGACAATAACCAGAAGGAAAGACATTGTGTTTGTACATGTGCTTGTGTGTGTTCAGACAAGGAGACGCTGCGTGAGAAGGAGAAGCTGGAGATGGAGTTGAATGCACTGCGCTCTACCACAGAAGACCAGAGGAGACACATTGAGATCAGAGACCAGGCGCTCAACAACGCCCAGGCCAAAGTGGTCAAGCTGGAGGAGGAGGTAAGAGTGTTACCTGTCACTCTTACTGGATGTAATCCTGGTTGGTGGATTTGAAGTTTACTGTTTCTTGCCATCTTTATTAGAGCCAGAAAATCCTGATTTAGATAAAGAAGCCCAGGTGGAGCTGAGCTCCAAGCAGTAACCACCTTCACTGAATGGGATGAGTGTCTTAAACCTCTCGACCAGGGGGTTCCCCTCCTGCTGCTGCTCTCTGAAGCTTAGACACGATCTATTGATTTAGACAGGAACATAAAGCGTTGCAGTAATCTAAGCGAGATCTAATAAAAGCATGGATGATGCTGCTTTGCAAATGACAAGAAATCTAAAACTTGAAATGTTGCAAAGCTGCAGGAAACAAGGTTGGAATACTGATTCAATCAAAATAATGTTTATCAGAAATTATGCAATGTTTTTTTTTTTTTTATATAGTTTTTTGGGGCAATTTGTAATGCCTTTATTAGAGATTATTGACAGTAGAGAGATGACGGAAAATGTTGGGAGAGAGATGGGGAATGACATACGACACAGGTACCCGGGCCAGACTCGAACAGGTAGACATTGTGGTTTATGGTTGGCATCTTACCCCCAGACGCTAATATTTCTGTAGTGACCTGTAATAAAACTCTGTCGATCTTGTTTAGACATGGTAAAATGAAATAGCAGAAAATTAATAAAACTTTAGGCAGGCTGCGGACCACGGAAAGGAAACAGGTCTCTCCTGATTACCGGTGTTTTACTCCTGAGTGCTGCTTTTCCCGGTGTTCTGGCCTGGTGTTGGCCTGCTATCTGAGACCAGTGTCTCCTCACAGATCTGCTGACCTGTCTGTTTGACTTAGTGGATGCACTGTATATTGTCATGTCATACACATATATATCACTTCAGACCCTAATGAAGGCCCCTAGCTGAAATGCATTGTCTGACAATAAAGTTGTTATATGATATGATATGATATGATATGATAAGTGTTTCTGGAGTTTTGACTTCTTCAGGTTGTAAACAAGCCAAGAGTTCATCCTGATTATCCAAACCACTTTATTTGTAGGTCACACTGAAAGTGAGTCAGTAATAATCCCTTATTGCACAGGAAAGCAGGAAGACGTTTCAACTTCTTCCCGTAGTTGTGTGCTTTCTCTCTCCTCTCTCTCTCCTTCTGTTGCTTTCTGCAGGTGTTTCTGCCTCCGGAGCTGTAGAGTCTGGATCTATGGTTGCGGCCGCCTGCTGCCCCCATGCTCCTGCTCTGCACCCGCTGCTGCTATTACTGTTATTGCTCTTATTATTAGTAATAATATTATTATATTGCTATTAGTATTATTTCTATTAATATTAACATCAATACCATTACCACAACTATTGCTTTACATCTCTGTGTGGAACTGTATTGTGCTGCTGTATGTTCTCTTTCCTCCTGCTCTCTCTCTCCTGCTCCCCCCTCCCCCTTCAACCCAACCGGTCGAGGCAGATGACTGCCCATCCAGAGCCTGGTTCTGCTCGAGGTTTCTACCTGTTAAAAGGGAGTTTTTCCTTGCCACTGTTGCCTAGTGCTTGCTCATGGTGGGAATTGTTGGGTCTCTGAAAATATAAAGAGAGTTTTACTGTTCACCTTTGTTTTCTCTTCTTTTTTACTAACTTAGAGATTTGTTCCTCAACATGTATGACCATCTGACTGCTCATGTTTATTGACCTGCCAGACTTCTTTTTAGTGATGTCACTGTGTTCCCAGATCTCAGTAATAAATTTGGTGTATAGTGTTATTATTATTGATAGGGTCGATGAAAAATAAAACTCAGGGTGTATGAAACGGAAATTCTCTTAAAATTATATTTTAATAATCCACACTGATAATTTGCATTGGTTGCAGTAGCAACTAGCAATAGTATGCAACTAAGAAATGGACTAAACAAGAGTAAGAGTCTTCAGTCATGCTAGCAGCTCGGTGAAGCTGTACTTAGACACAGCGGTGCTGTAGGCTTAATGCTAACGTCATCGTGCTAACATGTTAATGTTTAAGATAAGATAAGATAAGATAAGATAAGCCTTTATTGTCCCACAGCGGGGAAATTTTTAGCGTTTAGCAGATATAATGTTTACCAAATTCAACATTTTAGTGTAGCGTGTTAGCATGCTAACATTTACTAATTAGCACTAAAGACAAAGTATAGCTCAGGCTGATGGGAATGTCTAGTTTTGCAGGTATTTGGTCATAAACCAAAGTATTGGACAGATTACAATTTTGACCTCATGGTGGTGCTAGATGAAAAGTCAGAGGATCACCAAAGTCATCAGGAGCCATCCTTTGGATGCCATGGATATCTGTACCAAATTTCATGATGGAACAGTTGCACTAGAAAAATCTGCTCCCTCACAGATGGACCTCTTCCTGTTCTCTTTTTCACATGTTTGTAGTTGAGGTGATCACCATGGTTACCGTGGACATATCGGAGGTCATGACCTCTGAGCTCTACAAGCTTTTTTCCTAAACACTGGCATCAGTGTGTTCGTTTCATTCTCTAGTCCTCCTCCTCCACTGAGCTGCTCTATTTTTTCTCTGCTTTGTTTTTCTCTTGATGGCTTTTCTGGGCCAAAGCTGGGCCAAAGCCGGTCTCTGACACACAACGCCTGCTTTTTGTCAGAACAAAAGAGCTGCAAGCTTAGGTCTTGCTTTGTCTTGCTCTCTACAAAAATGAAAGAGCTTTCAGATTCTTGGCCCTCCTCCTGCCTTCTCTCAGCTCCTCCTGACGTCTTCCTCTTTTCTCTCCACTCTGTTCTTTCTTTTCCTGCTTTTGCATATTGCCACTCCGATCTAAATCAGTTTATTGAGCAGCAGCAAAGGCTGCAGTTCAGAGCAAGTGGAGAGACTTGTAAGGGACGCAAACCCTGGATCATGTGCTGTGAGCATGAGAAGAGTGTCATCTGTAATCTGTCCAACATATTAGTTTCATTACACTGTTGAGTGTTCAACCTGAAATAAATACAATATTAATGTGCCTCCAAAACATGTCATGTCATCAAGGCAGATCCTTCCAACTCACAGGATCCGAAAGTGTGGTCTACAGTAAATATGGGCTGAGAATTACGGATATTTGGTTATAAAAGAGTTTTGATAATGACAATTGTTTTTATAAAATAAATTACATTACCAGCAAATAAAACTTTGACTTCTAAATAGTTCACTGAAAATTTAGTTATTCTAAATAACTAAAAATAAATAAAAACAAAAGGTGAATAAGGGCAGTCAGTCCGTTATAAATATACACAAACATGTTCGTATTTCATCCAGAAAAATGCAGCCTATAAAAAAATGAAGTTCTCCAGTGAAGGTGAATTAGCACAGCAGAGTTACCATGTTGTAAATATTGCCTTCTGTGTGTGTGTGTGTGTGTGTGTGTGTGTGTGTATGTAGCTGAAGAAGAAGCAGGTTTATGTGGAGAAGGTGGAGAGGATGCAGCAGGCTCTGGCTCAGCTCCAGGCGGCCTGTGAGAAGAGAGAACAACTCGAGCATCGACTCCGTACAAGACTTGAGAGAGAGCTGGAGTCGCTACGCATGCAGCAGGTAACACATCAAGCCTGCCTCTTATTAAAATTAGTTTTATTGTGAGCCTTCTTGAGCCCTGTTATCTTTTACTATTTAATGTTTCCATAACACAAAATGACTACATTTGGAAGGTAACAAAAGGGTAACATATTTCATTTAAAATCCACAAATGACAGTCCTCATCCTATGTCGTGTCTCCCTCATTCTTTCTGCCTCCCCAGCGTCAAGGAGGCTCTCAAAGCAGTGGTGCAGTCCCGTCAGAGTACAACGCCACAGCACTGATGGAGCATCTGAGGGAGAAGGAGGAGCGGATCCTGGCTCTGGAGGCCGACATGACCAAGTGGGAGCAGAAGTATTTGGAGGAGAGTGTGATGAGGCAGTTTGCCCTGGATGCCGCCGCCTCTGTTGCCACTCAGAGGTACATGTGCATAAGATTTATTGATGGCTCATTCTCTGAGCCTTTGTTTCAGACACTGATGTCTAACAAATGTTCATAAGCTAATGTCACATTGCAGCATTAGCAAATTATTCTCTGGTTCTTGTTCTGGTTGCTGAAGATTCTTTTGTTTGAGCAATGGAATGGATCCAGAATGGAGTTCAAGTCCAGCAAACAGCAGCCAGAGTAGCAGCAGCCATCTCAGCCAAAACGTCCAGATACCAGACTTTACGTTCCCTTACTGGAAAAGTAGAAGTGAAATTAGCTGTTAAGGTCTGGTGTTTTCCTATAAACAAGTACCTTGCATCTAGTGGTCATTAAGGGAAGTGCAGCCCATAGCATTTTTTTTTACATACACTCTGCTATGGTGGGTACTGCAAGTTTCAAATGGTCTCAGTTTTTGTTTCTGCATTCAGCAGCATAACTTGTATTTGCCAGCATCACCAGCTTTTTGTATTTTATTATGTTAATTCAGGGTTCCCTCACATTTTTACCAATGAATTTTCAAAACTTTTCCGTATTTTACCCCATTTCCATGACTTTATTTAAGTAGTTTAAAATAAGTAGGCCTATATAGCGATCATAGGGCACAATAATGATGCTCTTACTTCAGTGCATTATGGCCTAAGACGGGCATTGTAGAAAATCTTTAGTACGGAATATGGAATGGAATGGCTACGGCAGGCGTGAAATATGTGCAGACGCTGGCAGTCTGTTGAACAGCCTTTTGGTTGTCTTGATGCTTTTTCCCTTTAGCATGGCTAGGGTCTGCCTCTCTCTTGAGCCATATATTATATTTGTCATTTGAAAGCCATACAAAACATGCACTTCCCAGGCATTTTTGTGGATAAGCAAACTACTAGCGCTTGCTAACTTTACTTGCTCGTTGGACATTCCAGCCTCAACTAGCTGCATATGCTAATGTGTATCATGTGATACTAGTGACGTTTCAATGGTCACGCAGTGCAGCACTAGATTTTAAATTAGTAATACAAGGAACGTATTTCATGTAACGTTAGACATATTTCGGGATTTTTATGAACATATTTTAAACAGTAGCCAAAACAATGTATATTCCAAACTTTTCCAAAACATTCTTTTAATTCCAAACTATTTCCAGGCCTGGAAACAGTTTTTCTAATTTCATAACTTTTCCAGGAATTTCATGACCGTGGGAACCCTGCTTATTTTTTAAAAATCATTATTGTATTGTCCTGTTTTACAGGGATACATCTGCAGCAGTGATAAGCCACTCTCCCAGCAGCAGCTATGACACGTCGGTGGAGGCTCGAATCCAAAAAGAAGAAGAGGAGATTCTCATGGCTAATCGGCGCTGTCTGGACATGGAGAGCAGGTAAAGCCTCCCTGAGACCTGGACATTAATATAAATGCATGGTGTCGAACAGCCTGGTAAATATTCATTTTTCTTGGGAAGGTTATCTCATGAAGTTTCCCACTGTGTTTTATAAATTCAATAAAGGCCTTAAAGCATACCGAACTATCCAAAAAAAGACATGAAAAAAAGTTGTTATAGTTGTTGTCATCCATAATTCATTGTAGACTGGCTATATGACATAGTGGTTCAAAGACATGCTGCAACACACACACTAGTATGGAGAGGCTTTCATACTAAGCCTGCTTTTACACAAGTTCAAACGTACTCTGGTGTGTTTGGTTTTGTTTGTTTAGGCTGGTTTGTAAGCTGTCAGATAAACTCTCAGTGTGGTTCCAAGCAGACTCTGATGTGTTTCATTTGTGGTGTGAAAGTAAAGCAGACCAACTGATCTGTGATTTTGGCAGGAATTCAAAAGTTAAACTGCTACTGAATCCATCTGTTTATTGTCAACTGTCAAGGAAGAGATCTTATAAGTGTTCTGTATAAGCAAATCATTTAGTAACCATGGCAACACAAATGCACATCGGCATGTGAGTGCGGGGAATTTCCCTGATACATCAGAAAGTGAAAAAGAGTTTAAACGAGTTACATATGTAATTAAAGCTGCAAGCAGCGATGAACGGGCCCTCGCACACCTGCGCGCGTCGGGGAGTGCAGCGTCCGCCGCTTCACGACACGTCAGACCATAAAACGTGTCATTTCATGCCGTCACTAGGTGGCGCTACGACCGTGGCCGGACATTTACACATAGACGCCTTCAGGGCGGGAGGGTGATGAAACATGGGAAGTTTGGGGCCTGTAGGACAATGTACAGTGGAGTTATAAACCACTTCCTGTCTGGCGGCGAAGGAAAACGTAGCACAGCGTGATTGTCTGTGTGTGCGTGTGTGTAGACAAGATGCCAGCTACAACAGACAGACACGTAGAGGAGAGCAGAGAGAAGCTGCTGCATGTTAGAATATATATAGACACCTTCAGGGCGGGGGGGTCATGAAACATGGCAAGTTTGGGGTGTTTTGGACAATGTACAGTCCAGTTATAAGCCACTTCCTGTTTATGGCGAAGAAGGCGTTGTCATGGAAACGCCGTTTGATGAAAAGTCACAATCTTCACAGTGAAGCATCATGAAGGTCTTAAGTGTATCCTCACCACATTTGATGTGGATGAACGTGGTAGGTGTACTGAAACGTATTGGGCGTGATACATCCTGTTGTCAACAGGTGGCGCTATGACTTTGATTCGATATTGACCCCTACATGTGTTCAGGGCGGGAATGTCATCACACATGAGGAATTTGGAAAAGATCCAATCATTTTCAGCCGAGTTTGATTGTTCATGATGGACCATCGACATTCGCCGCGCCGCCGTGACCACGCCCTCTGGCGAAAACTTAATATTATTGATTGTATGGCATCATCAACTTCTTTAGGCTTTATGGGCCAATTTTGAGGTTGTTCTGCTCAACCCACTCTGAGATGCATGTCAGACTGTAAAACGTGACATTTCCTGCCGTCACTAGGTGGCACTGTGGGTGTGGCTGAAAATGACCATATAGACGTGTTCAGGGCGGGGGGTTCATGACACGTGGTAAGTTTGGTGCCTCTAGGACAATGTACAGTGAAGTTATTAACCAGTTCCTGTTTGGTGGCGAAACACCTAACTTCCACGCCACCTCACGGGCAGACCGTGTAAAAAAAACAAAATCCACGAGTATTGTTTGATGGCCATCTTGTTGAGAAGCCATGGTCCAAGTTTGAAGGCGATCTGATAAAATCTGTAGGACGAGTTTGCGAAAGTACGAGGGCAGGAAATCGCCAAAAATGAACAGTTAATTAAAAATAACTGACTTCCTGTTGGGTTTGGGGGGGCGGTCCCACTAGCTTTTTTGTACGTCTGGACATGATACACATGTATACCAAATTTGGTACATGTAGGTGAAACGTGTAGTTTGTTAAACGTCTATAGGTGGCGCTACTGAGCCATTTTGCCCCCCCATGTGTGAGACCTATGAAATATGTAAATTTTCACCACTTCTGACACATGTGCAAAATTTCATGAGTTTTCGGGCACGTTTACCCCCCCAAAAATGCAATTCATTTGTTGAAATAATAATAATAATCCTTACAGATACAATAGGGTCCTACGCACTGTAGTGCTCGGGCCCTAATAAGAATCCTTAAAAATACAATAGGGTCCTACGCACTGTAGTGCTCGGGCCCTAATTACGATTATATGAATTCTGAATGACTGCCAGAGGCAATGCTTAATACTGGATGTTATCCATCTTGCGCACACGCAGGTCGAGTATTTAATATCAACTAACTTGCTAAGTTAACTTGCTGAACGCTGTGTAGCGTTACCCCTATCAGTGGAAATGGTGGGAAGGCATAGAGGAGGCGATCTGGCCGTGGGTGCGCCAGGGCATGCTGTCCCATTGGACTTGTTGTCTCCATCAGTGAGAACCAGAGAGGACAGTGTGCTGAGGACTCCGAGGCAAACAGGTCCACCTCTGCTGTGCCATATTCGCCCCATATTGCCTCTACCAATATCCACTCCTCCGAGGGAGGTTTCTGGGAGGAGAGAAAGTCTGCCACCATGTTCTGTGGTTTTGGCAGGTGCATGGCCCTGAGGCTGGAAAAGCGAGAGAAAGCACATATGAGGAGTTGCTGTGTTGACCTGGTGCACCATTGACAATTAACATGGTAGACAGCTGACTTGTACAGGACCGTACAAGAACATGGCTGCTAACTCATGGAGCGCCAAATTTAAATTGAGATCAAGCATATTTATGTGCTTCGCCATCTCCTGTGCTTTCCGGAGCCCCCTCACCGCTCTGTGCTGCCATGTAAAGTACTTTGGGAACCGTTAAGGTTGAAAAGTGCTATATAAATGAAGTCCATTTACCATACCGGGGGGATCGAACTCAACTCAAACACCCCTGGCCAGATATGCCCTGTCTCTCCTTGACCGCAATGCTAAGAGATATCGGCTGGACACTGTGACCTTCTTGGATCTGTGCCACCTCAGATCTAAATGAAGGCCATTGGTCCAAACTTGGAATCGCCACCCACAAGTACAGGAGGCCCAGTGGCACTACTAATGTCACTGTTGTCAACACACCCATAAGCCTGAGACAAAGGCTGAACTTCAACCCCCTTCTTCCGAAAAAAGGAAGAGAAGCTGGCGTCTGGCCTCTAGTTTTAATTCAGTTTTATTTATATAGCGCCATATCATAACAAGGTTATCTCAGGGCACTTTTTCATATAGAGCGACTCTTTATATTTACAGAGACCCAACAGTTCCCACCATGAGCAAGCACTAGGCGACAGTGAAGAAGTCGAATTAGTAACAAGCATTAATGGGATAAGAGTGCGTACAGATGGAGAGGGAGAGGAGGAGAGAGGAGCTCAGTGCATCCTAGGAAGTCTGCCAGCAGTCTAGGCCTATAGCAGCATAACTAAGGGGTGGCTCAGGGTTCACCTGAGTCAGCACTACTATAAGCTTTATCAAAGAGGAAAGTCTTAAGCCTACTCTTAAATGTGAGGAGGGTGTCTGCCTCCTGTACACAAACTGGAAGCTGGTTCCACAGGAGAGGAACTTGATAGCTGAAGGCTCTGGCTCTTTTGGAGACTCTCGGAACCACAAGGATCCCTGCATTCTGGGAGTGCAGTGCTCTAGTGGGGTAATAGAGTACTATGAGCTCTTTAAGATATGATGGTCCCTGACCATTAAGGGCTTTGAAGGTGAAGAGAAAGATTTTAAATTCTATTCTGGATTTTACAGGTGTTCGGGGCCAAGTACAATAACTTCGGTTTTGTCTGAGTTTAACATGAGAAAATTGCAGGTCATCCAGGTTTTTATGTCCTTGAGGCATGCTTGAAGTTTAGCTAATTGATTGGTTTCATCTGGCTTGATCGATAAATATAATTGGGTATCATCTGCATAACAATGAAAATTTATGGAGTGCTTCCTGATAATATTGCCTAAAGGAAGCATATATAAGGTGAATAGAATTGGTCCAAGCACAGAACCTTGTGGACCTCCGTGACTAACTTTGGTGTGTATAGAGGATTCATCGTTAACATGTACCAACTGATATCGATCTGATAAATAGGATTTAAACCAGCTTAGTGCGGTGCCTTTAATGCCAATTAAATGTTCTAGTCTCTGTAATAGAATGTGATGGTCAATGGTATCGAATGCGGCACTAAGATCTAACAAGACAAGTACAGAGACGAATCCTTTGTCTGATGCAATCAGAAGGTCATTTGTAACTTTCACCAGTGCTGTCTCTGTGCTATGATGCACTCTAAATCCTGACTGAAAATCCTCAAACAGCTTATTGTTGTGTATAAAGTCACACAACTGATTGGTGACTGCTTTTTCAAGGATCTTAGAGAGAAAAGGGGGGTTAGATATAGGTCTATAATTTGCAGAAAAACCACTGGATCAAGAGTAGGCTTTTTAAGAAGAGGTTTAATTACAGCTACTTTAAAGGACTGTGGCACATAGCCTTTTAATAAGGACAGATTGATCATATATAGTAAAGAAGTGCTAACTTAGGGTGAAATTTCTTTAAGCAGCCTAGTTGGGACAGGGTCTAAGAGACACGTTGATGGCTTAGATGAAGAAATCATTGAAGTTAGTTGATTAAGGTTGATGGGAGAAAAGCAGTCTAAATGTATATCAGGTTTTACAGTTGTTTCTAAGATTCCTGTGTTTGAAGATCAGTACCGGCTGAAGGCAGGATGTGCTGAATTTTGTCTCCAATAGTTTTTATCAAATTTTATCATTAAAGAAGTTCATGAAGTCATTACTACTGAGATCTATAGGAATACATGGCTCAACAGAGCTGTGACTCTGTCAGCCTGGCTACAGTGCTGAACAGAAACCTGGGGTTGTTCTTATTTTCCTCTATTAATGATGAGTAGTAAACTGCTCTTGCATTACGGAGGGCCTTCCTATAGATTTTAAGAGTGGAGGGAGTCCAGGGTTACCCCAATGAACACTAGCCTTTGGCTGGGTATAAGACAACTTCTGGCATGATAGATACATATATATGTATCATGCCATGTGATGTGACACAGTTGGGTCTTACTGTATATATCATATATAATATATACAGTAAGATATATACAGTAAGACCCAACTGTGTCACATCACATGACATGAATTTGCATACAGTTGGCTTGCATTAGGGCCAGTGCTGCACGCATGCACCGCATGAAGACCTGTGGGGCTAGGAAAATATAAAATTGGAGCACCTTGAACTGATAGTACTGCCTGTGATGTAGCCCCATTAGAACGTGAAAATATGCGTCTTTCAAATCAATGGACATGAACCAACTTTGCCCTGGCACACCCAAGGCTCTGCAGTGCAGCTTTCCCTGGGAGAAGCTTCCGACAGCCAGCCCCGAGCCCTCAGGGCCCCTGCAGGGGTGATACCCAGACCCCCGACCCCCCTGCGTCTGAGGTGCTGGCCATGTGGGAGCCCGGTGGCTGTGATCAGGTTGCAAGAAGGATTGCGAGGTCCTTGAGCAGCCACCAGGATGAGCTGGCAGCTGAGGGCGACTGATGCCATAACCTTGTGGAGGCCGTTGTCTCGGAAGGAGTGTAGGTCTCTGCTGCAGATTCTGGTTTGCCTGGATTCCCCACTCCAAAGCCTGCTGTGCTGCTGAGCCAAACAGCACCCCCGCAACTACAGGGAGAGCATGGCTCTGAAAGTGGGTATTGAGCCAGCCATACCTGGTAACAAGGGGGGGTAAGGGCCTATGTCCACATAGAGTTTTTTTTCTGGCAGAAAAGTGCTGGCAGGGCACTGGGCCTGTATCCACATAGTGTTTTTTTCTGGTGTTTTTTCTCTGGGAGGGTGATGGGAAGTGCTGGGATGTGCTTGTGCGGTGACAGAAAAAAACGCTGCATGTGGGTTTTGTTTCTATGACGGCAATATCTTAACACTAAGTTAAGCGGGGGGACTACACAGCTAACAACAAGCTTATAACACGTTGGGTGAGAAAAGCACAACACTCACCAGCAACATTCAGTTTAAGGCCAATCTGCTCCCACAAATGGGCTGTTCTGTCTCTTTCTGACATATCATAAAGCTCAGGACAGACAGACACAGCCAGAACAAGTTTCTCCTCCATTTTCTTGGTTACCAGGGTGACGAGCCCCATCTAATATATGATTGGTTGCCTGGAAAAAAAAGCACCAGTGATGACACCAGTGCCTATCTGGCGCCTCCATGCCATCCTAGTAGGGTAGGGGTCCTAGCCTGCAGGCTGTCCACCCGGGTTGCAGTCCCCTTGCCTGGCTGAAGTTTAAGGAGTAAATCTTTAATCTCAGCAAACTCGGTTAGTTTTGTTAGCAAGGTGTCAACTTTGGCTGCCAAACAATAACTTTCTTGGATAGGTGGGCACCCCCACGTGGGGATTGCCTCAGCCCACCCTGTACCCTGTACTGAAGCCACACCAGATGGGGGCAACTCGCCCTCAAGCTGCAGTCTTTCCATCTCAACTAGTTGGGGTACCTTCAGCCCAGCCTCGGCGTCAGAGCATATCACTCAACAGGGCATTTGATTTTCGTGAAGGGACACACAAAATCACCACGGCACGTGCATCCACACAAGCAATATGACGACATGACCGGCACCAAAAATAATCACTACGGCGGGTGCATACACACAAACAATAGCATAGTGTGCAAGTTGCCACTCTGCACAAATAAGCTACACACAAATAAACAATGTTATCACATTGGTAATATTGTTTATTTATCTACAGCAGAGCAGACGCAATAAACTTGAAAATAAAATAGTCTACTCACCCTCTGTGTTGTTTCTTGAGCCTAATAGAGCTGGATGCAGTGTTTCCCAATGGAATTGAATCTTATTCTACTCCATTGCATTTCTTATCCATTTCAGATCCTTTTCAAAACTTAGTTGAATCAGGTGAGCTTTGCACGGGTGAAGCATACTCCTTCTGTAATCGCTGAAGACGCTTTCAAAGCAGAAAAGAAGTTCTCACAGGTGTCAGTAGAGGCCCCAAATGAAAAAGTCCATTTCCCATCCTGTCAGGCCAGAGAAGACTCTTCCATGTGTGGGTGAATGAGCTGTCAGGCAACATCATAATCAGCATGTATGACCTTGGTTCTGGTCAACTCCAAGAGAGGTTTCACTTTGTCACAGTCCTGAAACATAGCACTCTCTGGGTCAAGTGAAGCAAGCAATTCCAGTAGTGCCCTGTTATGTGTTGTGGTTGTGGTGCATCTTTTCTTGCTTTGTGGCTGTCTGCATCAGGCCACAAAGCAATTGTGATCCCATTACGCATCAGTGCGGAGACGGTCAATACAGTCCGTGGCCGTTTTAACCAGTTTGACTGCTGTGAAGAGATCTATGTCCTGGGACTGCAGCAGCCTGTTAGGTGGCTCAAGAAGGCGCATTTGTTCAACCTGGTTCAACAGTTGAGATATGTCGTGATGAGATTTGAGTACAACCTGCACAGTCGCCAAGTGTCCAGTCCATCGTTGGTCAAGCAGACATTTCAGTGCTTCACCTTTTATAGTGAATTGCGACTGTGTGCTTCCTTATAAACTTCTACAGAAGGTTAAAGATATTGACGAAATCAGAGATGTGCTCCTGAGCAGACATTGCATGCACAATAACGAGATGGAGTTGGTAGTTGAAACAATGCACGTAGGACTTTCCCTACCCAATTTAATTTTATTTATCCTGAAGCTGTACACCTCCGTGCTACCCTGACATCAATGCGGCTCCGTCATACACTTGATGGAGTATTTCCGTTGTGCTCAGTCCAGATTTAGTTATTCCGGAAAGAACTATTTACGTGAGAGTGTTTGCATCTCCTGTATCTGCGCTGGTGATTGTCAAAAGACGCTCTTTTATTTAATGATTTACATCCACAAACCGATTCACAATGGAAATATTCTCCCTGTCTGTAGGGTCCCTCCTTCCATCAACTTTAATAGTATAAGAAGAATACCCTATTTCCTCGACAATATGTTTGTAACGACGAGCCGCCGTTACTAAGACGTCTAGCTAATAGTATATATTATTACTAGAGTAAGAGGGTGATTGAGGTCTTAAGACATGGTTAAGTACACACGCATGGTATTTTAATAAAGGGATTTATTGATTAATTGTTGGTAGGTTGCAGTGGTTTGAGCCGGGTTTCACAGCGGGAACGCTGGGCTGTTCCACCGTGTCGTCGCCTGTGAACGAGCAAATAACGTGCATTAGTATGACTCGATAGGAGCCAAATGTATATTCATATGGAGGAATAGAAGGTACAATTATGCTAGGCTAAATTGAAGGATGTATCACGCACAACTTACCTCTGCCGGTTCTCAGTCTCCCATGGTGTTCGGGCAAAAGAATTCCCCGGGGACTCGGACACCTTTTTATTAGTTCCGGGAGGATAACAACAGGTGGGAAGTGGGTAGAGGGGAGTTGGTGTGTATTGTTGAATGGTATTTAATATGTAAAAGATGTATGTGTATTTATTAGGGCTATTTTGGGGGTGTTATATTTATTAAGCGTATATATATTTTGGGGGAAGGGGTTTATGTAAATATTATGTATGTATGTATGTGTGTAGCAGGGATTTGGGGAATGGTATGTTCCAGCCAATTAGGGGAGAAGACATATATATAAGGCCTCAGTTTGTGGGTGATGAGAGAGACGGGAAGGTGGTTGTGTTGTACTGGTGCTATGTCAAATAAAATGTAAGTGCTGAAGTGCTACCTAACTCTATTTGCCTCCTTTGACCGCTCGGGCATGCTAACAATGTTATGTCACTAAGGTGCTCATTAATGTTATTAGTTCATTTTGGATGTCATGGGACGTGTAGGTTGCGGGGGTTGTGGGGAATGGTTTGCATTATTTTAGTCGAGGTCTTTTTGCAGGGTATATTCAAAGAGCGATAGGAACATCCCATTTCTTGGCTCTGTCATGCATTCAAATGATTCATGGTCACCTCTAAGAGGGAGTTGATTAATAGCCAAAAATGTTACATATAATATATTCCAGACAGGACCTGTTATGGTACCATACATTTGCAAAACTTCGTTTCTTCCCACAAATCATGTGAGCTGGAAATGTATCCAGTTTTACCTGTTTGGGCATGTTATCACCGAGGTCATCTGGGGCTGCTTGCTCTGGCCTAGTACAGCTAGCAGTCGAAACGGGCTGGGCTCGGGAGTTCTGGCATTTGGCCTGTCGGAAAGGCCAACATCTCTGGTTGTGGTGCTGGTGGTGTAGCGTCAAAGGAGGAGGGCTCACAGACTGATGGTGGCACGGAGAGCGACAACGCTTTTGTGCCATTTGAGGAGAACGGCATTCGTCACGGCCATCTGCAACAGTGGAGCCATGCAGGGACGGTAAATTTGACCCTAACATGGTGGGGCTAGATATGTGCCAGGCAGCTTAAACCAGTGGAGGGACTGCTTGATATTAATAATTATGCTATTTTATAATTTAATATTTTTATGTATATTATCTTATATATACATACTTACTATATACTATTATCTTACACACACACACACACACACACACACATATACACATACATATATACGTAACAGGACACTAGTGAACTAGTACTGACTATGCTGACAAAATGAGTGAGCAAACATCGGAGTGAATAACTTGTGTCTTTAACTTGGGTAACAAAGCACCTGTACAGCAATCATTTTTTCAACATAGCAAGTTTTACCTTCTAGCGAAAATAATAAATAAATAAACCTTAAAGGGGACCCGAAGACAGGCTGCTCTTAAAAGATCACTGTAAAACTAATAAAGGGAGACTACTTACCTTGGCTAGCCTAGCAGAGCTGGCAAAGACACCTGCATTAGCCTGTCTATAACGGTGCGGGCTGAGAGTACTGGTGAAAACACCGGTCTAGCAGCTAGGAGTGTAGGCGTGGTTGTCTAATCCCAGCCCTTGGAGGATGAAACCGTAGCTTCACCCATGTGGTTACAGGACTACTAGTGTAGAGTCACTGGCTATCTTCTCTTTTAAGCTTTTATTTTCAGCCTGCATTTGCTGATTACCTGCAAGAAGATACAAGGGACATCTTTCATGATGACATGGGCATATGTATAGGCGGGGCTGCCCCAAGTCATCCCAGGTCACATGTGACTTTGTTGATATTAAATACTTGACCTGTGCATGCACAAGACGGATAACATCCAGTGTTAAGCACTGCCTCTTGCAGTCAGGAAGAATGAAATCGAACAGAGGTGTATTGTGTATTTTTGCAGTTTTTCATTAAAAAGTAAAACTCTTTTTCATCCTGGTTCTACCCTGTCTGCTGTTATTTATGACAGATGAAGCCCAGTTGCAGTGTTGACTATAATAATCAGTTATTTCTTGGTGAGCTTTTTGTGATATCAGAGGAGATAAACACATTGTAGCGATCTGCTATCTTGACCACTGGAGGTTATTATTTTTTGGCGAATCACACACCCACCTATGCCTGTCACACACACACACACACACCCTCGTAAACCAATCCATATATTCACCTTCTTTTAAATGGCGATGACGCTGAAGTCCAAGATGGCGCCGTGCTACGAGGAAGCAGCGAGTCCGCCGGTCAGAGCGGTGAGTGGGCTGTTGGCGTGCGTCTTCTTTGTTTTCGGGTTATAGTCCGCGTACGTAAATCCATTGTTCTCTGGCTGAAACCTCCGGGCAAAAAAATAATAGGAGTTCTTCGGCCTTCCTGGAGTTCCTGCGGTGTACAAACCTCAACTGACTTGACAGAAAGCACGGACTGGAGTTCACTAGACTGACGCACATAACTCACAGGTACTCCGGTAAAAGCCGTGAGAAATTTTGGTTTCTTTTTTCCCCTTTGCCTTTATCCTTTGCCTCACGGAACTGAATGAAACTGTGCTGAAAGTGAACATTTGTTTGTATATTCATAATAGTTGTTTTGGGGATCTGTGAAGGGAAAAATACGGACTGGAGTTTGTGGTTTACTGGGAGGAACTGTTTTCTCTGTGATTGCTTTGCCTGCATTTGGGTTATTAATACACGAGATGAACTGAGAGATTTCTGTTGTGATGCTTTATTGTTTGTGGCCTATACTATATGTTTTTGCTTGTGCTTGGGTGTCGTGAGGGTTCAAGATATGAGTGTTGTGTGTTTTATTATGCTCTATGCTTGAGTCCTGTGTACGGTTGACTAACTCAAAATAACGACTCACAAACCTGAGAGAAAAATTGTTAGGTGCTGATCTGACTGGCACCCCAAGCACCTCGTCATACCGTTACAACATAAGGTGCTGTAATGTGCTGCAAGACTGTTGTTGGTCTCTGGACTTTGATGAAAAAGAACTAGAGGAATGAACTGAACTACATTTGTGTAGCTCTCAGGGTGTCACTGTCCTGCAGTAACTGTGACTCCATTCTGGTCCTCCCTCTTGTTCTGTCTAATCCAGGATAAAGAATCTCCATGCCCAGATCATAGAGAAGGACGCTATGATCAAGGTGCTTCATCAGCGCTCCAGGAAGGAGCCCATCAAGTTGGATGCGCCATCTGCCATGAGGCCATCCAAGTCTCTGATGTCCATCTCTAACACAGGCTCCGGTGGTTCAGGATTGCTCTCTCACAGCCTGGGACTCAGTAGCTCACCCATCACCGAAGAACGCAAGGACACCAGCTGGAAGGGCAGCCTGGGTAAGAACCAGCAGCAGTATTTACCACTCGTGACACTAGGTAAGAACAGCAGCTGATACTATGGGTGAGAACTGGGGATAGACAGTTGCTTGTAGCTACTCTGACACTGTCAATGTTTTTGAGTAACAGTTGTTCTCTTCTCATGTTCCTCCAGGGGTTCTGCTTGGTCCTGAGTTTCGTACAGACTCTCTCAGGACAGAGTCAATCTCCTCATCCCCCTCCCCAGTGCTTCCTTCCACCCCGATGACCGCAGGCCACTCAAAGACAGGCAGCAGGGACAGCTGCACACAGACAGAGAAGGGCCAGACTCAGGACACCAGCAAGCCTAGCACTCCAGCCCTGCAGAGCATGACGTTGCCTGCCCGCCTGTCTAGCCCCAGCCCCGTCTACATCCCTGACCGCATAGCAGGTCAGCTCACACTGTCAGACATGTCAGAATAAGCTGGGAGATGTCTAAGGCTCTGATCGCACCTACAGTATGCCTCAGCTGGAGGGTGGTATCTCAGTGTATTCAGGCAATCACCTGGCTCAGTGTTTTCCCCAAAGTGTTGTTTCAGGAGTCACAAGAATCTTTGACTACCTCCAAATGTAGGTTTAGCAATTGATACCAATGCATCCTCAATAGCAGCAACTAACTAATTATCAGATATGATCAATGTGTTGAGTATGGTCTTTATGAAATTTTGATGGCCATTTTCACTGACATTTTATAGACTACACAATTCATTGAGTCCAAGTCTTCAAATGTCTCAAGATATTTGGTTTAGAATGATATAAAACAGAGACAAGCATCAAACCCTAATATTGGAAGTGGTGGAACCAGAGAATGGTTAGCTGTTTTGCTTGTTAAATTACTTAAATTATTAATTCATTACCAAAATAATTGTTGTTGATTAATAGTTGCATTGTGGGAGAGCAGAAGCAGAAAGTAGTGTATGTAGTGACTTGACTTGACCAAACAAGAAAACCTACAAGCCACTGAGGGGCTGCTATACCGGAGTTGGCCTAATTGACGCATCCTCTTGTGTAGCATCGTTCAATAATTCACATTTCCAAAACTGTTGTATAGCCAAACATTAAGTGAATTTATTTCTTTACTATACATGCTTTTATACCGTGAAGACGACGATCCATATGTACTTTTATAGACAACTTAAGTACAAAGAAACAAATGCTCACATTACATCCGACGGTCAAAAACTGTGTGCTTCCTCCGGTAACCAACACACCTGCTGTGTGATTACCGCGTCATCAAATTATACCATTGCCCAATCTCAACACACCACCTACTGGGCAACCAGGGAATTACCACAAGTACCACACACATAATAATACAAACAATACAACAATGGCTCCAACACACCGGCCCCTAATTGTTGATGTTAGGCAGACATAACAATTACCTTCAAATTCAATTAACACAATGAGCCAAAATGTAGGTACCATATATAAACATAACTTTGTTTGAGTCAAAATACATTATTTGACTGCCAACCCTATTAGCTTGTAGCCTCTTGCAAAAGAGGATGTTTATCTTTGTCTGTAGACGCACAGAGCGCACTAAACCCTTTTTGTCTGGGAAGGTTTCCAGAACTCTGCCGAGCAGCCAAGAGCCACGAGGAGCTGTGGAGTCGACCACAACAACAATGTCCCCAGGAACAAAACTTCTTCTCTCTTGGTTCCACTTTTGACGTTCTTGGAGCAAAGGGAGGTACTCCTGTACCCATCTTTTCCAAAAAAGATCTGCAATGTACTGAACTTGTCTCCATCTCCTTTTCACATACAGATCTTGTTTTCTGAATAGTCCAGGTGCTAAGACTGGTTTACCTTTCATAAGGAGAATGTGATTGGGAGTGAGGGGTTCGAGGTCGTTGGGATCATCAGAGAGTTTGGTGATGGGGTGGTCGTTTAGTATGGCCTCAACTTCACACAAAACTGTGTGGAGTCCATCATCATCCAGAGTTTGCAGATGCAAAACAGAACTGAGAACCTTCCGGATCATGCGGATGACCCGTTCCCATACACCACCATGATGTGATCCTGCAGGCGGGTTAAAACTCCACTGAATACCATCTTGAAGTAAAACTCCACGTATCTGGTGGTGATCCAAAGATGCGAGAGCCTCCCTCAGCTCCTTTTCTGCTCCAACAAAGTTCGTGCCATTGTCGGATCTCATATGAGAAACTTGGCCTCTTCGGCTGATGAATCTTCGTAAAGCATTGATGCATGCATCCGTGTCCAAGGATGGTGCCACTTCCAAATGGACAGCTCTACTTGCCAGGCAGGTAAAGATCACGCCATAACGCTTACAAAGATTTCGACCTCTGTTGACTTCGATTGGCCCGAAGTAGTCTACTCCAACGTTTGTGAAAGGAGGGAGATCAGGTACAATCCTTTCCTTTGGCACGTCGGCCATCTTTTGTTCACCTACCTTTCCACTATAGCGCCTGCAGAAGCAGCACTGTGATATAATTTTTCAGCTGAATTGGCATTTGTAATCCAAAACTTCCTGCGCAGCTTTGACAGTGTGTGATTTCTTCTGCTGTGACCCAATTGTTGGTGAATGTGCTTTAATATGAGCGTGGAGTATTGATCTTTCGACAGAATGAGTGGATGCTTTGTTTCTTCAGGCATTGTTGCCTTACTCAGTCACCCTCCCACTCTCACAAGTCCCTGCTCCAAGCGTGGGTCTAGTTTGTAGATGACACTGTCTCTTGCCACAGATTTTCCAGCTGATAATGCAGCAATTTCTTCCTTAAACCTTTGCTGCTGGCTGTAGCGAATGATGGAAAGTTCAGCCTCCAAGAGATCATCTGGTGACAAGGTCTGACCTCCTAATGCACCTTTGGTCTTTTCCATCTCTGACTGTAATTGGCTGGATGAACCATTTACCTCCTTTCTGTGGCCATCCAAACCCTGCAACTCCTTCCTCCTTTGACTCAACTCGCGAAGAGTCCTCTCCAACTTAAGAAGCCATGCAACCGCGATCTTAAGTCTTCTCCAATTTGAGAAGTAAGCAATGAGTTGGTCCGCAGCATTAGGAGAGTCCTTAATGATGACTGCATTCACCGTGACATCTTTCTTGACTTCTGGATCGTCGCAACCAATGGTGGCTTCTGTTGTATATGTAGGCCAATACTTTTCTGGCTTGGAGAGAAACTTTGGGCCCTCAATCCATCTACCACCATTCAGCAAGTTTTCCACTTTCATACCTCTGGATGCTTCATCTGCAGGGTTGTCCTTAGTATTAACATACCTCCATTGGGAGACGTGGGTAGCATCTCTAATGGTTGACACCCTATTTGCCACAAATGTATGAAAGCATTTGTCCTCATTTTTTATGTACTTAAGCACTGATGTGCTGTCTGTCCAGAATGTTGACTGATCCAATGGCAGTTGCAACTCTGCTCTCAACATCTGATCCACCCGGACAGCAAGAACGGCAGCTGTCAGCTCCAGACGGGGAATGGTTATCCGTTTTAGGGGGGTGACTCTTGCTTTACCAAGCAGGAAGGAGACATGAACACTGCTCCTGTTGTTTTGCATCCTGATGTAGGTAACAGTGCCAAATCCACCTTCACTAGCATCAGAAAAATGATGCAGTTGTGCAAGAGTGGGCTGTCCAAAGACTTTGGGCTTAATGCATCTCTTGATTTTGAATGACACCATGCTTTCCAGGTCTTCCAACCACCTTGTCCACTGATGTCTAATGTCTTTGGGTATATTGTCGTCCCATCCACAACTTCTTCTACAGAGTTCTTGCAGCATGACTTTGGCAGGCAGTGTTATTGGTGCGAGGAAACCCAAGGGATCGTAAACTGAACTGATTACAGACAACATTCCTCGCCTGGTATGAGGTTGTTCCTTCATCACCATTTTGAATTTAAATGAGTCAGTCTCCCCACACCACTGTAGCCCAAGGGCTCTCTCGACTGGAAGCTCATCTCTATCCAAATCCAGTTCCTTCAAGTCCTTAGCCCTGTGCTCCTCTGCAATGGTCTGCAAGACTATCCGGCTGTTGCTGGTCCATTTTGTCAGAGTGAAGCCTCCTCTCTGGCAAATATCTGTAAGAGCCTTGACCATAAGAACTGCTTCCTCTTCTGAGGGCAGGCTCTTCAAACAGTCATCCACATAGAAGTTTCGCCTGACTGTTTCGACCACCTCTGCTGCAAAGTTGGTACCATTGTCCTCAGCTGTTTTCCTAAGTGCATAGCTAGCACAACTTGGGGATGACACAGCCCCAAATAAATGAACAGCCATCCGATACTCCACAAAATCTTGACTCACATTGCCTTCAGGCCACCACAAGAAGCAAAGGAAGTCTTTGTCTTCTTCTGCAACCTTGACCTGATAGAACATAGCCTGTATGTCTCCCATGAATGCCACAGGTTCCTGTCTGAATCTTGTAAGGACTCCAAGCAATGAATTAGTGAGATTAGGGCCCTACAACAATTGGCTGTTCAGTGAGGTCCCTTTAAATTCGGCTCCACAGTCGAACACCACACGCAAACTGCCCTTCCTTGGATGATGTATACCATGGTGAGGAATGTACCAGACCTTTCCATTTCCACGATTCAGCTGATGCTGGGGCACTTCCTCTGCATAGCCTTTCTTGATGACATCAGTGATGAAGCTGGTGTATTTCTTATGAAATAGTTCATCCTTCCCGAACTTTCTTTTTAATCCAAGTAGTCTTTGCTTGACCATACAGAGATTGTTGGGAAGGGTGAGCTGGTCTTTCCTAAAGGGCATTTGCAGGCTATAGTGTCCATCCTGAAGCTGTACAGATTTTTCCATAATCTCCAAGAACCTGATGTCTTCTCTTGACATTCCCTTTTCTTCTGAACTCCTTTCACTGAAGTCATGATTGTATTGGTTACGCAGCATTTCCTCCAGCTTACATACGGAGATCCTGTTGACAGCAGCCACAGGAAGGCCTGTTTTGGGACTACTGTTATCTCCTTCTCGAAGGGGACCACTAACCACCCAACCTAATACAGTCCTTACTGCATATGGGCCATTTCCACGGCTGTTGACAACCTCCCAAGGTTCCAGTACCTTGGGGGCATTGGTTCCACTCAACAAGTCAACATTGGCCTCTATACAGGGAATCTGAACATCAGAAAGGTATGACCACTTTGCCAGCTCTTCCTGTGTGACAATGTTGTTGGTGGTCACAGGCATTTTCTTTTGTGTGAGAACTTCTGGGAGACTGTAAAAGAAATTAGTGTCGAGACCAGACACCTCCAAACCTTTCAGGGTGTTAGTTGAAACGACCTTTTCCTGTCCTATAGTGCGCAAGAGGAAGTTGGGTCTTCTACCAGTTACATTCAGCTCTTGCATGAGGTACTCTGAACAGAAGGTAGCTGAACTGCCAGGATCCAGAAACGCATATGTTTGGAGAATCTTGTCTCCCTTGGTGGACTTAACCTGGACTGGTAAAATGGACAGAATGCAGTCATCCCTTCCGGCCCCTGTATGACCACAAGTTTCTGATGAAGCTGGTGTGACACGTGATGTTTCCTTGGATCGTTAGATGTCTGTGCTGGCTCTACTGTTCTAAGTGATATGAAGCACACTGGGATGATTTTGACCACAAACTTTGCAAGTTAAGCGCCTGTCGCAATCCTTGCTCATGTGTCCTATACACAGGCAGCCAAAACAAATTTCTTTCTCCTTTAGAAAGAGAATTTTGTCCCGATGCTTCTTAATTTTAAGCTGTGGACACTCTTCCAAAGAGTGACCTCGAGAGCAGCACACAGACGCGGTTAGTCTTCTCCATGGAATCGTGCCTTTTTGGAACCAAGCATGACCCTTTGGATTCCTTAGTAGCGTCAACCATTGTAATGGTAGTAGCAAAGCTGTTACCTCTAACTCTGCTGAACTTGGGCTGAGACTTGCACTTGTTAACACTCCTTAATCCAGCTGAACCAAATGAAGTGTCCTGGATGTCCCCAAAGAGTGGGTCAGAAATTATCTTAACTTGACGTTCAATGAATATGACAAGGTCTTTAAACAGAACTCTGCGATTAGATCTCTCCATTATATCGTGCGCTGTTGTTCTCCATTTTTCTCTGAGTTTGAAAGGCAACTTTGTCATGATCATTCTCATGTTTGTTGGCATGTCTAGTTCTTGCATATATTGAAGCTCCTCCATTATGTTGCAACAACCCCGCAAAAATAGAGAATAGGCTTGTAGTGCCTTCACATCCTCTGACCTCACTGCAGACCAAGCCAGGGCCTTCTCTATATAAGTTCTCTATATATAAATCTTGTACTAATTTCCGAAGTGTTCTCGTAGAAGCTCTTTTGCCAATGTGTAACCTCTGTCAGGGCTCATGTGCTGACAGCTCCTCACCAGTTCTCTTGGCTGTCCACTTGTAAACTTCTCCAAAAAGTATAAGCAGTCTGCTTTGTTAGCTTTTGATTCCACACCATGCTCAAATGCTCTGATGAAGCTTCTGTACTGAAGAGGATCCCCGTGAAATACTGGGATATCCCTAGATGGTAAAGACATTGAGCATTGTTGTTGAACAAGGGTGGCAGTTATTTCATTCTGTCTGTGCATTATGGTGCATATGTCTCCGTGCACTTGTAGAGGCCACATGTGTGGTTGTTCATCCTCCAGTGCAGGCTGCACGTTGTAGGCTGGTATAGAGACAGTTTGGTGTGGTGTTGCTCCATGCATTTCAGTCCTGTGATAATGGTTCTGTATGTTGACCTTTGTGTCTTGCCTTGGTCCAATAGTGAATCGTTGCCTTGTTTTGTTGGGCTGTGCTTCCTGTGTCCATGGGTCTTTACACAGTATGGGAAAGCTACTACTTTGTGGCAAAGTGCTCCTTGGTACGGGTTCATAGGACTTTGCTGCTGGGTTGAGCATTTTGGAAGTTGTTTTTTGTCCAATATTCTTTTCCAGGTAGGAATTCATCCCGTTTGATGCCACTTGCGAGTCACTTAGAGAGTCTGAAGCTGTTTGCAAAACAGCTAATTTAGCAGCGGACCCCGCATTGGGGTGGATGATGCTGTCATTTACCTACTTCACACATCCCTCTCTCACCTAGAAAAGGCTGGAAACACTGAGGATCATGTTTTTTCATTTCTCCAGTGCTTTTAACACCATCCAGCCCAGGATTCTGGGGGACAAGTTGGAGCACGCTGGGGTGGACCATCACCTGGCAGCATGGATCCTGGACTACCTCACAAACCGGCCACAGTATGTGAGGTTACAGGACTGTGTGTCTGACACACTTCTCTGCAGCACAGGGGCTCCACAGGGAACCGTTCTGGCGCCTTTCCTGTTCACCTTCTACACAGCGGACTTCACCCATAACACTTCGAACTGTCACCTGCAGAAGTTCTCTGACGACTCTGCCAACGGGGATGATAGGGAGTACAGAGAACTGACCCAGGGCTTTGTGGGTTGGTGTCAACAGAACCGCCTCCAGATCAATGCGGGTAAAACCAAAGAGCTCATGGTGGACTTTGGCAGGCACAAACTCCCTCCACCTACACCAGTGAACATCCAGGGAACGGACATTGAGATTGTGAGATCGTACAAGTATCTGGGTGTTCACTTGAACAACAAACTGGACTGGTCAGACAATACGGACGCTCTTCCCACCTGTGACATGTACTTCCCACCCCCTACATGTCACTCTGTCAGCACTGGGCAGCTCCTTCAGCGACCGGCTGCTCCACCCTCGGTGTCTGAGGGAGAGGTATCGTAGGTCCTTTCTGCCTGCTGCTGTCAGACTCTATAATCAGTACAACTCCTGGTAATCTACATTGACTGTCAATAAGCAGACTGTTCACTACTTTACTTCATCTGCTGCTGTGCATTATCTTAATACATTTTTTTTTTTATTCATGATGTTATTACTTCATCTGTTGCTGTGTAATACTTTCATGTACATGTATATTATATATGTGCAATATTTTTATTTTTATCTTATCTATTGTTCATACTTACAAATGCACTCAGTCACACTATTATTATTACTGTCTTTACTGTGTACAGGACTATTTTCTATTTATTTTTATTGTATTTTATTATATTTTATTATTGTATTTCTATATATGACACTTTTTATGGCTGTTGTAACGCTGAAAATTTCCCAGCTGTGGGACAATTAAAGGCTTATCTTATCTTATCTTATCTATTTCGGCATCCAGCTCAAGCTGTTCCCTTTTTCTTCTCAGCTGTTCCTCCTGTGCCTCCAAAGCATGCTTTTCCTTTAAGACTGCTGCATGAGCAAGAAGTGCAGATTGGTCTGCCTCTGCTTTAATACGTGCAGAGGATGTAGTTTTACTACTTTTATTACTGCTTGTACTCTTTCTGTTAGAGCGTTTGCTGGCAACATTTGATATGCTGTCATCAGGTTCAACATCATCAACCACATCACCATAACCATCATTGTCATCAGCATCTGTCAACCATTGTTTCACATCAGTAATGAAACCCTCCTCAATAACCATTTTTGCCCCAAACCATGTGTTTTGATTTATCCTTTACAAGTTTACATTGCACCTCTGCCATGTCCCATTTTTGCATAAAACCTTGCATTGTTTTTCTTAGATTTCTAGCCTTGTTTAATTTATCTTTCCTTATATTTTGTAGCCTTTCTAACTTGTCAACAAGTGCCTTGTAAGTCATTTTAACAACAACAACAACAACCCATTTACTTTTAACAGATTTTGTTTCATCAACATTGCTCCCTTCATTAGCCTCAGTCATGGCCGCATCCGCCATGGCAGGCTTGCCCGAAACAGATTCACCACCATCCATATTGTCTCGTTTTCCCTTTAACAATCCACAATAAACGTAGGTCTAATACCAAAATCACGATCGATTGGAAAGTTGAGTCTTATTTAGCGACCAATGCATTGGGATTATGCTTGCAATGTTGTGTGCACACAATTTCAAATGGCCATTAATGAAGTTGGTAGCGCTACACATACCTCTGAAAGCTGTCGGGCGCCGTAAGTTGGACCGATCGGTAAACTCCAACGTTGGGTGAAATAGATCGGGGTCCTCCCGGGAACCAAAGCGAAGTAATCGGCGTCCTCCAGTGAGACGAACAATGCACAGAAATCCAACGTCGAATCTGCCTCAGCGCTCGCTTAGATGACATCCGTTCCGATTCCAATGTCCCAAGTGAAGCGAAGTTTTTGACTTTTTGTAGTGACTTGACTTGACCAAACAAGAAAACTTACAAGCCACTGAGGGGCTGCTATACCGGAGTTGGCCTAATTGACGCGTCCTCTTGTGTAGCATCGTTCAATAATTCACATTTCCAAAACTGTTGTATAGCCAAACATTAAGTGAATTTATTTCTTTACTATACATGCTGTTATACCGTGAAGACGGCGATCCATATGTACTTTTATAGACAACTTAAGTACAAAGAAACAAATGCTCACGTTACATCCGACGGTCAAAAACTGTGTGCTTCCTCTGGTAACCAACACACCTGCTGTGTGATTACCGCGTCATCAAATTATACCTTTGCCCAATCTCCACACACCACCTACTGGGCAACCAGGGAATTACCACAAGTACCACACACATAATAATACAAACAATACAACAATGGCTCCAACAGTGTACATCACATGGGCACTGCATTTATTTTTCCATTGTATGAATGTTTGAGGCTCTATGTTGAGCATAAATGTCACACTCAGAATTCAGACACCCAGATAAAAAGACAGTAAATGTAGTGCACTATGTAGTAATATATAAATAGTTTTACTGTGCTGTATAACAGATACTGGTTAACCTACAAGATTACAGAACAGAGAGACTGGATCATCCAAAATTCTGACTGATCATCTTTCGATGTTCTTTGTCATCTCTGTGTAGATGTGCCAGTGTTTCACAGCAGCACCCTGGAGCGGAGGCTCCCTGTCCAGTCCCACCCACAGCAACAGGCCCCTCTTCCTGTCCCGTCCACGCAACAGGAAATGGACAACGACATGGTGGAGATCCTCATCTGAACCCATGACCTCTGGAAAAAAACATCATCCAAACGAATGATTGGATGGCAGCTCGATCAGGCAAACACAGTGACAGACATCCCAGCTCATCCTCCAAACCTGCTGCTCTGTCTGTGTTTAACTGACCCACACCAAGACAGTTTCATACTCTTATGTCTTATGTCTTACATGAGCATTCATTCAAACACTTTCAGCCTGATTGGAGTTTGTCCACATTTCCTTCATTCCTTTTATGATTGTTTATCATCATTTTAGGAAAACCCAGAAATCAGAAGCAAAAAGCAGAAGTGTGATGCCCCTTCCTGTCTCATCTTAGCATTTGCAGTTTTCCTAAATGCGTGTGATAATATGAAGTGGTGACTGGAAAAGTTCATTGCCCCATATTTATTTTTCTGATGCAACTTTGTAAGATGCCTTCAGCGCTTTCTCGTGATGGTGATGGATTTAACTTTGGCGACTGATGTTTGAAGTTGAATAGAAGTTAACAAGCTCGAGAGGTTAGACAAAACCTATTTTTTTTTAAAACTCAGTTATGATGTATGCTAATAAAAAGGAGTGGGCAAAGCTGAAAGCCAAAATCTTCCTGTAAAAATTCAACATAAAGAGCATACACATCCACACACACACATGTATTTTTAACTTTTACATTTAAGGTGAAGGAGTTCTCTTTTTGTCACTGTTGTATGACTCGCTGGGGTGTTTAAATGCACTATTTTTTGACCTGCGGGGTTTAGTGTCATTGTTAGTGTGTTTACAGACTAATGGTGACTAACTGCAGCACCAATGACATTTCAGCACATTTGGGAATGTTTGCGAAGCATTTTTTCCTTTTCCAACATGCAAGCAAATGATTAATGATGAAAAATTGGCCTTGCTACAAGGATTTAGCAGTAAGAGGAAGCAGTAAAGTGTTGCTGGAGGCTCGCTAGTTGCATTGGACCAAATGTATTGGCTACCTTTTTGTTGCATATATTGCACTACTTATTTTCTAAGAGTGTTTTTCTTATTTGATATACTGTATGACGTCAAAGACATCTGACATTAGGTGTTATTTGTGTGTATGTTTTTTGTTTTTTGTTTTTTTTACCGTAGTTAGACATGGCACTTGGGTAATCAGAAATGATTGAAACTATAAACATTCTTAACTGTGTAAATAGGGTATTTACATTGTGTATGTACTGTAATAGCCTGTGTAAGTGTGTGCCGTGGAGGGATCTGAGAGCTGAGCCTTTCAGTTGTGTTACATTTCCAGAGCTATTGAATTAGTGAGTTGAGATGTTGCCTTTTTGATAAAAGACTTGTTTTGCTCCATGGTTGGTGCAAAGTAACTGGCCTCTCAGTGGCCCTGTTTGGTACTGGCACAACCATCACATGGGTACGAGTACCAGGATTTTAGACATAGTAATGTTGGCGACCTTTGTGGCACGTTGACTTCAGGCAGGCAAAGCTCCCTGAGTAAAGACTTAATCTCATGAGTTTTTCCTTTTTTTGTTTTCAGTTTTCGGTTGACCTAACACTAACCGATTTGGCAATGCTACAGTATCAAATCTGCTCTTCTTCTTCTGTGCCTCCTCCCTGTGCACCAAGCTGGAAACTCTTAATAGTGGATCCATCTTCTCAATGGCAACAAATGTTAATTTTCCTGTCAGAGATGCATTTGAAAATATACTTTGATAAACTACACTAAAGTGAGATCATAGGCTATTTTGAAAACACTTTCAGAAAAATATTGTTCATTTTGGTTCAGCAGTTTCAAAAAGATGATCAGACTAGCAAACTTTTTTCTTGAAACCATGGCCACCTGAAGTCAAAGTGCTGCATGGGTCAATAAGTATGCACAGTCCTCACAGTTCTTTATGAAACATCCCTGGACTAGTGCACTTGTGCAGGTTGCGCCTGACCATGTCCGTGTCATGAAGGGCATTCTTTTGTGATTTGGGAACATGGTGTCCACTGTACAAGAGGGGTGAGAGAGTCGGACAGTTTTGTTAGCTGCCCGCATGACCCCAGTGGTTGGAGTCACTCTCAAACAGCAGAGGCTCTTAAAGTCATTCATTCAGCATTTCACTTCCCATGCTTGAAGAACAAGATGGAGGGAATATATCTTTTAGTATTTTAGTCACAAAATTGACATACAATCACTTTATTGTGAATATTTAAATTTTCAGGCACTTTTGTATTACTGTACCTACCATCCATCTGACTTGTTAGTAGATCAAAACAAACCATGCAAAGTATTTTCAGACACCATTTCACTAAATTGAGGTTTGATTTGAAAGTGGAGGAAGTGAACATGAAATGTATGCAAAAATCGACTTAGTCTGCTCTTCCATCGTCCTATTAAATAGAATTTTGGTAAATTACCAGGCTAGGGCAATTTTGCATTACTGAACTATGCATAGTGGAGTGTTGGGTATTGACTGTGAATGTTTTTCATTGGATTACAGGAGTACACTCTAAGCTCGACATCTCTTGCTTTTGACCAAAGGTAACAGAATGGATTGGTACTCATCCCTGTAAACAAAATCCTTGTGTAAACTCAAGAAAAGCTCCATCTTAAAAAGGCATCAAATGTTAAAATCAGGTGAAATAATCTTGTGGGGTGAGGTCATTCTCCCGGTTTCTAATATTGTAATACTCTTAACAGAGACTATTAGACAATCATTTCAAGATATTGGCATGTCACCCTTTTCCAGAAATGTAATCGTGTCATTTAACGGAGTGTACCTATGAGTGATTTTTTTATAGTTGACAGGTGTTGCTGGTTCTGTAGCAGCAGTACAAAAAACTCTTAAATCAAGCCACAAAGTCAAGAATAGCCGATGTCCACTGAAAACCAAAAATGTTGGACCAAAGAAGCTAAGAATGGTCCACTAACCGATGTTGTAATTGTGAAGGGTCAGTAGGATTATTTCACTAAAGGACTGTGTTTCATCAGAAGAACTTCATTAGGAATGCACTGATAAGTTGTAACTGTCATTTTAGCGAGGAATAAGGACTTAGACCACTACTAAACGTCATCAACCACAGTGAATGGTGTTATTTTTCTCCACTACAGAAATCTACAATCTTTGTGTTTGTGAAATCATTTGAAAGTCAAGCTGCTTTGCTCTGCTTCCTGTCACGAACATGCAGCACTCTGATTTAGACTGAAACATGTTTATAGCTGCCAACACAAGTCAACTGATGTTCTGGTGTCCAAACCAATATTAGTATTGGTGGATCCCTAAAAAAAGAGGTTCCTAGTCAATGTAAAGGTATATTACTGGTTCTGACGTGTTATTCATGGTTGCGTGAAAGCGTTACGGAACTGAATGCAAAAAGCACAATGCCAGTGTTAATTAATAAATATGTTCACTCATTTTTGCCATCACCAGCACATGATTAAGTGTCCTTTATGCTGGTACTGTAAAATATCTATCTGAGCGTTGTCATGTGTGTTGGTGGGCTCAGCTGAAGTCTTGAAGACAATGGACCCTGTGGGAACTGTAAGGCCTCAGGTGGGATTGTTGCAGGTTTCTGATGGTAGACTGCAATCTTCACAAAGTCATCCTTTCAAAAGCTGCTTCATTTTCAGATTGGCCATAGTGAATTTTGGTTAGGTTTTGAATGGGTTTCATGAGCCATTCCCTTCAAGTAAAAACAAGCGCATAAATGTAGCTGCAAAAGCAGCAAAAAGTCATTTACATTTCTGTTGCTGGCATTCCTAGCCTTGAAACACCCATTTCACAGTATGTTCTTATGTGACTGATATTTTGAGGAGGGGCCTTTTATTAATCAGACCAGAACATTTCAAAATACAAAATACAAATCTTCTCTTCTCACTTGGTTGCAGAAGATGAAATGCCAAATACTTAAAGGATGTACAGTTGGGATCCATTGAGTTCGGTGTCATTTGATCAAAACAGTGTTGTGTGTGAGGGAATTACCTACAGTGTCTGAGAAACATCACAGAATGAGCTGGGAAATATCTATGGCTCTGATCAGACCTACAGTACTGGAGGTCTCTACTTTGAGAGGACTAAGAAAAGCAGCATATGTTCACATTTGAGAAGTTGGAACCAGTGGAAAATTATCCAGTTATCAAAGTGGTTGTCCATTAATTTTCTGTCAGTCAATTAATAGTTTCACCTCTATTATTCACTGCCTTGTGTGCTTCCACAAAGCAGTTCTTATATGCAAGGAAATGTTTACGTACTGGCACTGAAATGAACTGCGTTATGACATACTGGTATTCGTCATTAAAAGCAATATGCACAGTAAGCATGAGGGTAGCGTTAAAAAGTAAGCACCCCCCCCCCCCCACACACACACACACACACACACAGTCTGTTTTTTTAATCAGGAGCATGTGAAAAGTTTGGACAGAAACCTTTTGGAACTGACAGATGTGTGCTTTCATAATCCCACCTGATCTCACCCCAGGCCTCTGTCCTGCAACTGAGCATCCCACAGCTTAAAGTCCACCACGCAAACACATACTGCTTTTTGTATAAGGAAAGAACAATTTGAAGCCATTTCCTTCACTCCTACAACATATGCAGTTACTGTTTCAAAAAGGTCCAATCATGTTACAAGTGCCTCTACACCTGCCACGATATAGATGATCATTAAAAGCTTTGTTGTCTGTTAGCATGTGGACCTAATCATCAGCAGTCATTCACTGCACTTTTCCCATAATGTGACAAATGCCTGGCAAAGAAAAGCTCAGTTCAAACTGTTGTGAAGTTTCTTCATGAGGACTGATTACTCCAACTTAAGCTCATGCTTTACGTTGGAGCAGTTTGCAATGTTTACCAGCTGTAAAAAATGTCTGTATTGTATTTGTATTGCCTTCTATGCAATTTTGTCATTGCTGTACAATCACAATTCACGTAAATCAATTTGCTGATCTGTTCTTTTACAACATTCATCTCATACAGTTTCTTATATTATGTATGAAGTCATTTAGTTTTCTTTCATCGTATTTTTTTCTGACAAACTCCCCCAAAAAGAGTCTCCAAATGTTTGTTTCATAAATGAGTTAAGTTAGTATTAATTTCATTCTTTTGTTAAATAAATGAATATTGAGAGGTTGCTCCTGGTGTTTCACCTACATGGATCCACTCACTGCTCAGTGCACATTAGTCACCATATTACACAGTCTGTAGGGAGGAACTATTTGGAAAACAAAGGGAAGAAATTTGATTTGGGTGCCTCTGCACAGTGCAGCAGGCAAGTGGAGCCCTCGCTCCAGAAGTGGACTTCCTGTGTCCCACCTTTAATGATTAGACTGCCCCGTCACCCTTCATGGCTTTATTTCAGTGACTTCTACTGTAAGAACAAACAAACACAAAAGGATAAATAACCTGCCCAGGAGAACTACCCATTTTGAAACATTAGGTCCTGTCTGCACACTAATCAGTTTGTGTTTGCATCATGCAATGTTAAAAAACAAACAAAACAGCACAAAGCACTGAATTTAAATATAAAATCTACTTTATTAAATATACATTCTGCAATAATGGCACAGCTTTAACAAAAATAAATAGACAAATTCAGCCAGTGACAGACATGAGTAATATTTCAACTCTAAAGACAAACCCTCACACAAACGTTTCATCTCAACCAATCAAATGTGCACTGCAAAAAAGCACAGCAGTCTCCAGGTATTACTAAATTCCTCAGTACAACAGTTTTAATTATCCAAATTTTAAAAACATAAGAATACCAGTGAATAATATGACATTAATATGTCACAATCCAAACACTGGAATCAACCTAATAACACAGCATAAATACAAAAGCAAAAACTACACTGTAGATTACATGACCTTTGAAATACACCGTTCTCACAGCTACACCATTTCAATGTATTATTAGCTCTGACAGTCATTACACTGTGTCTAAATGCATTAGTCATCAAGTTGACAGAATGATACTTGAGATTAGTGAAGGTAATGCTCCCACAACAGACTAATTATACTGAAAGATACCAATATTAGGATGGTGCAGTGGCACAGTGGTTAGCACTGTCGCCTCACACCAACAAAGTTCTGGGTTCTAAACCTGGGTCCTTTCTGTGTGGAGTTTGCATGTTCTCTCTGTGCTTGCGGGATTTCCCACAGTCCAAAGACACGCAGGTCAGGTTAACTGGAGGCTCTAAATTGACCGTAGGTGTGAATAATGAGCATGAATGGTCGTTTGTCCCTGTGTGTCAGCCCTGTGATTGATTGGTGACCTCTCCAGGGTCTCGCCCAATGGCAGCTGGGATCAGCTTCAGCCCCTGGACGACCCACAAGGATAAGTGCATATAGCTAATGGATGTATTAATGCTCTAGTATTTACCAAGTACTACATGTGTATTTGTGTGTGTGTGTACACTTGTTTGGCTGTTCTTGTGAGGACCCATTTTTGACATGTGAAGTGTATGTGTGGATATTTGAACTAAGATGGGTTGTAATTTATCATGTTCTATGGAACACTTTCCCTCAACTTCATCAACAAGTCCTACATTTCCCAGAATGCCTCTGAACAACCCCCTAGAAAACATGCATTCGGTAAAAAAAATGAATCTGTAGGTGGAGAGACACATGATGTCATGGTGGTAGAGTCGCCTCATTAAACCCAACCTGGCTTGTAGTTGCATTGCATTCAGGTCTATTTCCTGTTACTGTGGGTGTATGAATTGGTCTCTGTGCCACTTGTACAATTCATTTCTTCCTGTGTGATTAGTGACTGCCAGATGTAGAAGGAAGCCCTTGCTCTTTGATTCTGAGTGGCAAACACAAAAGTCTGATGTTTACGCTTGATATTCTAGATAGCTAAAACTATCTTCTATCTTCTATTTTCTGAACAGCTGCTGAAATTCTATCAAAATTCATTAAGGAAACGAATGTGGGTCCTCACGAGTTTAGTCAAACAAATGTACATGTGTGTATGTCAGTGAGTGTGTGTTATCTGCGAATCCACAGCCAGACATTGAGCAGGCAGGCGGAGAAAAGCAGTGAGAACAAGACGACTTCAGTATTCCTCCGTTCAATGTTGTGCCTCTCAAGTGCCGCCAGCCGGCGGCTCATTTTCATCACCTACACAAACAGACAGGCAAACAGATAGACAGACAAGGAGACACGGAGAAAGAGACGGGAGAAGTGACAATGAACAAACAGGGTAAAAAAATGAGATGGAGACAGACGGAGGGGCACACTGTCTACCTGTCTTCTGAGGATGATGAACTCAACTGCAGCTCCTCCCTCTTCTTCTGGGCTCCAGTTCTCCATTGTCCTGAACACAGACACGAAGAGAGAAAAACAGGAAGAAAGAAAGAGACAAGTAAGACATAATAACCAAAGTTTTCATATTACTTCAATACCATTGTAGAAGACTGGATACTGAAGTACACAAACCAAACTTAAACTGAATACTTCAAGCAATCCCATCCACTGACACTAAATGTAATATAAAGGAGTGAAATTTAATAGAATGGTTAAAGAAAGTAGTGTCTGACAACAAACAGCGGTGGTTAGAACTGGAACTCAGTCCACAAAGGATAGGTTGTCTGTCACATGCCTGTATGTACATTGAATGAGATTCTGTTTGCTGTAATTGTTTCTCCTGTCCATCTGGACTGGACCACAAACAAATTCCCTCTTAAACCAATTTCAGTAGAAGTGATGGGAGGCAAAATCCACAGTCCTCTTTCTGTATAAAAATGTCCAAAGTTCAGCTGAAACTAACGTGAGACTTCAGAAGTCTGCGTTTTCACACCTATAGTATGAAGTATAGTAGTACAGTATATGATTTTCTCTGGTCCGAATCAGTTGATGAGTTTGTAAACTTGGAGCGTTTTCCCCTTGGTTCGGTTTCTTTTCACACAGAGCAAAATCCAAGCGAACCAAAATACATCACTACAAACCACGTGAGAACATTCACTCCGCTTATTGGTCAGATGCGTCTGGAGATGTTACACATGGTAACAGTAGGTGGCGGCATGCGCCATTGACGTTGGTTTGTAGTCCGCCAGTAAAACCAAAGAAGAAGAAGAAAGTAAATACAGTGTTCTGAACTACTGCATATTTCTGTGAGAAAAACATTGTTTGTTCTCTGGCTAGCTGCTACTACTAGAAACAGTTTGCGTGCTCTGCTGGCTAGCAGCTGTTTAGCTCAAACTTGCGGAGTACACGAGTAGTGGGGTCGGATCACCTTCCCACCACAAACAAACTGCTCCAGAGTTCGTTTAGAACCAGACCGAGACCACCTCCTCTAAAGGGTCAGGTTAGGTGGGTTAGGTGTGAAAACGCCCTTAGATGGAACATATCCAAAGTGGATATGTTCCACAGTTACAGTCTTTTTAGTCCAAAAGTCTCTCTTTGTGTCATTGTCATGCAGCCATAGCTCAGTGCAGAAACACTGTCCACTGGAGCAAGCAGAGGGAATTTAACACTCAAAAGACTAATTTTGGAAGACACCCACTTTATTTGTCTAATCAAGACTGCTGACAGCTGAACTTTTTAACACAGAACAAGGTCTGTTTCATGTAGAATGAGACTGATGTCCATAAGTCCATTACCCCACTGCATAGTGGGAAGCTTTCCAACACACCAAGGTGCAAATATTCATTTTTTTATGCTACAGTATCTTAACCTCGTTGTATGTCATGGTTTTATTCTTTATTTTTCTTGTTTGCTATGTTTGTCCACAACAAGCAACTCTACATTAAGGCTACTAGGACTTTCAAAGGAAAGTCTGCATTCTGGGCGTGTAAATATGTGTAAATGTGTGTGTGCACAAGTTTGGTAAATACCAGTTTTCTTGTTGGCATGGAGGGACAGTTTCTTGGCAAACATTTAGAACTTGTGCCATGCATGCTTTGAGGTGTATTAGTTAACATCCTTGAAGTGGTTTTGTTGAATGACTTTTGTGTGCTTTTGGCCAAAAAATACATGATAATAATTTTATCCTCCTTGAATTGGAATCTGGAATCTACCAGAAATAATTGACTGCACAACACAGTACATAGCCTGATGATGCCGCATTGTATTGCAGCGAAAGTCGTGCCATGTTCAGCTTATTTGACAGACAAGTTTTTTTTCTGCATTGGTCTCACTGAAATGAATGAAGGGGGGTGTTTTTTCACACAGTGCTGCTAATGTCAGCCTGAACATCCATTCTGAACTATTAACACTGCCTTAATTAAACACACATCTTTGCTGGCTACCAGGGTGTTGCTGCACTAGAATTTTGTTTCATCCTGATTTTACAAGTGGACGCACTAGTGAATGTTTAATCACAAGACAGGAACTTTGAGTGATGCACTCATGAGACTACAATTCCACAGACTGCACCATTTATGCCAAGCAGACGTTAAAGCTTCACTGCAGAGCTTACTTTAACTACATTACGGCACAAACGTGAGGGTAGTTTTGGCACATAAACATACACTTTTCCTTTCAGTCACCTTTTCTTGCTGTGCTCCACATGTGCTGCAGCAGGCACGTTGGTCATGACTCTCGCTGGTGGCAGCTTTTCTTGATTGCTAAATCAAGAATTTACTCCAATAAGACAGAAAGAGAAACTACAGTCTGCCCGTGGGCCTCCAACAACATGACAGGTAACCAGCTGGGACAAAGCATGGATTTTAGTGGCTAGCAAGGGGCAAAGTTAGCTGAGAACAAAGCAGATAATGAGGCACATGATGAGAGCAAGACATTAGAGCTACTGGTAGCAAGTAAAAATACATCAGTGATTGGGTAAAATAGAAGGCAGAGTGACATAATTCATCCTTTAAAAACATCTGTTGACATCATTGAGCCACAGGAAACACAGTTCAAGCAAAGCAGGTGCATGTTGTCTTTTTCCACATGACAAGCTGTGAAAGCTGTGTCTGTGGATCTTGCCAAATTTCCAAGAGAAGAAGTCTTGCAGGCAGCCAGAAGAAAAGCATGAGTAAGAGCATGAGGCTGAGAGTTACTGCGTGCCGCAGGCCTGTAGCCATTTTGCCAGTTTGTGATCGATTTACACTTTGAAAACTTAAGAATCATGAACAAATGCAACCTTTGGCCCTTTCAGAAGAAAACAAAGTGTTAATACAATAGTCTTTTTGGACTCAAAGTGCAACAATTTGGGACCAAAAACACTTTGAGTTTTATTTTCAAGTGAGTATTTCTCATTTAAAGGGGAATCCCTGCATATTTTGGGATGGAGTGAGGGGATCAATGAATGCTGTAAAATACAACTGAAATATAGACCTGTATTTGTGGCTGAGCGTCTGCAGGAGGCGCTGTGAGGCCTGCAGGCCCAGCTGCTTGGCCACCTGCACAATGGACTGTGGAGACAGGAGGTTGAGGGGGGAGGAAGGGAGAGGCTGGGCCTGAGGGTTGATGGTCTGGGTGGAAAGAGAAACAGTGGAACACTGGTGGAGAGGATGGCCTGATCCTCGACTGCAGCCAGTGAGGAGAAGTGAAGGGAGGACAGAGGGAAGGAGGTGGAGAGGATGGGGAGCAGAATTAAAGAAGGAAAAACATCACCAGGATGACATTAAGACAAGATAGCAGGGATCAGGTGGTTGGAGAGGATGTAAGGAAAAGAGGAAGAGTAAAAGAGAACTGTTGCAATTCACCTGCCATAGCTGCTTAAGATTTGAAAATAAGTTTCGAAGTTTAAGACAAAGTGCAGATCATCCAAAATACAGCAAAAGACCGAGAAGAGAGCACACATTAAACTTGTTTAGTTTTAGAATAGACCTCTACAATAGATTTCTGCTCTTTGTTAGGGCTGGGTATCATTTGAACATTTTTAATATCACCAAACTATTTTTGATAGTTAGACATGTTGTAAGCCTTTTTTCCCCACCAAGCTGCTCAAAGCATCAGTGTTACATAAGTAAACAAGCCCAGTACTGAATGATTAGTGAATAAGTTGATGGACTGAATATTATTCACCCACACATTTGATAACAAATAAATGGTTGAGGTCATTTATCAAGCAAGTATGTCAAACCTGAGGAATGCCTCAGTCTGTCTTATGCCATTGTAACCTGAATCTCTTTGCGTTTTAGACTGGTGGTTGGACACATCAAAAACATAGCTTTCAATGCCCACTTTGGAAACTTGACACTTCTTGATACTCGATGCTATGGACACATTTTGGTCTGTGCCTCAAAAAGTGCTGAGGACCCAGCCCTGTTCCTAATTTTCACATCACTTAGTTGACTAGCAACTAAATGCAAGTTAGACTTGCTTTCTTGTTCCATCTAGATTGCTCTATTCCTTCTAGACCCGCTGAATGTCATTCCCCAAACTGCTTTAAAGAAGTTTAGAGTGTTAAAGGGGCACTCCACTGACTTTTCACATGAATATGAGTTTACTCATCATGAGGGGGGGACTACTCAACTTGTGAAAACTGTTGCATCATTTCTTTGGTGGCTCTGGAGGAGCTTTGTCAAGTCTGAGAAAATAATCCCTGAATGTCATCTCAAATTTGGCTTAACAGTTCAAATCTTTAACAAAAAACCTGGGGATGTGGAGTTTGAAAGACTTGGGTGTTGCATTGTTGGAAGTAGGACTAGGACTAGAGTTGCAAAGGATCTGTAAATTTACGTAAACGTTCATACATTTTCCAAAAAATTTCCAAAAAAAGTCACGTTTGCAAATTTTGGAAATGTTGCACAATTTCAATGTAAAAATCATACCTTTTAATGGTGAACTTATTTGGGGGGAAATACACCTAAAAGCAATACTAGGTCTTCTGGCATGTTTTGGTTAAAAGTCTTCCCATTTAATTGAATTGTAACCGTGCACTGCATTCAGCAGCGCACTCTTCCATCACATGGTATGGCACGAAGGCACTCAACAGGCTGGCCAATGCATGGGTTGAAAAACTGGTGGCCATACAGGCAAACTTGAGGCTCTTTGAGCCTGACTAGCTTATATGGAATGTTATTTTGTCGTTGTTCAATGAAAGTTCAATACAATGTTAAATGAGTCAACTCATTTAATTTAAGTTCAACTCAACTGAATTGTTAATTTTTTCATTTCTATTTAAAGAGTTTACAATTACACTCCTGAACGAAATCTTGAGACCGGGGGAAAAATTACAAGAATTCACATTTTGCACTGCTGGATTGTAAGCAGGTTGTAAGTAGAGCTTCAAAATGCAAAAAGGAGAAACATGAGCAAGAGACAAAAAATAGAGAGTAGGCAATTTATTGAAAACTGCATTTAAACTCAAAAAGGCTGTTCATCAGCTGATCAAAAGTTTAAGACCATAGCCTTAAAAAGTCAAAATCTGCGCAAAAATCTGGCTTTCATGTCATTTTCATTCAGGCATTCACACTGTCATGACCTCCTGATGGCAAAGGCAAAAAGGCTTTCTGTCTTTGAACGTGGCAGGATTGTTGAGCTGCACAAGCAAGGCCTCTCACAACGCGCCATTGCTGCTGAGGTTGGACGCAGTAAGACAGTCATTTTTAATTTCTTAAAAGATCCTGAGGGTTATGGGACAAAAAAGTCAAGTGGTAGACCCAAAAAAATTTCACCTGCTCTGAGCCGGAGGATCAGACGGGCTGTCCGTGAAGACACAGGCCGATCCTCGACCCAAATTAAGGCCATTACTGATGCTGACTGCAGCCCAATAACCATAAGACGGCATCTGCGAGAGAAGGGCTTAAAGAACAAAAAACGTCTTCAAAGGCCATGTCTCCTCCCACGCCATACACTTGCCCGTTTGGATTTTGCAAGGGAGCACCAAACATGGGACATTGAAAGGTGGAAGAAAGTTTTATTCTCTGACGAGACAAAATTTAACCTGGATGGTCCTGATGGCTTCCAGCGTTACTGGCATGACAAGGAGATCCCACTGGAGATGTTTTCTAAGCGGCACAGTGGAGGAGGCTCCATCATGATCTGGGGTGCTTTTTCCTTCAATGGAACAATGGAGCTTCAGGTTGTGCAGGGGCGTCTAACGGCGGCTGGCTATGTGGAGATGTTGCAGCGGGCATCCCTCTTGACTGAGGGCCCTCGTCTGTGCGGTAATGGCTGGGTCTTTCAACAGGACAATGCTGCAGTTCACAACGCCCGACTGACAAAGGACTTCTTCCAGGAGAATAACGTCACTCTTTTGGACCATCCTGTGTGTTCCCCCGATCTAAATCCCATTGAGAACGTTTGGGGATGGATGGCAAGGGAAGTTTACAAAACGGATGTCAGTTCCAGACCATGGATGCCCTTCGTGAAGCCATCTTCACCACATGGAGCAACGTTCCCACTAGCCTCCTGGAAACACTCGCATCAAGCATGCCTAATCGAATTTTTGAAGTGATCAACAAGAACGGTGGGGCTACTCACTACTGAGTCTTTTTTTGACATTTTCAGTTCTGTTTTTGGGGTCTTTTGAGCTATGGTCTTAAACTTTTGATCAGCTGATGAACAGCCTCTTTGAGTTTAAATGCAGTTTTCAATAAATTGCCTACTCTCTATTTTTTGTCTCTTGCTCCTGTTTCTTCTTTTTGCATTTTGAAGCTCTACTTACAACCTGCTTACGATCCAGCAGTGCAAAATGTGAATTCTTGTCATTTTTCCCCCGGTCTTAAGATTTTGTTCAGGAGTGTATGTCTGCGTATGACATTTTAAATACAGCCTGAGCAAATAACCCCTATATTTACATTTTATTCCCATTAATTCCCATGGGACTATGTTATCCACTTATTGTATGATATATGGACATGACCTTGATCATTTTTGCTGACCTCAATATTGCCTGTTGTGTTTTTATGCGTGTTTGTTTACAAAAGAATGTCACCAACATTTAAGCCTACATGATGCCAGAATAAAAAGCAGAGTTTTCCCGTTACCATTATAAGACTTGGGCGCATTGCTCAGTATTTTTTCACAGAGCAAATGAACAGAAAAAAAACTATGCCGAGACAGGTTTTGCTGTCTTTTCTGCTGGCAGACCTTGCCAGCGGCCCCATGCCTGGAGGACACAAATCAAGCAGGGGTCTGGGGGTCCTCCCCGATGAGATTTTGAGTGTAAGACACTTCATTTCCTGCATTCTGGTGAATTTTTATGCACCAATTTGTGTTTTTTATGCATCAATTCCTCTACAACTTTCAACATGAATGCAAAGGAAATAAAGAGTCAATAAGAGTAAAGCACAGTTGCATCAATTATATTATGGATTAAAACATCAGATCATAGACATGGACAAAAATAAACTATTTGGTATATTTGGAAGAAGCAAGAACCCATTGATAAACTCGGAAATAGCAACAAGACCACTATGGTGGAAATAAATTCCTTTATTTTTACTGTCAAACTGATCGGAACAACTCTCGTGGATGTAGGCATTGAAATAAAGATCAACCTGTTCCAGAGTGAGGGAAATGTGGAGAAACAAAATTATTGCTAATTTATCTAGGGTATGTGAACTTTGTGATTGTGTATTCTCTCTCTAACCATGCCACCCTGCACCCTCTATACTTCTTCTTCCATGTGTACTTTTTGTTGCTCCTTGCTGCCTGAAGCGATGCCTTGTCCTTCAAAACCATTGTGTGGAACTCAGCATTCAGCTCTGTATGTGAACAGCCTCTTTTTGTTTACAGGCAGACTTGAGCTGGAGGTATTCGCCGTCATTTAAAAGAAAAATGCGCGCCTGAGTCTCCGTAACCAGGGCAACAATGACGTTGAGTGACAGGCAACTTGCCTGTCAATCTAGGTGTCATTCTCTTCTGTGAATTCTGATTTAATACTTCTCTGCTACTTCTCGTGAAACTCTTTTGGTTTTATTATTTCTCATGCCATTCCAATCATGTGAAAACGTAGTCTATGCATTACAGTAGGTTGTGCACGGGACAAATCGCGTTCAGTAGGGAACAGTGCATTTTACGATCCCGTATTATACGGGATGGGTGGCAACCCAAATGATCTGTGCTTTAAATTTAGTAAAAGATAGCTATTCTTTGGCTATATTATAAGTGTTAATTCCATTCTGATTCTTCACTGCTTCGGTTTAGCGCTGAAACGCTGCGGGAAGGAGGGCTGCTCTGCCAGCCATGCGCCTGTCAGTGGCATAAAATGGTCTTAAAATGATAATAATGTCATTTATCGCAATTCTTTCCGGGACAATATATCGTCCAACATGCTTTGAAGGTGACCTGAAGTCTGTTTATTTAAGGGTTCACACTGACAAAGACAGATAGAAATGCTGGATTCCCACACCCCGACCCTTGACTGTACACTAACAGCAGCTTTGAATCCACAGATGCTATATATAGCTCTGGTAAAACTCACATGACTGTGACTGCCTGACTGGCTTCAAGTGGAGATCCTGAAAAAGTAGAGCAGCACTCTGGCTCTCCCTGCAGGTACACGGATAAATGCAGGAGGAGACAGAAGTCCTCCACAACAACAATACATTTCCACCGATCCCCATCTCTCCTTATATTTCACAGCACAACATCCAAACCTGAAATGTTGTCCCTCTTGACAGCTTTGATTTGGACACATGACTACACTGTGGGAAAGACCATCAAATGAAAACTAAAAATGGAAATAGAGGCTGACCTAGCTGACATGGTGGTCTTAGCATATTTGGTATACCGATTATTAAACAAAGGAAATTAAGCAAAAATGTCTCCAGGTTTTCTCAACTTGCAGCAATTACGACAGAGCACCTAGCTCCTGTGGCATTATCTATAGAATCTGAGAAACCATGTGAAAACAGAATTATTTACTGAGAATCTGAGATCCACTGACATGATACAAAGGGTAATGATCAGAAGCTAATAAACCCTCTGTTTTTGTGCCTAAACAGGTCTTCACTCTACAGCTCCACATCCTGACATCTATGCGCTCTATGAATGTGAGAATGTACAAGGTTCTTTCCTGTAATTATATATTATATTAGAAGGGTCATATCACCAACAATGACAATGTTACTTCATCTACACTAAAACTCCCTGGTACCATGATGTGCTACTGATACAAAGTGCATGGATAATCTTGCAGTACTTACGAGCTGGATGGGTGTCTGGGCAGTGCCAGTGCCTGTTTCAGCTGGGTCGGTGTGCCAGGCGGCAAGTTTTGGTCACTGTAAGTTCTCCGTATGGGACTCTGTCATACAGGAAGAGACATATCAGGCAAGGAAATGTCTTTACAGCTGTGAGACATCTGTAGGGTTTTGAAACACCTGCTCTTTAGAATTGGTAATATAAAAGTTAACTAAGACGACGACATGGAGTTTCACAGCAGTGTGGGACGAACAGTGGATTGGTAATACAACTGCTAATTAAAAATAAATTACCTACGTGGGTTGTCTCTCTCCCAACTATTTCACCTACTGATATCATGAATGTCATCACAGTTTAACAGAGATGTATCAAACAAATATTAACCTCCAGCTGCTGACTGAACTCTAGATAGGAAATGCGTCCACTATGACGTTGAATCTTATTTCATCAGTAGCCTATTTAAACCATTTCAATTCTGTCTGTGTGTGTCAGAGCAGCCTGACAGAGGAGATTCATACCACACCCACATGAGGAGTGACACTAGGCTTGCCATGATAGTCGGTGTTAAATGTTCAGGCATACACCGATTACAACTTGCCCACTGCCCCCACCATTGCTGTGCTTTTCTTTTTTAAAAATAGAAATGAAACCCATTTAGTTCATTTTCACGTATCAGTGTCCACGTCCATCTAATAAAAAACCTCTAATTTGTAAAATACTAAATGTGGTATCAATATTTGTCAGACGATGGACGGTACAAGTATAAACTGAGAGTGTCTGCTCCATACAGCAGCAGCAGAGTTGCAGAGTCTCACGTGATGCTAGTCAGCCAATGAAATCTGTGCATTCCGATAAGCAATGCAACGCGAGTCAGTGAGTAAGATACACACACACACACAGACAGAGACGAGACGAGAGATGACAGTCGGAGAATCAGAGAAAAGTAATTTCACATGGCGTGCTCTAAAAAGAGAAAAGTAGAGAGCAAAAACAGCTTTGAATCAAGAATGGACAGATTCTTCCATGTTCATTCTTCCCACGGTCAGTTCAAAACCAGTATGTCTCATATGTTCAGATACTGTGGCGATTATTAAAAGCGGACCTTTGCTTGAGGACATTTTCTCTAAGTGGAACTCTTTGAATTTTAACTGAATGTCTAATGTCAGCGCTCTACAGATATTGAGCGTCATCAACGAATATTATTCTCTGTGCATTGAGTTGAGCCTCTTAGGCTGTATTCAGACCACCACGGCTATTAACGTCTTTGTACTTTGCAGCATAGGAGGAAGCACTGACTACAAGCCTATTTCAGGGCAAACCAAATTACATAACAAAACCAATTAACCATTTTAGAGCCCTGCATTCTGACCAGTAGGGCAAAAGATTAAAATAAACTCATTTCAAAGTTGTTGTTGTTTTAGGAATGCTAAACAATGACCTTTGGCATCTTTTCTCTAAAAAGGATATTTTATGTTAAAACTGTACTTTCCAAAAGGTTTCTCACAAGAGGGACCCACATCAGCTCAAAACACAGGGAAATGTAATTGAAGACATGTATCTGTTGCTTCTATTTTTAATAGTGTTTTTCCTGAGTCTGTTCATGTGTTAGCTGTTTTCATTTCAATTATCATATACAATGTCTCAGGGTGGCTGTGGCTCAGGAGAGCCGTTCGTCCTTGGGTCCTGAACCCCAAATTTCTCCCGGTGGTCAGGCCAGCACCTTGCACTGTAGCTGGCTGCCATCAGTGTGTGGGTGTATGAATGGGTGAATGAGAAGCAAACTGTAAAGTGCTTTGGATAAAAGCACTACATAAATGCAGCCATTTACCATTTACACTACAGCAGTTCATTTTGCTGAAATAAAGAGCCACATTTTCCTCACTCAGTGTGGAAACTACTTCGCCTGGAATAATTAGAAAAGAACTCACAACCCTCATGCCTAGCTACCTGCAGCACTTCTCTGTAAAAGACCTCTCCAGATGGACTCTCCCAGCACGGTTCCAGACTCAGAGGGTTGCTGTTAGTCCGTTTGGATGAGGTGAACAGAGGTCTGGGGCTCATATCAGGGGCTTCTGTGGGTGACACAATTTAAGAAATGAGACTTTGAAGCACAGACTATGGATCTCTAGGTTTCAGGTCTCAACTACATGGATTTGATGTTAATACCATTTTGGACAACAAACATAAGGAAACCAGGTTTACACCACAGAATTAGGAAATCAAGTCCAATTTTATCTTGTAAAGCAGCAACAACAAATGATCTATATATTTACCAAAAACCAGAAACGGTGGAAAAAAGACCCGCAATAAATCTGTTTACAAACAAAACATTAACGTATCATCAACTTTTAAGTTGATATGCTGAACTTGTTAGCAAACAGTTATTTCCACATCCACACAGTTACAGAGTGACAACATCATTCATTTGGAGGGTTTGTGTTCACCTGATGAATGTTAGTCCAATACCACTCTTTTAGCTGTTTTTATGGAATCATAGGAGTGCCATAAAAAAGAATAAATCTATGAAAGAATAAGACAATAAATGTGGAAATATAAAGAGAAATAAATGTGGATATATAAAGACATAAAGACATCAAATATAAATTATTACTTTATTTTTCCTTATTCTTTTTCCTTTTGCTTTTGTTTTTCCCCTTTTGTTTTGCTATTTCTTGGAAGGGCCAAGCTGTCAATCAACTGGCTTTCGCCGGGCCTTCTTGCCCAAGCTGAGTGATCAATTCATGCACACATGAATCCTGCTTTTGCGGAAGCTTTTTAGCACGGACAATAGGAAGTAGAAGCGACGCAACGGCTGGATGCCAACTGTTGTAAAATGAAGAAGAAGATGTGATGCGGAATTGTGCATGCGCTGTATAAACGTGGTAGCGGTTTGAATCGGGGAAGGAAGAAAAGGATTTGCTTCCTAATGTGTGCGCCGCTGTTCCGGCCATTATCTGGTCATCTGCATGGAGAGGTCTATTTCTAATTTGCTGAGACTTTTTTTCCTACATGCCGTAATCTGCAATAGTGGCAACGGATGTCATGTCTGTCAGTGTATTAGTCAGCGCAGACATTTGCCCAAGACGCTCCATGTTTCAGGTTGCGCTTACACGCATATAGTGCAAGTGAAGCGCATCAATCTGTTGCCTTTTTTCAGTTCAACAACATTTTCTGAACTTTTCCAAAACATTAGGAATTTATCAAACCTTGGAAGCTCTTACACTCTCCAAACATTGTTCAGACACCAGTTTAAAAACACTGAGCATGAGAATCTACCTGCATATGTGAGCCTATCAGGGACCTGCATGGTGTAAGCGGGTGGAGGCTCCTCTGGCCTCCTCGGGGCCTCCTCTCCCTCCTCCTCCTGCCACTGCTGCCCCGGGCCGGCACTCAGGTGTTCCGGGACACGCATGTTTTTGTTGATGGCCTCCATGAAGGCTGGATCACGACCACGGACCTGGGACATCTCCCTTGGATTCAAAGTGAATGCCATCATCTTATGACAACACCTGTACAAAGTAAAAGTTCTATTTAAAGCATTTAACTTATTAATAAAACTTGAGTATCTTTTACTTATAAAACATCCTCCTCATTTGGGTTTTTATCTAGTTTTTATATACGTGCTTTTAGCAACTGACTGAGCAACATTTGAGATGCAAATAGATTTCCAATGCATCTGTATTGTATCTCAAGTATCTCTACAAATGTTGACAAAAGTATCTTGTCTCCTGGGATGAAATTAATAGGTTTGGACAGCAGGTAACAAGTTAAGCCTGGTTGTAAACACAGCTCAATTCACTGTTTAACACACGTCATCCAGATGGTTGATGCAGGGACCAGAAAAGAGAGGGACAAGCCATAACTTCATCATCACGTGTAGAATTTAGCTATAAACCTACAGACAGCTCCTTGTGCAGTATACATGCTTCTTACAGAAACTTATCTATCCCTGGGTTGGCCCAAGACTTTCTTTATTGTGCATTTCCATCAGATGTCTTAGGTGAATAAACTAGTTTCCTAAGAAGGGGTTCAAGATACTGATTTGCATAGGGAAGGTTAGGGCTGGGTTATTATTACGAAATTTTTTTCATAACAGTTGATATTGATAATTAGCACGATAAATGTCAAATCATTATTTCTTTCAAGGTCAAAGGCTGATTTTTGCTCCTGAGTGAAAGTTGAAGAAACTTGGTGGTTAATTGTGGTTGTGGAGCAGGAGGAAAGAGAACATACAGTACTACAGTACAGTTCTACATAAAGATGTAAAGTAATAGTTGTGGTAATGGTATTGATGTTAGTATTAATAAAAATAATACTAATAGCAATATAATAACAGTAATACTAATAATAAGAGCAATAACAATAATAGCAGCAGCGGCTGTTGAGCAGGAACACGGGGGCAGCAGGTGGCCTGCAACCATAGATCCAGACTCTACAGCTCCAGAGGCAGAAATACCTGCAGAAAGCAACAGAATGAGAGAGAGAGGAGAGAAAGCACACAAGTACAGGAAAGGGAAGAAGTCGAGTTAGGAACAAGCATTAATGGGATAAGAGTGTGTACAGATGGAGAGGGAGGAGGAGAGAGGAGCTCAGTGCATCATAGGAAGTCTGCCGGCAGTCTAGGCCTATAGCAGCTAAGGCTTTGAAGCACAGATAACTAAGCAGATAACTAAGGGATGGCTCAGGGTTCACCTGAGTCAGCCCTACTGTAAACATTATCAAAGAGGAAAGTCTTAAGCCTACTCTTAAATGTGAGGAGGTTGTCTGCCTCCCGTACACAAACTGGGATCTGGTTCCACAGGAGAGGAGCTTTATAGCTGAAGGCTCTGGCTCCCATTGTACTTTTAGAGACTCTAGGAACCACAAGGAACCCTGCATTCTGGGAGCGCAGTGCTCTAGTGGGGTAATAGGGTACTATGAGCTCTTTAAGATATGATGGTGCCTGACCATTTAGGGCTTTGAAGGTGAGGAGAAGGATTTTAAATTCTATTCTGGATTTTACAGGGAGCCAGTGTAGAGAAGCTAATATTGGAGAAATATGTTCTCTTTTTCTGGTTCTTGTCAGTAAACGTGCCGCAGCATTCTGAATCAGCTGGAGAGTCTTAAGGGACTTATTGGGGCAGCCTGATAGTAGAGAGTTGCAATAATCCAGCCTAGACGTAACAAATGCATGGACTAGTTTTTCTGCATCTTTTTGAGACAGGATGTGCCTGATTTTTGCAATGTTATGTAAATGAAAAAAGGCAGTTCTTGAAGTTTGTTTTATGTGGGAGTTAAAGGACATATCCTGATCAAAGATAACTCCAAGATTCCTTACGGTGTCGCTGGAGGCCAGGGCAATGCCATCTAGAGAAACTATATCTTTAGATAATGTGTTTCGAAGGTGTTCGGGGCCAAGTACAATAACTTCGGTTTTGTCTGAGTTTAACATCAGAAAATTGCAGGTCATCCAGGTTTTTATGTCCTTAAGGCATGCTTGAAGTTTAGCTAATTGACTGGTTTCATCTGGCTTGATTGATAAATATAATTGGGTATCATCTGCATAACAATGAAAATTTATGGAGTGCTTCCTAATTATATTGCCTAAAGGAAGCATATATAAGGTGAATAGAATTGGTCCAACCTTGTGGAACTCCGTGACTAATGGCATGCATAGAGAATTCATCGTTAACATGTACAAACTGATATCGATCTGATAAATAGAATTTTTTAAATTCATTAAATGTTCTAGTCTCTGTAATAGAATGTGATGGTCAATGGTATCGAATGCGGCACTAAGATCTAACAAGACAAGTACAGAGACAAGTCCTTTGTCCCTTATTTTGTCCCTTGTCTGCGACATGATTGCCTCTTCTTCTTTGGCAGGTGGCAACTAGCTAGCTCCCCCCTCTCCTGGTGTATAGGTGGTTTAATTATATCGAACATTTGTTGTATTTATATTTAGGAAAATTATATTGCGATAATTATCATTATCATTTTATCACCCAGCCCTAGGGAAGGTTACTTTTTCTTTTTTCTTTCCTAAATGAATATATTCTACATGGTCCATGCAGTCCAGAAACTTTCTTTGGGTTAGATTCCCACATATGGTTGCTTGAGGAGACATATTTAATATATTATTTGTATTTACAACTATATTTGTTTATAAAATTATTATTATATAAACAATATTACATATGTTTGCTATTTTACAATTAATCACTTTCTCCCCGTTCCTGAAGATAATACCCAGGTATTCCACCCACAGTCAAATTGACCACATACACATTTTGTAGTCCTGAGAGTTTTGAAATCGACATTGCGTTATGCTGAGAAAGCATGGAGAGGTAGCAGTGTCTTTCCATCATGGAACAGGCACATTTCACTAACTCTTCATTCAGGCCTTAGGGTGACTATTAGCTCTGGTTTTATTGTCCTCATTGCTACTTTAGGGCTGATGATTAGGTACGTTAAGGTTATCCTACATAGCAAGACAAACTGAGCTCATCAAGTGGTCTCTGGATTCCTGTTCCAAAAAAAATCCACCAGCCAACGGTCAGCAGACAATAACTTTACATAACGTTACACAAGAGCGTCGCCATGACATCTCTTTTCGGCAAATATTTCAGTTCAACTACTCTTTAACTCTTTTTACTCGAGGAACACACGTTGTCATAGTAACTTTACAACGTTACTTACTAGCGTTACGTTAGTTTAGCCAAAGGCTCACGTTTGTATGGGAACGTACGGTACCGTCCGTCCCATGCAGCATTTCTAATCCGCGCAACAGTAAAGCTAGTCGGCTATTTAGCAACAGGTTTCTGACGATAGCTAACAAGAGGTCACATTTCACAACTCTCGACAGGACACAGTACTATAGCGACGATCATTAGCTAAGTATAGGTTTAAAAATAAGTAAGAGGTAAAGTACCTCAATAAGGGATGACAGACCTTGAAGGGCTAAAGTGACTTTTTCTTCTTCTTCTTTTTCCTGTTTTATGGCGGGTGGCAACCAGCTTTAAGGTGCATTACCGCCACCTACAATGTTGGAGTGTGGACCAGAGTTCTCTATCCCCTTAACTCAGTGGTTCTTTTTTGGACCAGCGCCTATGGAGCCAGGACAGTGATAGTAATATTTGGCATCGAAAAGAAAATTTGGCTTTGAAAACAAAACATGAACTGAAAAAGAAAACTTTGGCATTGAAACATTTATATTGGAAAAGTTGTATTGGTACTGAAACAAGTTTCATTGAAAAATAAAAGACAGGAATTAAAAAAAAAAAAAAATTTTATTTTGATATTTTTTGCATTCTGATTTTTTTGGATTTTTCAATGACAATGTTCAGATTTTTTCTTCATGTCACTATTGTTTCAGTGACAGTTCCTTTTTTACAGTTTTTTTTCAGTGTCGGTAGTTTTCAGTTTCAACCATTGACTGTATATAAAGATGGACGACGTGTCTCCACTTCCTCTCATTGTAAAAAATGAAGCCAAAATGAACCCCGAATACGGGAGCTGCCATCTTGCGCAATTGGAGCCCGAGTCTGCGCAGTAGTGATCTGCGGTGGACCTGCAGCATCAAGTATACACTGAGCCAATCGCGAGCACACTCACAGTTGTCAATCATGACATCACATCAAACATCAAATAACTAATTAAAAACAAACTTGTCAGAAAAACGAACACTTGAACAAACATCAGCGTGATAAGACCTACCTAAAATGACAGAAACCATCTTTGGGAATAATTTATTTGATGTGTACTTTGACTTTTCAGTTTGGCCCATGTCCCATCTGCTAACATGGAGGGGGCGGGGTTTATGACCTATACTGCAGCCAGCCACCAGGGCTTCACTTGTTTTGGCTTCACTTTTGGGGAGCTGTCATGTCGTTCATCTTTATATACAGTCTATGGCAGCAACTACGTTTGTCGGCTGTGCAGCATTTAATTGCTTTACTAAAAGGACCAAAGAAATCAGGGAGGCTGGCACATGGATATATAAAGAGAACTGGATACAGCGTCAGAGGCGGGGCCCCGTTCATTCCTATGAAAGCTGCTCAGTGGCGCATGAAGCCAAAAAAGTTCGACTTCCCGGTATAAAATTACCCGGATCTTCCACATAGCTTCCGCATTCTTGGCCCATAGAACAAGCGCACTAGACTTTCCTTTAACCCCGCCTCCAAACTGCTAGGTTCATGGGTCTGGGAGCAAGCGCACTAGCACTTCCTTTAGCCCCGCCTCCCAACCGCTCTGTATCAGGCTCACTCACATGAATGGCAGTTACTCTATAACTCTGGATTCGGCTAGTTATGCATTTTACAACTTTTAGAACATAATGATTTAAATAAGGGCTATTTCGCTCTCCACGGCGTGAGCCTCACTGAGACCGCGGTCCCTCCCGCCATGACTTGTTTTCTCAAAGACGCCCCTCCAGCACTTCGCAGCCGCAGAGCAGAGCGCCCCAGGCTTCAGAGGCAGCTGCAACGCTGTCCAGCAGCAGGATGAGAGGCTAGTACACCACACACACACACCACTGTCCACCGTCAAAAGTTATTCCCCACTGTTTGTCATCATGCCTCTTTGCCACTCGTCCTTACGAGCACCATGGCATTGAACATAATGAGCCTGAAACTTCGTGTGGAGCCGGGATGTGTTGTTTTGTACTATACGCTGCTGTAGGCAAAGGAGGTGTTGGAAATTTATCACAAGTTTCAGGATTTCCGGCAGGATTTTCCACCACTGAATTAGGTTTTCACCGTCTGAAGGGACGTGCACACACATCTGCTCTTGTAGCTTAGCCAATACGAACGCACCGTCTCTCTGAAATAACCTGTGATAGGCTAAAGTCTACTGTCACGGGATAGATTTTCTGAAGCCTGAAAACAGAAGCAAGAAGGGGGGGCTGAAGTAGAGGTTTGCTCTCAGACCACTTGAATTACAATATGCTGCACGGTTAATATGGTATTTTTGCCCAATGATGCCAAAAGAAAACTGCCTACCCCAGCTTTAAGTGTTCATACTGGCTAGTTGTTGTACCTCAAAAATTATAAAAAATTATCCGCTGATTTACAGACGTCTCTTTCACAATGTAAGTCTATGGGAAAAAGTCTCTTGGGGCCAGTGTGCATCACATGACGGACCCGGAAGTTGTAATTACACGGTTTGGCCACTATGTCAAATTGGCTTCAAAGCCTGGCGCTCTTCCTGGGGGCTTGGGCTGGTATCACTCCACCCGTCAGTATAGAGTAGATGAGAGATTTATTTTTTACATATGGGTCAAGAAAAACTACAAAAAATTAGTAAACTAGGTAACTTTACCGTTAGCCACCAAGTAACGGACCAGCTGAGTTCTAAGTTGCTGATTTATAGCTCTCAACAGCATTGATCTGTTAGTTAAACAGACAAGTTATAACCAGCAAACACTGTTTTAATGTTAGCTACGCTAACTTAGAGATCAAAGGTAACGTTTAGTAATGTTAATGTTATAACAAAGTTATTAATATTACCCTAACATTTGACCACTAAGCAGCTGAGTCCATGTCAATCAAGTGTAACATTAAGTAAACACAACACGTTAACGAAAAGCGCTCGTCTTCACTCGTAAATCCCATTAAATAAATCACCAGGCAAATCAACACAACAGTAACGTTAGAGACGTCCTTGACAGCAACACGGAACACTAACCAACCACACAATCAGCCAATTTTTTTGTTATTCAAGGCCGAGGGGTCACACTTAACGTTGCATGTTCACATCTAACAAACCCAAAAATAGCCGCCTTGAATCCTGCAATCAGTCATCATACCGGTAAATTAACATCTCTTGTTGTCAGCTTACCTCATGCCTTTACACACTTTTCCTTTCAGTAAAGCAAATAAAAAATAATCCATGTTTTGATCAGGTAATCTAGTCGAGATTTGTACTTCAGCAGTTCAGGTCAAGCTTGCAGTTCCGGCGACTTCTCCGCATTATCATCATAAACTGAATGTCCATAACGGGACCTTGCCATGAGAGTGAAAAACAACTGCGACGAGTCCATCAGGAGTTCTGCTGAAGGCATTAATGTTACAGCATAAACTAAACCTTTCAAAACTAAACTTTATCAACAAAAATAATTCCTCATTTACAGTTAGCAAGGCTCTCCAACCTCTCTTCTCATCATCAAAACAAACTCTCTCTGTGTGTGTGTGTGTGTGTGTGTGTGAGAGAGAGAGAGAGAGAGAGAATCTTTTCCTTATGTACAATTTATGACATTAATAAATATATTGATATATTACAGTAGGTGTGTTTTTCTCGTGTTTCTGATTGTAACTGCCTGCCGATATAGGTCATAATACTGAATCTATTTAGGATTTCTACATAAAAGATATTGCTTAATGTAATATATTAGCCATTCAGAATACCAAAGACAGTTCTTACATATTTAAAAAATAAATAATCATTGTCTGCAATATAAGTGCACAATTATGAGATTATCTTAATGATTGAAAGCATGATTTGTTCTCTTAGAACTGACAACTAATAATCAAATTTCTACCAGAATCTCATATTTTTCTACCAATACATGAGTGTAAGACAACTGTGGCCTATCTAGAATGAACCAAAAAAATAAAGGATTATAAAGACAACATAAGCCTATTTCACCATAGGTTCCAATTATAGCAAGTTTAAAACTGGACCCAGGTAAGATGGCTGCCATGTGGTTCCATCCCAGAATGGCAAGTCATTATGACATGTCACATCTACTGTTTTATACACCAATCAGCCATAACATTATGACCTGCCTAATATTGTGTAGGGCATGGACTCCACTAGACCTCTGAAGGTGTGCTGTGGTATCGGGCACCAAGACGTTAGCAGCAGATCCTTTAAGTCTACATAAACATAAATATGCTAAGATTGTTATTCACGTCCGCGGTAATGACAGCCGATTGCGCCAATCGGAGGTCACGAAAATTAATGTGGAGTCGGTGTGTACATATGCAAAAACAATGTCGGACTCCGTAGTTTTCTCTGGGCCCCTGCCTAATCTTACTAGCGATGACATGTATAGCCGCATGTCATCATTCAACCGCTGGTTGTCGAGGTGGTGTCCAGGTAATGATGTGGGCTTTGTAGATAATTGGCGGACTTTCTGGAGAAGACCTGGTCTGATTAGGAGAGATGGCATTCATCCCACTTTGGATGGAGCCGCTCTCATATCTAGAAATCTGGCCGAATTTATTAGTGGCCCAAAGCCATGACAACTCAGAGTTCAGACCACAGACTTAATACAGTCTGTGGTCCAGACCAGGAGGCAGAGTTGCAGTCCTACACGCTTCTCTGCGCTTCCATTAGAGCAGTTACCCACCCTAAACTCCACAGAGAGGTTGTCTGCCCCCCGACCACTTAAATTATTTAAATCAAAACTAAACAGAAGAGGAGTTACACATAAAAGCCTAATAAAAAGTAAAACCTCCACTGCAACAGTACAACAAAATAGGAGAATTAAATGTGGACTCTTAAACATCAGATCTCTCTCATCTAAAGCTGTTCTAGTAAACGATCTAATATCAGATCATAATATTGATTTATTTTGTCTCACTGAAACCTGGCTGTGTCAAGGTGAATATGTTAGCCTAAATGAATCCACTCCCCCAGTCACATTAATACTCACATTCCTCGAGGCACAGGCCGAGGAGGTGGAGTTGCAGCCATCTTCGACTCAAGCCTATTAATCAAACCTAAACCTAAATTAAATTATAACTCGTTCGAAAGCCTTGTTCTTAGCCTTTCACACCCAACCTGGAAAACACTACAGCCAATTCTATTTGTTATAGTGTACCGAGCTCCTGGACCGTATTCTGAATTTTTATCTGAATTCTCAGAGTTCTTATCAGGTTTAGTCCTTAAAACAGATAAAATAATTATTGTAGGTGATTTTAATATTCATGTGGATGTAGAAAATGATAGCCTTAGTGCTGCGTTTATCTCATTATTAGATTCGATTGGCTTCTGTCAGAGTGTACATAAACCCACTCACTGTTTTAACCACACCCTCGACCTTGTTCTTGTTTATGGCATTGAAATTGAACATCTAATAGTCTTTCCACAGAATTCTTTTTTATCAGACGATTTTCTGTTAACTTTTGAATTCCTATTACTGGACTACACCCCATTAGGCAAACATTCCTACACTAGATGTCTATCTGATAGTGCTGTAGCTAAATCGGCATTAAATTCAGTTCCATGTCTCAATGTAACAGATGACTCCTATGCTAACTTTAGTCCCTCCCAAATTGATCATCTTGTTGATAGTGCTGCAGGCTCACTACGAATAACACTCGACTCTATCGCCCCTCTAAAAAAGAAGATAATAAAACAGAGGAGGTTAGCTCCATGGTATAATCCGCAAACCCGCAAATTAAAACAAACATAGTGAAAACTTGAAAGGAATTGGTGTTCCACCAATCTGGAAGAATCACATTTAGCCTGGCAAGTTAGTCTTAAAATATATAGGAAGGCCCTCCGTAATGCCAGAGCAGCTTACTACTCATCATTAATAGAGGAAAATAAGAACAACCCCAGGTTTCTGTTCAGCACTGTAGCCAGGCTGACAGAGAGTCACAGCTCTGTTGAGCCATGTATTCCTATAGACCTCAGTAGTAATGACTTCATGAGCTTCTTTAAAGATAAAATTCTAACTATTAGAGAAAAAATTCAGCACCTCCTGCCCTCAGTTGGTACTGACTTATCTTCAAACACAGGAACCTTAGAAACAACTGTAAAACCTGTACATTTAGACTGCTTTTCTCCCATCAACCGTAATCAACTAGCTTCCATGATTTCCTCATCTAAGCCATCAACGTGTCTCTTAGACCCCGTCCCAACTAGGCTGCTTAAAGAAATTTTACCCTTAGTTAGCACTTATGTACTAGATATGATCAATCTGTCCTTATTAAAAGGCTATGTGCCACAGTCCTTTTAAAGTAGCTGTAATTAAGCCTCTTCTTAAAAAGCCCACTCTTGATCCAGGGATTTTGTCAAATTATAGACCTATATCTAACCCTCCTTTTCTCTCTAAGGTCCTTGAGAAAGCAGTCGCCAATCAGTTGTGTGACTTTCTACACAACAACAAGCTGTTTGAGGATTTTCAGTCAGGATTTAGAGTGCATCATAGCACAGAGACAGCACTGGTGAAAGTTACAAATGACCTTCTAATTGCATCAGACAAAGGACTTGTCTCTGTACTTGTCTTACTAGATCTTAGTGCTGCATTCGATACCATTGACCATCACATTCTATTACAGAGACTAGAACATTTAATTGGCATTAAAGGTACTGCACTAAGCTGGTTTAAATCCTATTTATCAGATCGATATCAGTTTGTACACGTTAATGATGAATCCTCTATGCACGCCAAAGTTAGTCACGGAGTTCCACAAGGTTCTGTGCTTGGACCAATTCTATTTACCTTGTATATGCTTCCTTTAGGCAATATTATTAGGAAGCACTCCATAAATTTTCATTGTTATGCAGATGATACCCAATTATATTTATCGATCAAGCCAGATGAAACCAGTCAATTAGCTAAACTTCAGGCATGCCTTAAGGACATAAAAACCTGGATGACCTGCAATTTTCTGATGTTAAACTCAGACAAAACCGAAGTTATTGTACTTGGCCCCGAACACCTTCGAAACACATTATCTAAAGATATAGTTTCTCTAGATGGCATTGCCCTGGCCTCCAGCGAAACTGTAAGGAATCTTGGAGTTATCTTTGATCAGGATATGTCCTTTAACTCCCACATAAAACAAACTTCAAGAACTGCCTTTTTCATTTACGTAACATTGCAAAAATCAGGCACATCCTATCTCAAAAAGATGCAGAAAAACTAGTCCATGCATTTGTTACATCTAGGCTGGACTATTGCAACTCTCTATTATCAGGCTGCCCCAATAAATCCCTTAAGACTCTCTAGCTGATTCAGAATGCTGCGGCACGTTTACTGACAAGAACCAGAAAAAGAGAACATATTTCTCCAATATTAGCTTCTCTACACTGGCTCCCTGTAAAATCCAGAATAGAATTTAAAATCCTTCTCCTCACCTTCAAAGCCCTAAATGGTCAGGCACCATCATATCTTAAAGAGCTCATAGTACCCTATTACCCCACTAGAGCACTGCGCTCCCAGAATGCAGGGTTCCTTGTGGTTCCTAGAGTATCTAAAAGTAGAATGGGAGCCAGAGCCTTCAGCTATCAAGTTCCTCTCCTGTGGAACCAGATCCCAGTTTGTGTACGGGAGGCAGACAACCTCCTCACATTTAAGAGTAGGCTTAAGACTTTCCTCTTTGATAAAGCTTATAGTAGGGCTGACTCAGGTGACCCCTGACCCCCCCCTTAGTTATGCTGCTATAGGCCTAGACTGCCGGGGGACTTCCTATGATGCACTGAGCTCCTTTCTCCTCCTCTTCCTCTCCATCTGTACGCCCTCATATCCCATCAATGCTTGTTATTAATTCAGCTTCTTCCCGTAGTTGTGTGCTTTCTCTCCTCTCTCTCTCTCTCTCTCCCCTTCTGTTGCTTTCTGCAGGTATTTCTGCCTCTGGAGCTGTAGGGTCTGGGTTTGTGGTTGCTGCCGCCTGCTGCCCCCGTGCTCCTGCTCTGCACCCGCTGCTGCTATTGCTGTTGTTGCTGTTGTTATTGGTGTTGCTATTATAATGTTGCTCTTAGTGTTGTTTCCGTTGGTGTTAACATCAATGCCATTACCATATCTATACTGTATTGTGCTGCTGTATGTTCTCTTTCCTCCTGCTCTCTCTCTCCCGCTCCCCCCTTCCCCCTTCAACCCAACCGGTCGAGGCAGATGACCGCCCACCTTGAGCCTGGTTCTGCTCGAGGTTTCTACCTGTTAAAAGGGAGTTTTTCCTTGCCACTGTCGCATAGTGCTTGCTCATGGTGGGAACTGTTGGGTCTCTGTAAATATAAAGAGTCGGTCTAGACTTGCTCAATTCGAAAAAGTGCCCTGAGATAACTTTGTTATGATATGGCGCTATATAAATAAAACTGAATTGAATTGAAGTCCTGTAAGTTGTGAGGTGGGGCCTCCATGGATCGGACTTGTTTGTCCAGCACATCCCACAGATGCTCGATTGGATTGAGATCTGGGGAATTTGGAGGCCAAGTCAACACCCTGAACCCGTTCGTGTTCCTCAAAGCATTCCTGAACCATTTTTGCAGTGTGGCAGGGCGCATTATCCTGCTGGAAGAGGCCACTGCCATTAATTCAATTCAATTCAGTTTTTGCTGCCTAATATATCCCACACACTGACAGGTGCCATTGTAACGAGATAATCAATTCAGTTCAATTCAGTTTTATTTATATAGCGCCATATCATAACAAAGTTACCTCAGGGCACTTGGATAATCAATGTTCTTCACTTCACCTGTCAGTGGTCATAATGTTATGGCTGATTGGTATATCTATGTAGCTAACGTTAGGTTACATCCATGGTTGTACGTGAGCAAACAATGGCAGAGACAAACAGACTTCCAACACACAATAAGAAATGGTGGATATGTGATTCAGAACATAAATGAAGACTACAGAGATCTCAGTACATGCTGTTTTGGCACATAGCAAGCCACACATCACACTCACAAACATAGACACATGAGAGTGTGTAAAGTATGTGCACACATACCCACCCACTCTCTCTCTCTCTGTCTCTCTCTCTCTCTCACACACACACACACACACTCACTGAGATAACAGTACTTAAAATAGGTTAAGTGCTGGAATAAAACCAACAGTCTATTTTCCTTTCTCTCTATACACTCTGTACATAATTAACCAGTAATTATACAAATACACTGTACATAATAAACCAACAAAATGTATCTTACTGGGAACATTAATATTATTTAAACCTTTTGAAACCAAAACAATAAAGTATTCCCCCACCCAAAATCCATCCATTTAATATTTTTTCAGTTTAGGAGTACAATTGTTTTTCTTCGGCTATCAACATTTTTGTTTATCATCTGTTGTTCAGCTGATCAATTAATCAACTAATCATTTAATCTCTTCTATTAGAGAGTTGAATCCGTTCTTCTCTTACACAGTCTCGACTGTTAAAACCTTCATTATGTTAGTGACTGCTGGATTTGGATAGCATTTTACTCTAAGGAGTTCCTGTTATTTTGACCAACCCCTGTCCATGTTCTGATGAGGCTACAGGCTGGCCACTTTGAAATATTAGAGGAGGGCAGGGTGCCCTGGTGGCACTTTAACTGACATAGAAGTCACAGGTTGGATCACAGACAGAAACAAATATCCAAATATTTCTGAGGTTCCCACACACTTTGTGCTGTCAGAGTCCTGACGTTATCACACATATTCATTCTTTGTTGCATCTAAAGTAGCTTGGGGTGTAGTAAACTATACAGTGGCAGACACTCCAGAAGCATCATGCTGCAAATATGCTGCATCAGCACTCCTAGATTTCCAAAAGCCCTCCTGGGCTTAGAGCAGACCAGTTTTATGTGAAACATACATAATTAAATCATTTATTATTTTTCAAACAGTGGATATTTCTTTTTGGAATGTGGTAAAACAAAGGCCCATGTAAAAAGTTGCAGGCTGTAAGAAAGGCAGTGAATAACTATAATAGAGTACAATAGAATAGAATACAAAAATAAGCCTCTGGTGGAAAGCTGTAAGTGCATCTTATCATACGTGGTGAGGTAAAACTCACAGACTGAACATGTGACTGATGATGGATATGAGGAATAGAACTAGCAACCATGGCAGTGATGGTGTCTTCTAATTCATCTACATACACAACAGACACAACCCATCTTGCTGTAGAATATTATTTGTTTTTCAGTCACATACATCCATTTTACATAACTTAATAATATGATTGTGAAGCTGCACCAGAAGCTAAACCATAGTGCTTGGCATGAATCATGTATACTTTACAAAGGTGTAGAGCAACACATAAAACGCAACTGACAGTGAAGTAGACAGTAGATGTAGCATACTGGTGCTGCAGCTGCTGGAATGGATACTGGAGCCGGTAATAATTCTGTAAACTATACAGTTAATATCGGTGAAATAATGCTCTGCGGTTCTGCTCCTCCTCTCCATATTTGTCTTATCCAATAGAAAAAGTTCTTAGACAGTCCTTAAATCTGGAAACAACATAATGAAACATGGGGTTTGGAGATCTGCTGCTATTCTACAAAGAATCTCAATGTATAAACTGTGAATCTTTCAGCTCACTGGTGTCAGATAAACACTCAGTTAACATCTGGTGACATGTCAGCAGATTTAAATAATTAATGGCATATCCACACTGTTCCAGCTGTGCGTAATATTACGCGGTTTGGGAGAGGTGTGACTGTGTGTCTGTGCCATCGAATTAGTCTCAGCAGGAGGAAACACAAGTGAAAATAATTTACCAAAACATGGAGGGTGCTTCTGCCTGTGTAATCTGCACGTTTCATTGCATTTTTATTATTTATTATTTATCTATTTTTTTTTTTCAAAATGAAAACACTTCTCCAGTACACCATGCTTTATTCACCAAATGTTTTCGGCTATCTTGCCTTCATCAGGGTGGTGCCTGAGGCTGTTTCCGGTTTCCTTATATACAACGCATTGATGATACGTACCATGGTATCTGGAGAAGAGTTTTTTATAAATAATTTGATGGACTTGAGGCTCACACTGGCCTGCACCTTGCTGTGTGTGTGCTCTCAAAGTAAGAAATAGCCTTTGTTTTTTTTTATTTTTAAATTTAGTTTCTTGATGTGCACCCCTAAAGTTCTGCTGGCAAAACCAGAAACGTGCAGGACTCTGGGCACGAGATCAAAAATGTCTTCCATCCATTTCATATGAAAATCTATCAGCAGACTCTTGAAGCTCGGTTGAGTTGTGTAATCCATTATAAAGGAGTCCTTCAAACTTTTAAAACTTTAAAGATTGCGGTATTTTTACATATAAATGAACAATCGTTATATTCAAGCTGTTGCCAGACAAGTCTACACAGTGCTGATTATCACCGCCAGGTAAGTCTCTCTGTATTTCACAGTATACCGGAGTTTTTAAATCTGGTGTGGGAGGTGACATTCCTGCACTGGTTGTAAAACCAGAGCCGTGTAGAGGGAGAGAGAGAGTCGCATCAACAGAAGTTCAAAATGCTTCACCGAACCGAGTAGGCTACAGCAACTAGGAGTATCAGTACTCAGCGTTCAGAGGAAGGATTACAGTCAAAAAAAAGGAACAAACAGGGGTAACCATTGGTGTAGCTTTTCCTCGTTGGAGAGGCTGAAAGAAGAGCAGGGACTGAGGGCAGACAGGATGTGGTGTTACTGCTCATGGACAGGTTGGTCTTTGTAAAATATTTGGAGTAGGCTATGTAGCTATTACATTTACTCTACCTAAATAATGGATTATTGTCTTGGAACTGTGGACATATGATCGGGGCGAGCTCCCCTGTAGGCATACGTCATGAGTACGCATCAACAATGTTTGTGTAATTACTCTCACTGCCAAAAGGAGGAGACAAAAGTTCTGACTCCAGCTTCTTTTTAATACTCAGAGCTGACAGATTGCGAAGTTTAGCCAGTTCAGCTCTAAACATCTGTCACCATTACAGAATGTCATTGTTATTTACAATTATTTACTGATTGTATCTAGTGTCCACACAACTACACTACTACACAAACCGCATCATAAGATAAGATAAGATAAGATAAGATAAGCCTTTATTGTCCCACAGCGGGGAAATTTTCAGCATTACAGCAGCCAGCAAAAGTGTCATATATAGAAATACAATAAAAATAAATAGAAAAATAGAAAAATAGTCCTGTACACAGTATAGACAGAAATAAAATAATAGAGTGACTGAGTGCAGTTGTAAGTATATAACATCATGAATAAAATATATGCATGAAGATAATGCACAGCAGCAGATGAAGTATAGTAGTGAATAGTCTGCACACTGACAGTCAAGTGTAGATTACCGGGAGTTGTACTGATAATAGAGTCTGACAGCAGCAGGCAGGAAGGACCTACGGTACCTCTCCTTCAGACACCGAGGGTGGAGCAGCCGGTCACTGAAGGAGCTGCCCAGTGCTGATAGAGTGACATGTAGGGGGTGGGAAGTGTTCTCCAGTAGTGATGATAGCTTGGCCACCATTCTCCTGCCTCCCACCACCTCCACTGGGTCCAGAGGGCATCCAAGGACAGAGATGGCCTTCTTTACCAGTCTGTCCAGTCTCTTCCTATCCCTGGAAGAGATGCCACTGGCCCAACAGGCCACCCCATACAAGACGGCTGATGCCACCACAGAGTCATAGAAAGTCCTCAGGAGCGCACCCTGCACTCCAAAAGACCTTAGTCTCCTGAGCAAAAAGAGACGGCTCTGGCCCTTCTTAAACAGAGCGTCCGTATTGTCTGACCAGTCCAGTTTGTTGTTCAAGTGAACACCCAGATACTTGTACGATCTCACAATCTCAATGTCCGTTCCCTGGATGTTCACTGGTGTAGGTGGAGGGAGTTTGCGCCTGCCGAAGTCCACCACCAGCTCTTTGGTTTTACCCGCATTGATCTGGAGGCTGACACCAACCCACAAAGCTCTGGGTCAGTTCTCTGTACTCCCTATCATCCCCGTTGGTGATGAGGCCGACGATGGCAGAGTCGTCAGAGAACTTCTGCAGGTGACAGTTCGAAGTGTTATGGGTGAAGTCCGCTGTGTAGAAGGTGAACAGGAAAGGCGCCAGAACGGTTCCCTGTGGAGCCCCTGTGCTGCAGAGAAGTGTGTCAGACACACAGTCCTGTAACCTCACATACTGTGGTCGGTTTGTGAGGTAGTCCAGGATCCATGCTGCCAGGTGATGGTCCACCCCAGCGTGCTCCAACTTGTCCCCCAGAATCCTGGGCTGGATGGTGTTAAAAACACTGGAGAAATCAAAAAACATGATCCTCACAGTGTTTCCAGCCTTTTCTAGGTGAGAGAGGGATGTGTGAAGTAGGTAAATGACAGCGTCATCCACCCCAATGCCGGGTTGATAGGCAAACTGCAGAGGGTCCATACATGGGCTCACCAACGGACGCAGGTGGACAAGGACCAGTCTCTCCAGGGTCTTCATCAGGTGAGAGGTCAATGCCACTGGCCTATAGCCATTGAGGTCCTTGGGGTGTGGGGTCTTCGGCACAGGAACCAGACACCCCAGCTTCAGACTCAGATTGAACAGGTACTCTAACCCTAACAATCCCACACAGCTGGTCCGCACAGGACTTCAGAAGTCTGGAGCTGATGCCGTCTGGGCCCGCCGCCTTCCTCACCCTCATCGTCCTCAGTTTGTTTCTCACCTGGGATGTTGTGAGGAACAGCCCGGTTGAGCTTGTAGGGGGCATGGGGGCTGAATGGGGGGTGTTTGCGGGTGTGAAATGGGGAGATGGGCCCAGCCCAGGCTGTGGTGTGGGTGTATTAAGTGGCTGTAAGCTGAGGGCTGTGGGGAGTGGTGAAATGAGGGAGGGGGGGGCTGCAGGCAGGGAGGGTAGATGGTGATGATGGTTGCAGGGGAGACGGGGCAGGGGGAGGGGTAGATGCCTGATCGAATCTGTTGAAGAATATGTTCAGGTCATTTGCCCACTTCTGATCCCCCGCAGACCGGGGCTTGGAGTCCATATGGCCCGAGATGGTTTTAAGGCCCCTCCAACTTCCTCCTGTAGCTGTTTTTCCCCTCCCTGATCCTCCTCCTCAGCTCACGCTGAACTCTCTTCAACTCATCCTTGTTACCCGATACAAAAACTCTCTTTTTTTCCTTGAGGAGAGCCTTAATATCAGGAGTGATCCAGGGTTTATTGTTGGCGAAACAACGCACAGTCCTGGTGGGGACGGTGTTTTCCACACAGAAGTAGTAGTCTGATGTAGTCCGTCAGACAGTCTGTGAGGTTGTCAATATCCTCCCCATGAGCGTCACTAAAAATGTCCCATACAGTAGTATCAAAACAGTCCTTCAAAGCCTCCTCTGCTCTGTTAGACCACTTCTTCACTGTGCATGGGACAGCAGGCAGCCTGCGCACGAGAGGTCTGTAGACAGGTCTGAGATGCACAAGGTTGTGATCAGATCTGCCCAGAGGGGGGAGACTCAATGAGATGTATGCGTCCTTGGTGTTGGCATAACATAAGTCCAGTATTCTGTTGTCTCTGGTATGGCACGTAACATACTGAGTGAATGTGGGTAGAGAGGAGGACGGAGGGGCATGATTAAAATCACCAGAGATGACGAGGAGGGCATCTGGGTGTTGTGTCTGCAGCCTGCTTACTGCTGAGAGCAGGATATCACAGGCTGCATCAGAGTTAGCAGAGGGGGGAATGTAAACTACCATCACGATGGCATGCGAGAATTCCCTCGGTAGATAGTTTGGCCTCATGCTAACAGCTAGCAGTTCAATGTTCTTGTCGCAGGTTTGCTCTTTAACAGTGATGTGCCCAGGGTTACACCATCTATCATTAACAAGCACTGCCAGCCCTCCTCCCTTCCTCTTACCGCTCTCCTTCGTCCTGTCCGCCCGAAAAAGTTGGAAGCCATTTACCGAAACGTTCGTATTCGGAGTTAGCGCAGTTAGCCAAGTCTCTGTGAATAGCATGATGCTACACTCCCGGTATTCCCTCTGATGCCGGGTCAGTGCCGCCAGCTCGTCCATCTTATTGGTGATAGATCTTACATTCCCCATGATAATCGATGGGAGGACGGGTGTATAACGTCTTTTCCTGGCGCGGCGCTGAGCCCCCGCTCAGCTTCCCCGTCTCCTCCTCCTAAGCTCGCTGGGCACATCAGGTCTCTCCCCGGGTGGTAGCACCGCTGTATTACGGAGAGCTAACAGCTGATCCCTGGTGTAAACAATGGAATCACCATGGCTGCCGGCGGTAACTACGGACGCGGTCTCGAAGGGCATCAGCAGTCTTGTTTCCATAATGGATAAACAAAATGTCCCAAAAACGTTAAAGACGTTAAAAAGTAGTAATATAATAAGTACTAAAAATATATAGTAAATATATATAAATATATAGTAAAAAAAAGAACGAGTATACTTCACTAGTAAACTCAAAAAACTCAAACAGCGAACGGGAGCTGCTGCAACAGGCTGCCACTCACAGCGGCGCCAGAAAAAAAACAAAAAACAAAATTCATGTTAAATGTAACAATTATAAACAAAGTTGTGATATAATAGTAGGACTGAGGCAAACACAGTTCACTCCACTCTGCAACTGCAACAAAGGTACTGACTCATTATACTGTGGAGTGTAGAGCTGACACTGCTGATTGTGCCCTTTGAATGCTTGAATGTGCATCACACACATACAGTACATGCATTCAAATACACATAGTACATACACAGAATTGTGATTGTGCATGTGTGAATGTATGTGTTTGTGTATTTGGATCATCTTAGTTGAGAACTACATCTTGTTCTTGAACTGCATCTTCTCTTGATTCGCCCCAGGTGTCCTACATTTTGCAGCTTGTCCCATATTTTATGGCACTACCAGGAAAGTCACTTAAAGAGAAGTTTAGGATTTTAGGAGATGAAGGTTTTGTGACTGTAAAAAAAGATATTGATTCTCATTGTGTCAGGCTGCCTCCTAGGTCCACTCATGTTTTCATGGTGAGCAGAAGTTTAATACTCTACTGCAGCTTTGGAAAGCAGAATGAGTATTTACACTTGCCTTGCAACTACTGAATTTTTTCATTATGATTTTATTCTATGGACCAACAGTCCAAAACCCAGAGATATTCAATTTACAACTATATAAAACAGAGTAAAGCAGCAAATCCTCACAATGGAGAAGCTGGAACAAGCAACTGTTTGGCAATTTTGCTTAATAAATGACCTAACCGATAAATTGATTATCAAAACTGTTGTTGATTGAATGTGTTGATTAACTAATCAACTAACAGTTTCAGCAATAGATGTACTAACCCAGACTAACAAATATACAAAATTTGGGAAGGTTGGATAGAAAACATATCTGGTTTTAACTTATCAATACAAAGCCCCTGCCATAAACTGCAGCCAGAAAATAGGCCTGTACAGAGTAGATATCAGTTTGGTCCACAGGTAGATGGTAAGACTGGTGGTCATAGTAAGGTAGAACGTATGGTAAGGGTTAAGACAATGTACATTTGGCAACAAATAAACTTGCCTCTGTATGGCACAGCAACTTGGTGACCTCATGAGAATCAGTCCACACACATTTGTACCTGCAGCACTACACAGAGTGCAGTACTTGGCTCCACATTATTTTTCTTTCCTCTCTGCACGATAAGGCCATGACTGGCACCCCTTTTCTCCAGAGGCATTATTTTAAATGATGAAATATTGGTTCAGGCTGTCCTGTCTGAGGTCCATGAAAACTAAATGACCGTCCACACAGCACATGAGGGGAATCTGTCTGGCTGGAGGAGTTTGCAATCACTAAATAGCGAGCGTGTGAAAAGGAAGCATAAATGCAGGGCTTTGCTCTTTCAGTGAACAACAGCTGGTGTGTGGAGGTGGTCCGAAAACCTCACAACAGTCGAGATACAGTAATTGAGCAAATATTAGGAAAGTAAGCGAATTCAGTCTTGTTCGTAGTTGAATTATCAAAAGTGGAATTCAGATTTAGCATTAGAAGATTAATCTGTTGATTGGCTGTTGATTATAGGTCTTTCCTTTAAAGTTGTGATGCTCTAAATTCTTTTTAATCTGGCCTACAGACCTGCTTCACTTTTCATTATATCTGTGAAAATCAAACTTGTAAACACAACAATAAACCACAAGAACATTCAACTAAATAAAAGCTTTGGCTCAGAGTCCCAGTACTTCCACTCTCGACTATGCATGTACAGTTTAAAGAGTCATACTATATGCACACTGGCAGATTATACAAAGCGCCAGCCTCTTGGCAAGGAAACCGTACAGTCACAGTGTCCAGCAAGTGTAAAAGCCCAGCTGCAACATAGAGCTTCAATCCCACCCCATGTTGCGCACAGAAACCTGCCTGGTCAGGTCCTGCTTTTCTAGCTTGCTACAAGGGCCAGAGACGGATTAGTGGGGATCCTGTTTGCTAAATCCCCTCTATGCATCTTGTCGTACATTTAGTCCCTGCTGTGGCTGCACCAAGAACCATGTTTGCCATTCACAGATTGCCAAAGCAAGTATCTGACGAGGTGTTTCGGGTAAACTATGAACAATAATCCTGGGTGGCACACATACTCATGGGGTGTGATTGGCTTTAGGTTGGGCCCATTAGTGAAACAAAGGTATTATACGGTGCAGAAAAAAACAAAGCACAACATGGGTTTCAGCAACCTGCAGCCAGCAGCACCACTGAGACAGAAACTACTTTTTTGCCAGCCTTGACCTGCTTCAGTTTGTTTCATTTCTCCTTTATGATCTCTTCATATTTGGGTGGAGGATCGCTGTATGAAGGTGCTGAGGTCTCATCACCACTGCTTTCCAGGTGTCCTGTCACCTCTTCATAAGATGGAGGTGGCGTGGAACCAGAAAGCCGTGAGGCCACCGACAGGGAGGAGTCCTGGACATAGAGGGCACGAGTGTTCTGCTGGTGGAGGCCAGGGGAGTCTGACTGAGGACCTCCTCCTCTCTCAGCACCACTCACTACCACAGTAGGACGCAGGCTGGACTCCTGGTGTGAGCTTTCGGTGTGCCCGGCTGTTTCCCGGTGAACCAGAATGCGCGGCAGGCTGCGGGTGCTGCGGTTGTTGGCCAAGTACCGGTTCTGGGTGTAGGCAGGCCGTCGACGAGTGGCCTTCTGAAGCTGGCACCTCCATAGGAGGAAGAGGCCGATGATGATGAGCAGGGCTATGCCCAGCAGAGGAACAACCATGTAGACAGTGTCGGCACGCTCAGAGCGGCCCTCGCTGTTGCTGCTTACTGTGTAGACGTTGCGAGTTCTCCAAAACTCCATCTGGGAAGCACAAAGGAGATATTTTACATTTTACACTTTCATTTTGAGGCGTATGCTTATTTCAAAGTCAGACTAAAATTGAAACTGACACTAAAGTCAGGGTAGGGGAGAAATTTATCTGCTGCATGTATGTATGGATTTTACAGTGCCACAGGGGTGTTTAATAAAGCCAGATTACCAGTTAAACCTGACAATGTAGCCTCTGGGGTCAATGGGCATGTTTCGGGGCTTCCGGTGGAGCCAGTGGATATCCGGATAACAGATAATGGATATCCGGGCCAAGACTTCCTCTTCCATGCGCCAGTCATTGTTTACAGTCTGACTGGCAATCTCAGAACCCATTGGCTATCTACGACGATTTGATTTTTTAAAATACTTTTTTTCCCCCAAACTACTTTCATTTATGCAGCTTTGCTGCTTCCAAATTTACAAATCATGATAAAGAAAAATTGTGAATCTTAAATAAAACAAAACAAACAAACAAAATGATAGATACAACAAACAGGTTGGATACTGCACACATTTATATATATTAAATACCTTCACACACACACATATATTTATACACATATATAGATATATACATATGTACACATACATACACACACACACACACGCACGCGCGTTTACCCATACATATATGTTGTGACATATATGTGTGTTTTTGGACACCTGAGTGTACATGCTAGTTACAGGGAGTGGTCTGATATTCAGTAACATCATCGTCTGTTTGAAGAGAAGAGGACAAGCTGGTAACTCCTTCTGATACATTTTGATGATGTGGTTATAATTTCCCATCATCTAAAGTCCACCTTTTCTCAAACACATCTTCCATATTCCTTACTTTGAGAGTCACTTCCAAGTTGTACTTCCTGAATCATACTTTTCCATTTCATTAAATCTGGGGGTTTGGTTTTTTCCACCCTTTTGTTAATTGCTTCAGTGCTGTGATTCTCAGGATTCTTAATAAATCATTTTCATCTTGACTAAGACCAGTTGGAGGTTTTCCCAGTATGATCTGTTCTGCTTATAAGTACATCTTTTTTTTGTTTTTTGTTTTTTAAACCTCTTCTATAAACTTAAGAACTTTTAACCAAAATGCATTTAATAATTTGCATGAATAAATAATAAAGCAAATGAACATTTTGTCCTCGAAGTTGATGTGTTGGAAGCAGGAAAAATGGGCAAGCAAGGATGTGAGCGACTTTGACAAGGGCCAAACTGAGATAGCTAGACGACTGGGTCAGAGCATCTCCAAAACTGCAGCTCTTGTGGTTCAGGAATGGTTTGAGGAACACGACAACGAGTTCAAGATGTTGACTTGGCCGAGGCATGGACTCCACTAGACCTCTGAAGGTGTGCTGTGGTATCTGGCACCAAGACGTTAGCAGCAGATCCTTTAAGTCCTGTAAGTTGCGAGGTGGGGCCTCCATGGATCGGACTTGTTTGTCCAGCACATCCCACAGATGCTCGATTGGATTGAGATCTGGGGAATTTGGAGGCCAAGTCAACACCTTGACCACATAATCGTGTTCCTCAATCCATACCTGAACCATTTTTGCAGTGTGGCAGGGCGCATTATCCTGCTGGAAGAGGCCACTGCCATTAGGGAATACCGTTTCCATGAAGGGGTGTACTTGGTCTGCAACAATGTTTAGGTAGGTGGTACGTGTCAAAGTAACGTCCACATAAATGGCAGGACCCAAGGTTTCCCAGCAGAACATTGCCCAAAGCATCACACTGCCTCTGCTGGCTTGCCTTCTTCCCATAGTGCATCCTAGGGCTATGTCTTCTCCAGGTAAGCGACGCACATGCACCCGGCCATCCACATGATGTAAAAGAAAACGTGATTCATCAGACCAGGCCACCTTCTTCCATTGCTCCGTGGTCCAGTTCTGATGCTCACATGCCCATTGTAGGCGCTTTCGGCAGTGGACAGGGGTTATGGAGGTACTTTTGTGTCTTTTTTATGCAATCAAACAGAATAGGTTTGAGAGAAAAACTTTCCACACTGCAATCAAAAAATAGGTTTGAGAGAAAAACTTTCCACACTGCAATCAAAAAATAGGTTTGAGAGAAAAACTTTCCACAGTGCAATCAAAATATAGGTTTGAGAGCAAAATAATCAACACTGCAATCAAAAAATGGTTTATTGTAAATAAAATAAATGTCTGATGAAAACGTGTATTAATGCAAATCCAAAAGTTTTGTTTGTGAATCCAAAAGCTTTGTTTGCGAATCCAAAGTTTTGCTTCCGGTTCAGCTGAATTCCATGGGCGGGACCTACGCTGAAAGATGCAAGACACGTTTCTATTGGCTAGTCTCGATCGGAGTGACAGCTTGGCAACATCCGCAGTCAGTTAACGAGAGAGGGTGTTTTGAACTCATGGAGAAGACCAGAGAAACTCAATATGCATTTATGTTTCTTTACACATAACCACCACCGTTTTAATGCACAGGCTTACCAGGGCTCAAGCCCCGCAGCCGGACGACGTGAAAGGGCCCACGAGGATCGGGGAAAAAAATTCACAGAGAGAAAAAAAAACTTGACTTTGTGTGGTACTCAGTCCCGACTGTTGTGTGTGTGTGTGTGTGTGTGTGTGTAAGCGCATATGTGCGCATTATATGTAAGAGAGATTGATATTGGCCTACAGCGAGCCGGCCTGTACCTTTTGGTGACACAATTTCTGTATCCAGTGTGCAAAATACAGGGGTCTCGGACTCCCGAATTAACAACTAGGAGCCCCAATGACGGCAAAATCAAATTTTGAGTCGGTCTCAAAATTAAGCTAATTATTTATTATTTATTGTAAAATGTGTTTTCATGTTTAAATATTGAAAGGTAAGGAGCAACACAGAAAATGTGACTGATGACAGTGAACAGTGACAGTGATGTAGCCAGCACCTGCTGACGTGGTTTCCGGTGCCGGTTGTAATTCTGCGGCACAATAATACATTCTGACTCCGCGGTTCCGCTGCTATTCATGATGTCGCTGTATAAACTGTGAAGCTTTCAGAACAGCTCAAAGAGTCAGAAAAGCTCACAAGGTCAGTTAACAGTTAAACCCTGGTGAGTTCATGAAGGTATCCATGCTGTGCCAGCTGTGCGTAATATTACGCACTGGCTGATGTGTATGTGTATACATACATACATACATACATACACACACACACACACACACACACACACACACATATATATATATATATATTTTTTTTTACTGGCCATGCCATGAGACCCCCCGATTGTCATAGAGTATTTCGCACACTGTATCATATATGTACTGTATATGGTCTTATAATGATTATGAAAAAATTAAACAGCGGTCACGAATTATTTTGATGTATGATTATTTTATGCAAATTAAGCATGGCTGATGTTTGTGCAGGTTGGACAGGGCAACAGTTTATTGTGATGGTGCTGGGGGGGGGGGGGGGCAGCCTTGCACATAACTTCCGTCTTAGTGATAGCAACAATGTTATGTTTGAGCTGGTGCATGTAGATTGCTTTTGTTTAACGATCTGTGCTGTTGTAATGGATTAAACAAATACATTTTATTTTGTCAGCCTATAGCTGCTTGCTTAGCTCAATTAGTTTGTCACTCGCACGTTAGCCATGTATTGAAGCCATTGTCACCACCAGTAAAATCAATAATGCCGTGCCACTAGACTTTAAACTGACTACAAGCTGATACAATAATACAACACATCACAAATATAAGAAACTCAGGTTAGATCGTTGAACACAAATAGTCCTGTTAACTAGTAGCTACAAGCACAGCACCATGTGCAAGTGACTAGCTAATTGAGCTAAGCAAGCAGCTACAGGCTCACCATGTGCAAGTGACTAGCTAATTGAGCTAAGCAAGCAGCTACAGGCTCACAAAATAATATGTATTTGTTTATTCCATTACAACAGCACAGATCGTTAAACAAAAGCAATCTACATGCACCGGCTCAAACATAACATTATTGCATTATCACTTTCTGCCAGGGGCTCCATGCATAATACAAATATTTGTGATTAAGAGGATCACCTTGTCTTCAGTCTCTTCAGTGTGAATGTTTCATAGTGTCCTGTTGACTCTAACTCTTGCATTTGGTTGCTTGTACATTATTTTTAATACTGTTATAAACTTATTATGAAATCCAAAAGCCTTGCATGTGTCGAATATAAATGGCCATGACAGTTGGTCAAAAGCTTTTCCAGCATCAAGAGTTAACATTAACATCAGCTCTTTAGACTTTGCTGAGTAATCTAACAAATTCAGAGTATGTCGAACATTATCTGACAGTAACATGCCATGTACAAAACCAGTTTGATCTAAATGTAATAATTATGGGGTTATTTTCGATAGTCTGTTGGGTATGATTCCAGTAAACAATTTTTGATCCCCATTTAATAAAGAAATGGGTCTGTATGAGCCACACTCAGTGTGGTCCTTACCTTCCTTTGGTATAACAGTTATGATAGAAGAGTTCCATGTGGGAGGCCATACTTCTTTTTCTAAAATCCAATTGAATAGTTTACACAGAATTCGTCTTAATTTCCTTGAAGGTTTTGTAAAACTCATTGTGTATCTGTTGCTTCCCGGGCTCTTATCCTTCTTACTTTTTGTATAGCTAATAAAATTTCTTGAACTGTTGGTTGTATTAATTGTGATTTTGGATCATCCATCACTTGGGGTAGATTTAATGAGTTGTTTGCTTCCATTATTACTTTCTGTTTCCTTATAAAGAGTTTGATAATATTTTAAAAAACATTCTGTAATTTTTGATTCTTCAGTGTGGTAGGATTTCCCCTCTTATTTTAGAAATTATGGCTAGCTCCTTTTGCTTTTTTAACTTAAATGCCAGAAGCTTTAAAGCTTTTGGGCTTTTGTCATAGTATTTTTGTCTTATAAAGGCAAAAGCTTTTCTGTTCTGTATGTAATTTATTTTGCATTTTTTTAAATTTCTTTCTAATATTTTCATCTCCTGTATTGTCATCCTTTGTAATCTTCCTACCTGTCTTTTTATTGCATTTATTTCCTTTTGTGCGATGTTCTTTTTCCAGGTTGCATATGATATTATTTCTCCATGTATCACTGCTTTTGCTGCTTCCCATAATACAATAAGTGTTACTTCATCATTGTCGTTATTCTGGAGGTAGCTTCCTATAGCTTGTTGAACTTTATCCCTAAATATTTACCAGGAACTGCTCTACCACTAACCTTTCCATATATCCTCTTCGTGTCTCTGTTCACTTCTTCATATCCTACTCTCTCCCCCTCACTCAAACAGTCAAATCTCTCTCTTCTACACATACTGTCCCTTTCCACCGCAACATTTGCTCTCTGTCTCCTTTCTCTCTTACCTCATCTGACCAATCAGCTCTCCCCTCACCTGAGTCCTTTAAACTCATGCCTCCCAACTCTGCCATGGACACTTTCCTCTCTACTCTGTCCTCTCTCTGTCCTCTCACCTGTCAGCAGGCTCGCCCAACCCCTACAGCTCCGTTGTTGTCTGACTCAGTGTGTGCTGACAGAACCACTCTATGGGCAGCTGAAAGAAAATGGTGGAAATCCAAGTGCTCTTAGCACCTCCTTGCCTAACAATCTCTTCTCTCCTCTTTCTCTGCATCCTTACCTGCAGCTAAAAGTTCTTTCTTTCAATCCAAAATCCCAGTGAAATACTAACTCTGGTTACCTCACACTGACCAACGACCTGCCCTCTTGACCCTATCCCCTCTCACCTCAGTCTATTGCTCCTGACCTCCTTCCTTTCCTCACTCACCTCATCTACACCTCTTTGACAACTGGTTGTTTTCCTAACACTCTAAAAGCAGCTAGAGTGAACCCTCTTTTAAAGAAACTCACACTCAACCCTTCTGATGTAAAGAATTACAGACCTGTCTCTCTTCTTATTAGTATTAGTATAATAATAATATTGGTATTATTATTATTTTTATAATGAACATCATTACCACTACTATTATAATTGCAGCTCCCTATTATCAGGCTGCCCCAACAAGTCCCTTAAGACTCTCCAGCTGATTCAGAATGCTGCGGCACGTTTACTGAAAAGAACCAGGAAAAGGGATCATATTTCTCCAATATTAGCTTCTCTACAATGGCTCCCTGTAAAATCCAGAATATAATTTAAAATCCTTCTCCTCACCTACAAAGCCTTTAATGGTCAGGCACCATCATATCTTAAAGAGCTCATAGTACCCTATTACCCCACTAGAGCACTGCGCTCCCAGAATGCAGGGTTCCTTGTGGTTCCTAGAGTCTCCAAAAGTAGAATGGGAGCCAGAGCGTTCAGCTATCAAGCTCCTCTCCTGTGGAACCAGCTTCCAGTTTGTGTACGGGAGGCAGACAACCTCCTCATATTTAAGAGTAGGCTTAAGACTTTCCTCTTTGATAAAGCTTATAGTAGGGCTGACTCAGGTGACCCCTGAGCCACCCCTTAGTTATGCTGCTATAGGCCTAAACTGCCGGGAGACTTCCCATGATGCACTAAGCTCCTCTCTGCCTCTCCATCTGTACGCATTATTACCCCATTAATGCTTGTTACTAATTCGACTGCTTCCCTTTCCTGTAGTTGTGTGCTTTCTCTCCTCTCTCTCTCTCCTTCTGTTGCTTTCTGCAGGTATTTCTGCCTCCAGAGCTGTAGAGTCTGGATCTATGGTTGCAGGCCACCTGCTGCCCCCATGTTCCTGCTGCTGCTATTATTGTTGTATTATTGTTATTGGTCTTATTATTAGTATTACTATCATTATATTGCTATTAATTCAATTCAATTCAGTTTTATTACTCAGCGCCATATCATAACAAAGTTATCTCAGGGCACTTTTTTGAATAGAGCAGGTCTAGACCGACTCTTTACATTTACAGAGACCCAACAATTCCCACCATGAGCAAGCACTAGATGACAGTGGCAAGGAAAAACTCCCTTTTAACAGGTAGAAACCTCGAGCAGAACCAGGCTCTAGGTGGGCGGTCATCTGCCTCGACCGGTTGGGTTGAAGGGGGAGGGGGGGGAGCGGGAGAGAGAGAGCAGGAGGAAAGACAACATACAGCAGCACAATACAGTTCCACATAGAGATGTAAAGTAATAGTTGTGGTAATGGTATTGATGTTAATTTTAACAGAAATAATACTAATAATACTAAGGAAAAAAGTTCCTTATGACTTTATTCAGACATGACGGCACATTTATGGAAAGAGACAATGCTTGCACGATATTTCGCACCTGGTGAGACAGAGAGAGAGACAGACAGAAAGAGATAACCGCAGTAAGTTAAAAATGTTATGATAGCAAGGAAGAAGACTGTTTTTTGTACATTCACAGGCTGAATTACTGAGATTTTAAAATGTATTTTGCAGTCGAAGCCTTAATTAATGAGCGTCGTGAACACGAGGAACTCCTTCTCACAGTGAATCCACTGATACAGTTTCGTACACAAGCATTCACAAGCATTGAATGACAGGACGATAAGTTGAGACTCGTCTAATTCCTAGTTGCTCTTATGTTGTATGTAAAATGTTTTGCTGGATATTCATTTATTCATCCATGCAGTTGGCATGAATGTACATTGAAAATAAACAGAGAGCGTGCTGGTCAGATTACTACTGTGGTTGTACAAACCTCTTCTTCCCCGGTCGCACCGCAAGGGGAAAATTGGTTTTATAGACTGATCTGAATCTCCTCAACAACTTTCCTAGTTTATTAAACTGGTTTTGTGCATAAGATATGATGATTGAGATCAAATATTTATTACAGTAATCTTAGAGGGCGGAACAAGTCTCTGCATGTTTAAGCTTGGGCTACTGCATCCTTTCCGTTACTCTGCCAGCATTCAGTTAAGATTTATGCATTTGCCTAGCGAAGCATTCATCTCTTGTTTTGCTGTGGTGACCAGAGCCATATCTTCAGCTGACTTAGGTAATAAGTCTTTAGTCTTAATTTCCTGCTATGGATGTCTGAGTGGTCAGGCAATAGGGATTTTGAAGATTTCCTGGCCTTTTTGTGATGTTTCCCATGGTTGTACAAAGTTGCGTTTGTCATCATCATCTTTGAATGCAGTGCCTGCACAACTCTTTACAGTACAAGCACAGCGTTTCTGTCAGAACTCAGGGCGGATAAACATATTTCTTCTTCCTAACATCACTGGGTTTCCTACTCTGACACATTTTTGGTGTTCCAGAAAAAATCTTTGTTTCACTGCATTTTACTCTGCTGTCTCTCACACACATTAGATTTATTTACATCTGAGGAGATGGTGAACACACTTGCCGTGGTGTCACCAGCCTGTGAACTAGCTCACCGTTCTCTCTTTGTTCTCAAACACTTCATTGGCCTCTTCAAAGCTGCAGCTCTCCTCACCACACTCCCTCTCAATGTTCCCCTGTCTCAATTCCTCCAGGAAGCCATTGGCTCGAGGGAAACGCTTCAGGACGGAGTGAGCATCCTTACCATTGAGGAATGCTGCAACACAGAAATGAAACAAAATCCAAAGTTCAGCCATCCATACTAGGGTTACTCAACAGTCTCATGGGATACTTGGCCTCCAACACACTGTGTTTAAGGAGAGATGGCCTCTGTTTGAAATAGCAAGCCAAGCAACAAACCAGACGTTTATGAACAATATGGATCTGATGGATGTGTGTGTTTTGTGCTCACCGGCAGCCATGCTCCTGCCCTGCTAATCACACTGTGACTGACCGCAGACCTGCAGGGAGAACACAGCACAGTATTAGACACCATAACTGACAGAACTGAATTTCCTCCAGAGGGAATAATTAAGTATGCCGCCTTCTTCTTCTTCTTCTTCTTCTTCTTCTTCTTCTTCTTCACTGTCCAGCAGGTTGATGCTTCCTTTCTGTGTTCCTACCTGACATGCTCCACAAGAAGTCTTCAAAAGCCATTTTCACCATCCCCATTTGAAGCCTTCATCAATATTGATGAATTTCCTGGAATCTAATCAGCCTAACTGGTTGCCTAGACATATTAGCTGATACGCAGGCTCAAGAGTAATATCTGAAAGCAATGGAAAATGGAAAAAGTAATAATATGAATCCTCTATGTTTCTAATCTCAGATAGCCATTTTGTGTCTGCAGAAACCTTTATTTGCCATTAGGTTAGGCATTTGTAGTTTGTTTTATTCCAAATCAACAGCATGGAGCAGACCTCTTGACTGTCAAGATGTATGATCAGATGTAAAATTTTAGTTTCAGTCCTGGCCAGCTGTAACTAAGTGTTCCACTAATCTAATGTGAATTCCACAGTTATTCTTACAGTCTATAAATAAACAGATGGGGGAAATTAAAGGAAAAATCTGAATGGAGTGTAGAAACATAATAAATGCAGATCCATGCCAGACACAAGGGCTCACTGAATGCTTGTGTTACACAGCGCTCTCCACCACCATCATCAAAACACCATATGAGGGAATATATTTTGGAAGAATGCTGTTCATCCCTCCAGTAGAGTTCCACACACTTGGAGAATCAATGACAAGAAGCAATGAAGCTATCGTGGAGGCTCGTGATGGTATAACACAGTGCATGCTGGGTTTTCCTTTCATTTGTCACTACATTAAACAATCAAACGTAATATCGTAACAAAAACATATTTTCAAGGTAGTTAAGAAAGTCAGTAGCATTCATCAGCAACATGTTTATATCATCCTGCATTTGTTTATGTTCTATTCTGCCATTACTGTTTAATAATGTCATGTTTTATCCTAATTATTATCAATTCTTCTGCTGCTGCAAGTACATAGTTTCTCTTTGGGGATCAATCATTCACTGTGTCTTAGCTTTTAGAACAACAACAAGAAAGAAAATAATGTTTTGCATGGCACTGATTATACTGCAAAATGTGATATCACCACCGCCTACACACACTTTCAGTTGTATTTCACTCACTCTGTCTGTCTACATATTATTGGATAATGACATCTACACACTCAGAAACCTTGAGAGCAAGTCTCTGATTGAATAACTCAATGACAAACACACTCCACTCCACTCAACCTTTCCTCTAACGCATACAGGTTCTACATAACTGCTTTCTAAATTCAAGACGATGGCACAAAGGCTAAACAATGATTCACACAGTGTTTCTGGGATTATAAGGTGGTTGAAAAAGCTCATATGCTCATGCAAGAAAATGTATTCTGACTGCCAAGAAACTGCCATGTTTCCAGTTTCAAAATTTACCCACAAACCTCCATTATCACTTTTAAGCACAGATTACATTCTGGCCCCAGCTACTGTATGTGTCAGGTCCCTAAATGAAAATTCTACAATGATGTAGTCCTATGAAACTATAACCACTTCAACATTATTCCTGCAAGTACAGAAATTGCCACTCAGATTGGCTGCTCAGAGCACCTCTCCACAGTGCAAAAATGAACCAGAATGCACTGCACGTAACATTCTGAACCACAGGCCCTCAGACCAGCTCAGCTTGAGGAGTGGATATGAAGACTTTGAGCAACAAGCCATGATGGCCAACTTTGGGGAGAAGCAGTGGGTTGTTGTTGTTGCATCACTTCTCAAGCAAGTTTCAAGTCTTTGCAAATGGATTTTCATAGTAAAAAACTAACAGCTGGCAGGAAGGTCGGAAAACAAACAGAAACCTGTGGTGTACTTTGAAAATGGTTGGTAGTAATCTATACTGGTATGTTAATGGATTGTAACATGCTACAACCATCATTGTAGTTTAAATTGGGATTCACCACTTTCATGGATTTCATTTTAGCAAACAGAGTGAATCATACTTTGTGTGTAGAGTGGAAAAATAACATGTTCTGTCTTACACAAATCTACCTGAAAACTGAAAGACGTGTGGCTTTTACTTACAAATCTTCCTGTAACACAGTTTTCAGGTTACATGGTCTTCCTTTTTCACAAGACATGATTGTTTTCTTTTCTCTAATTTTTTCATCTGCCTCATTCTTTTCTTGTTTATTATCATCATTGCCAGGCTATTACTTTGGGTAACTGACTGGACCAAAATTTGGTCTGTCTGACATGTATCACCTGGGAAATAGTTTTAGTTAATGCATGTCACTCTCTCTGAAATATTACTGGGAGTTTTTTACATGCAGACGGCCCCCATTTAGCTCTACCTCTGGCAAATATAGGCTACTATAAATATAGATGGAGAGGGATGGGGTGGGGGGTTTCCATAGCAACAGAGACAGAGATAGTGAAGGCTTTGAATTCAGACCAACTTGAATAATTAGGATACAGAGAGACAACTGTTTTAAACGGGATATCTAGAATATCAACAAATGTTGGCTCTTTCGTGGAATAGCCTATAGGGACTGACCTTTGAGAGACACAAACACACAGGTAAGGCACGCACGCACACACACACGCACAGAAAAATGCTATTCATCAAGTAGCATCATGTTTTTACAACTACAAGCCAAAATACTGTAGATGTAGTTAAATCATAAACCTTCATCTTCAACCCAAAACACAAATGCTTTTAATAGATGGATAGAAACAGGCTTCACGAGTCGTTAAGATCTCAGCGCCTTCTCGTGCTTCTATAACTGCATATGAAAAATTCATTATCAAGACTCATGTTGACTTTAAGTCATTTTTTCTCCAACCACATACTGTATGTCGACACATTATGTCCCATTTCTACAAACAACAAAAGCTTAAAAACAATTAATTCATTCAGGCACGTAACGGTTCTATCCCCTCTCTACCTTGTTTAAGGGGGGGATATATGAAATCTTTCTTACCTTCATTCCGCTTGGTAAAAGCCTTTTCCCTTCCATCTCCGAGTCTTGGGAACTCCCACACGAGTCACTAAAGGACCGGGATTGACGTATTTGCAAGCCAATGGGAGAGGAGGAATCCCTGCGAATGGCCAATCATCGCCCTGATAATTCTCGACTGACGCAGGGGAAAGGGGCGGGGAAAACTACTGAAATGAAAAGAAAGAAAAAATTGAGAGAAGAGCACACACAGGCCTGGAAGAGGTTCTTGTCTGAACGGGCTCTGGGGTTTTCCAAAATGAACGGAAGGGTTTTAATTCGCCACCGCGGCGATAGTTAAAGTGAATCGCAGGCGTAAATCTGTCCCAGATTTCTCGCCTCCAAACAAACAGAAACTTGGAGAGAGACAGATAAAACTCCACAAAGCCACACCTTGTACTGAAATACTCAGCTTCCCAACATTCTCAGTGCAGGTCCGACCACGCGCTCACGTGGTTATTTCACAACATTTAGAAAAACAAATAAATAATTACAATTAAAATAAAATCGTTCTCCATTGAGGAGTAGCATGCTTTGTTTCTATTGTTAGCCTACTTGTGTTGATAGCATATGTAGCCTGCTATAATATACTACTAGTATAGTATAAATTAATTCCAGTGGGTCAGTATATGAGTTTTATTTTCTATGGTGGACACCAGGAATAACAGGAATTATGGATAAATATAAAATATCAATATTGGAATAATTTCCCTTTTTCTTTTTGCTGTATAAAAATGTTTATTAGAGTATTCAAATGTTGTACGTTTCTGCCATATATAAGGCAACTCTTACACATAACCTTACATATCCTACAACACACATGCAGTGACAAACACTGAATTAAAAATTACAACACTCAGTTGTCAGTTTATTAGGTACACGTAATTAAAACTCATGCAGTCTAATGCAGCAGTAGGCTAATATGTAAATGAACTTGTGCTGTCAACATTAGAACATATTCAGTGTTTGAATGGAAATCTGGATTACAGGTATTTTGAGTGTGTTGGAGAAAAACCAGTACAGTGCCAGTCTCCTTCACTCTCATGATACAGACACATGCACCACTTTGAACATGGCTGTAGGTAACGGCGTGATCGCTGCAGAACAGGACGGGACCTGCTGTCTGATGAGGTTTAAACACTGCACACAGAAAGAAGGAGGCAACGGTGCTGCTAAAGACGGTGAGGCTAACTGCTACAATCTGAAATATACCTGCTGTCTTAAAAAGAACATCAAAAAATATGACACATATATTGCACTTATTTGATGTGGCAGGTCATTGCAGTAGCAAAAAGTAAATGTATACAATGCATTGTCCCATGTGCACATTTATGTATTTCTCACCATGCTTGTAATTTGTTTGTTTAGCCAACGTTCCATCTTTAGTCTATAGCATTGCAAGCACAAACTGTGTCTACCATTATATTTTGTTACATTTACCATCAACCAAAACAAAACACAAACAAGTATTGTTAAGTTCAGTAATTGTTCATTGTTTAATCTGAGTTCCTTCAGTTAAATGTTAGGTTTCTTTGTTCTAACTTAACATATTCATTAGCGATGTTACACGGGAAGCAGACTACTCGAGACAGTATCAAATTTCAAAGAAGTGTCACAGCAAGATATTTGATGTTTTGCTTCACCACGCCAAAAGTCATATTTTTTTTTTTTTTTTTTTTTGGGAACACATAATGAATAAAAAGATAGAAAAAAATTTTTTTTAGACACTACAGATTGACGCTGGGGGGGGGTAAAGATCTATATAAAAATGTTTAATATAGTACAACGCCAAAAGACCATCCCAAATGAGGCCTTGTTACGTCACAAGCATGTTCTTGTCAATCTGCCTCAGTAATTAAAAACAAAGCTGTAGACTGTTTAAAAGAGACCCATTTTTATAATACAAGCTTTATTGAACAAAAGAACAATGAAATCAGTAAAACTACTTCCATTCTGATCCAAACAAATGCAATACCAAGGATTTGGTCAGCAGGATTTTCTTATAAGTGCTTATAAATGTCTATAAATGTCATATAATCTAGCAATAAATGTGTTAATGATGTTATTATTAACACTTATATAGTCTTACTCACACGTTAATAAGCATAAGGACTTATGAGGGCTTTATAACCTATTAACTAACACTCATTAATTCAATTAAATTCAATTCAGTTTTATTTATATAGCGCCATATCATAACAAAGTTATCTCAGGGCACTTTTTCGAATAGAGCAAGTCTAGACCGACTCTTTATATTTACAGAGACCCAACAGTTCCCACCATGAGCAAGCACTACATTCCTCATTAAATTTTTTACTCATTACAAGGACCTTAATATAAAGTCTCACCGTCTGTTCCTTTTGTTTCCCACTCTTTACATTTTGTCTTAATTTACTGTCTCCCTCTCACCTTCCCTCATTTTTTTCTTTCTTTCTTCCCGTTCTTTCCCTTTAATCTTACCCTCTTACGATGGAGAGCAGACCTCCACTCCCTCCAGCAAATCAGAAGCAGTGGATAAACATCAAACAGTTGGTGAAAACCTCCTTGCCACAAATCCACATTAAGATAAAGAAGAAAACAGAAGAGGATAAACATTCATTCCCAGAATAGGTTCTTTTCATTTTTATACAACCTCAGTTTGGACAGTGTTTGGACAGTACACAATGAAACTGATGTACACATGTATAAAAAAAATAAGTCAACATAAATATGTGTTTATGTACATATTATGTACAATCAATGTACATCATAAATTAGAAATGTGTGGAGATTCCATTCTATATACATTGGGAAGGATCAGACCCTGAGATTGACAGTAAACATAACAAGTATCCCAAAATGGGAGAACATGACACTTGGCTTTCCTCTCTCACCAAACACACAGAGAAAACAACAGTGTGTAGCAGATACTGCATACCACTGCAAAATGGACAGTATAATTATGAGTAGTTCTACTCCCCTCCAATCTTAAAATATCTAAAAGTTTGCCCTAGTGTTGCTGCATTTTGTAATCCTCTAAAGTACCATACTTTGAGGGCCTTAGAGGTCACACCTGTTAGAGATGAATGAAGGCAGACCAAGTCTTGAAACACAATCATGTTGATTTCTAACACAAATAAAGTGGATTAGTCTTTCTTGTCTTTGCTCTTCCAGTGACTTCTGTTGTTTGTTTGCTCCCTACCACATTGCTGAGTTTATTCGTATCTGTAAAATATCTTGTGCCCTTTAAAATGCAGTTTAAAACCAGTTAAGTGAATATAAACAGTCATTGCAGGCAAAAAGCCATTTTGGGAGACAGAGCCACAGAGAGGCTCCCTGTCACTCAGTTGTAGGAGGTGAAATGAGACTGCTGTTTGAGGCACTCCTCAGAGTCACCATCCTCCTCCCAGTCCTCCTCATCCTTGTCTTCACTGTCAGACTCATCATAAAAGCTGATGGTTGCCTGTATAGGGAAGTTCCTCAGCAAGGCCTCTCCGTCGCTGTACAGATAGTCAAATGACTTGGATTTGGGCCAGAACAGCCTGTTTGAGGGAGAAAGAATATACTCTTGTTAACAATCAGGTGCTCGTAATTACAGACAGTATCAAACATGGTCTCATGGGGTTCCTAGTACTGATGGTAATCGAGCAGTAGTAGTAACTGGAAAGGTATTCTTGCTTGTGTTTAGAGTATATAGATTAAATAACAAAAAATAGATGTTGTCACATAGCTCGAATTGCAGTAAAGTTAAACTACACTCTCAAGTGTGTTGTGGATTTCATGCTGACACAAGCCAGTGTCCATATGTAAGAATGGAAACATGTACAAACAGAAAGAACGCAGACCTGACAGGGTGCTGGAAGGCCTGAGGTTTCCCATCTGACGAGAAGCAGCCGGGCACTGTGGGTCTTGAGTAAGGCTGAGGGGGTCAGAGACAAAGGGAGAGAGTGCATATTGTCAGTGTTGGGTGTAAACATCAATACTTAAAAATTGGTGATTTTTAGCTTTGTACTCAAACAGTAGGATTGCTTGTTCTTCCACATCAGCAAGTCTAAACCTCATGAATTCAGGGGAAAAAAACACCTAAACATAATGAACCATGTTAAAGGCCATTTTTTCTTTGGTCCCTGAACATTTTGGGTATTAAAACAACTGCATGGTCACAAACGCCTTTAACATGGTCTGTTAAACTCTCATATGGCAGTCAGAAGGCCAGTGAAGTAACACATCACAGGCTGAGTCAGCGGTGAGCTGGCACGTCACTCAGCGTGTGAAGGGAGCTATGTAACGAGGTGTGCGCTCTCCAGAGGGACTGTGGGAATTTCCCCTCAGCTGTTCTCTCCCCAGAGGTGCTCCTTTTGGCAGGAAGCAGGAAGGAAGCAGGAAGGAACTTACAACTACATTCCAGTCTTACTGATTAAATAAAAAGCTAATTTCATAATAATAATAACAACAAATTCATCATGTTACCCTACTTTACCTGCCAAATGTCAGAAGTGAAAAGACTAGGTGAGCCTTTTGGTCACATGTCAGTGCAGCTGATGTTGAAAATGAATGATATCATTTGGCTGCTGCTTTGACTGGTGTTAGTTTCCCACCCTGGTGTCACTCGGTGTGTGTTAGCTTCCTGCCAGCGCAGGCTTGGGCAGGAGGACAACAGCCATATACCTATGTGTCACAATGTGCGTCTCCTCTCTAAAGGTGTCATTTACAAATCTTCAAACTAAATGAGCAGCCACTGCTCCAGTCACTCTCCCAGACCTTAAATTTGGAGCAAATTAAATTTGGGATGATTGAAAAATATCAGTTGGGGTCATATAACTATAGAAAGAGGTGTTGAGGTTTTGGTAGAACTCATGCTCTTATTCTTAATTTTTTAATGACTTTTTGTACTTTAAACTGCAGCCTTTACACAGCCTCATGCGGGATAAAATGTGTTTCAGGGCGTGCAGGCAAGGAGGGAGGGAGTCCAGTTAGAGAAAGACATTAATGCGTTTAAGGATTTCTCACATGGCAAAACAGTGCACAACAGGTTGTCATACTCACAGACAGGATTTTACAACTCTGGAAAGTTATGACTTATGAAGTAATTTTATCTTCATTGCAACAATTGCAAGGTAAACAGCTGAACACCTCCTAATCCTGTGATGCCCTTCGGCTATTGATGGGTCCCACATGACTGACTTCCTCAACTGCCTTAACACGCACAGGAAAGCACCAATCAGACACATGCATCATGAGACATTTTGTTTGGTCAGACATTTTGTCTCTTAATATAGTTCACAGTATTTTGAGAACCAAGACTGTTAAACAGACATTAAGTGTGAGTGAATCAGCGATCCTAGATAAATGGAGGTGTTGTATCTTACACAGGTCAGCTTGCTCAGTGGGCCTCGCTCTGGTCCATCCCTGCTGCTGGACAACCACGGTCTCCACAATGAGGTCTGACTGCAAGGAGGGGGAAACACAAGGGGGGACTGATTAGAGTAGAACAAACCGTGCATTCATAGCCCACTTTTACATGGTTCATTAAATACTAAAACTTAGTCGAGTCAATTTTATTTATATAGACCTATATCACAAATTTGCCTCAGGGGACTTTACAGTCTGTACAGCATACGACACCCTCTATCCTTAAATCCTCGAAAGCTACTAAAATAGGTCCACTTTGAGTCATAATTTGCAGTGGAACTGATGCTAGGCTACTGTTCACTGCTGAGAGACATTTAGCTTAGGAGCACTCTATGGATAATGACTATTTACAGATGGGAATAAATATGTCAGAGAGACATGTTTTCTTTCTGGTTACAGACTAAGTTATACTCCTCCATCTCTGATACGACCTTCACATCCTGTTAGTCAAAGAGCTTGAAAACTTTCTTTTCATGACAAGACTCCACCTGACTGATCCAGAAGAAAGCACAGACACAAATAGGATTTTGTTTGAGGACTATATTCCTACCTTACATAGCCCTATATTCCTTTAACATTCTATCCATGATTTAAAGCTGGGGTAGGCAAAATCTGTGCAACCTAGGAAAAACCTTCCACCTCTCTCTCTGCTGCCTCGTATCACTCTGCTAAGCCCCTCCCACCAAACCCACAACTTCGACAGGCAGCAGAAGGAGCCGGTTCCCCTGTGAAACCATATCCTTTGTAGGGTTCACTCTCCAAGGCATGAGCCTCACTGAGACCGCGGTCCCTCCCGCCGTGACTTGTCTTCTCAAAGACGTCCCTCCAGCACTTCGCGGCCGCAGAGCAGAGCTCCCCAGGCTTCAGAGGCAGCTGCAATGCCGTCCAGCAGCAGGAAGAGAAGCTAGTACACCACACACACACCACTGTCCCCCGTCAAAAGTTATCCCCCACTGTTTGTCATCATGCCTCTTTGCCACTCGTCGTTATGAGTGCCATGGCATTGAACATAATGAGCCTGAAGCTCCGTGTGGAGCCGGGACGTGTTGTTTTGTACTATACACTGCTGTAGGCAAAGGAGGAAATTTATCACAAGTTTCAGGATTTTCCGCCATTCAATCAGGTTTTCACCATCTGAAGGGACGTGCACACACATCTGCTCTTGTAGCTTAGCCAATACGAACACACCGTCTCTCTGAAATAACCTGAGATAGGCTAAAGTCTATCGTCACGGGATAGATTTTCTGAAGCCTGAAAACAGAGGCAAGAGGGGGGGCTGAAGACCACTTGAATTACAATATGCTGCATGGTAAATATGGCATTTTTGCCCAATGACAAAAGAAAACTGCCTACCCCAGCTTTAACTTAGGATGGTAAAAGTGAACTCTTCGTTTTGCTCAGGACCATCTCTGGAGATCTACCCTAAAAATGACTGTGTAGTTGGAAGTTATACATGAACAGTCTCTCTGGATAAGTACAAAAACGATTGTGTTTTGGGTAGGGTTTCTAACAAATCTGAATGACTTTTTAAATGTGACTTTCAGTTCTGATAAACTGAGTTGAGCTAACTCGAAGTGTTATTTAAGAAAACACATTACAGTAACTATGGATGTCAGCTGCTACTGTCGCCTAGCAACCATCTGGACTGGTTTAGCTAGCTAGCGTTAGCTTAACTAACTAGTTACACTTCTTCGACACAACATGTAACTGTAGCTGTGTATTATCAACTGCTATCGGTTAAATAAAGGTGTGTTTAAATGTGCGTCTGTGAACGCTGTACGTTAAATCACTAAAAGCAGCTGCTGTAACGTTAACATAACGTAACGTTAACGTCGCTGTACCGGTAACATATTGAAAATACGATTATGAGCTACATTAAATAAAAGGGTTTTTAGCCATTTTTTATTTCAGCCAGTACATTTGCTATAGATAACAACTCATCAGCATCCTCTCGGCCAGAATGAACATTTTGGCCGTCGACTTTAAAACGCTCAGTAGTCCACCCTCAGCCCGGTACCTACCTGCCGTTTGTGTCCGAGCTGCTGCTCGCTGTCAGCGGGCGCGACCACGGTACTGCGCCGAAGGACGGCTGCTTGAGGACCAAGCATGCGGAACTCATCCTTCTTGCTTCTTCTCCTGAGAAATTCTACCGAAATACTTTTCCTTAGCAAATCAATTTTTTTAAATGGATATACTCGCTTGTTGGAGGACAGCAGTTCCGTTCCCTTTTATACAAGACTGGCAGCAGCTGGAGAAAACGTTATCTGTGGCTGAAAGAGCTGCCGAGCTGTACAAGAGATAGACTGCGTCCTATAGCGATGTCTGGGGCTTATATAGCACTAGTGCTCGGAGGTGTGTGTGTGTGTGTGTGTGTGTGTGTGTGTTTCTGCACTTTGGAGGGAAGGGAACAGTCCCCCAAACGATGGACTCATCTTTAACTGTCTTCACTAATGATGAAAATATGGTAGTGTGATGTTTTGAATTTTAAACTTAGGTGTAAGCAGGTCTTCCGCACTTTTGAAAGACCTGTAAAACCAGAACAAAACCTTGTTCTTGTGCAGCGAAATATAATGAGGCCAACAAAGATACTCTATTGATCCCATAAATAAAAGGTAGCCTATTGTTACTGTGACCTGTCACGAAAATGAATGAAAGAGTGAGTTGGCAATCACAAGAAATATAACAATCAAAAAAGTATTTAGGGTTACAAAATGTAAAACCATAGAAATCTAAAAATAGGCTACAGAAATGTATATAAAACTACAGAAACAATGTGGGAACATAAAAATAATTTATACTGCAGGGTACCTATTCTGTTATTATGGGGAGTATACAATAACAACAATGACACTGTATACTGGGAAGAATTATGCTGTACGTTGCAGGCCCTAATCTAACGCATTACCGGATTTACCATATGGATTTATAGGTCGACATTAATATATTGCATAGTGGCAAATTAGTGGCCTTCTTTATACTGGCACTGTCAATCTAACTCTGCAATGCCTATAATATTCATGTAAAGATTGTAGCCTCTGGTGAAGTGTGGGCACTATAATGGACCTGTAAGTGTCCTATTATGTATGATACTCACTAATGGGTCTTGTGCTGTAGATTTTAAGGAATGGGTGGTGTTGTTCTAATCCTAATCTAATTTTCTCTTGTTAATTAGTTTACTGCTGCTCCCTGCTGCCTTTCTCACAGATGGTGTCTAACCTTTCTCCTCGTTGTTTTTATAAACAACCTGGCGGTTTGAGATTTCTCACCACCCCGCAGTGCTGCGCTATTTAGATAAGGGAGGAGGCTTCACACCAAACTGCTCATCAGTGAGAGCAGCAACAGGCTGCAGGGGTGAGGGGGCATTACAGGGCCAGCACACACTAAAATACATTTTAAAAAGTGAAACACACATTTTTTCACCTTTGTTTTCCCATTAAAGTTTATCAGTGTGGCTTTGATTTAGGCTAGGTCTACATTGATTTTATAAAAAAACAACACGCCATTCAGATTGTTCCTTCTCTCATCGTAACTGATGAAGTGATTTTGAAATAAAATGTGCTACTGAAAATAGGCTGCTTTAGGAATTTCAGTTTTCCAACTTTGTTCCTGCAATATTTTAGAGCATGGAGTAAGATGTATTTAAGAAGACACTCTTTAGTGAAGCACTGACGGAGTGTGCAGCCCATTACAGCAGGTGTAAGGATTCTCACTGGTCGCCTGATCTAATGGGCTCTAATGTGCCCTAACGGCCCTTTCATTTGGGATAAACAAAGCTTGTCTGGGGCCAGCAGGAACCATGTGACACCCTGGTGAGAGCCAGAGAGTAGCAAACTTGGCAAAAGGCACAAATGGGCCCAAGTAATAGGAGTAGTATAATAGAGATACCAGCATGCACAAATAGGCTGCTACAGTCCCACCATCTGCTAATGAATAGGGCTTTATCTGCACTAACATCTCTGTGTAGACACACAAGGTTTGTTTTTAAAGCCCATACTGCACTAATGCTATGTTAAATGTAATATGGCAATTGCATAGACTTTAACATATAAGAATTATAGAAAAACAAGGAATATTACATTATTCCTTATTATCATGCTCAGATTGGCACCAAGCCAATATTTGTGTTTTATTAAATAAAACCTTGATCAGTCAAATGGTTCACTGAGTTTAGTTAGGCTACTTTTGATACGTGCTTGTTTGCAAAACCCAAAGCCAGGAGTTACATGTGTGTCAAGAATCAGCAGTAGACATGTGAACTGTACACAATCTGTAACGAGGATGACAAAGTAAAAGTCTGAGTGAAAACAGTGAGCTAAGGACATTAGTGAGGAAATAAAATCCTGTTTTTCAGCCAGTTAAATGTCAGCAAAGCTTCAAGCAACAACATCATGAATCCAAACTATTTCTGTTCAGTTTGTCTGTTCAGTCTTTGCCTGTAGTAAAAATGTTTATTTTTGTTGGGACCTTATGATATATCATGACTACAAATTAATTGTGCAGCTGACTGTAGTAATAAATACAATAAATTAAAAAAATTAAATGAAAAAGAGGGTTTTTTATTCACAGTTGACAATATTTAGTGGGACCTCTTTGGGGTTTGGATGAGGAAAATTCAGGTAATTCAAGTCTACTTTTGCACTCTTTATCTGTCCTGTCGGAGGTCATGACCACTCTTTGACCATGCATCAAATTGGACTGCAACAGCAGATCTTCGCACAAAGGTTTGTCCACTCATCCAAATGCTCTGCTCTCCACAGCAGAGCCCTTGAAAAACAAGGAATGATACACTTGTATACCCCGCCTCATCTTCTCTCTGTGTGTGTGTCTGTATGTGAAATTGTACCCCCCACTGTTTTCACATTTGCTGACAGCACAGACAGGGCCTCCACCCCTCTGCTCTCCCCCGGAGTGAGGAATGGTGCTAATCAGTGACCAATTGCTCTCTTGTCTTGTGTACATACTTTCTTTTTAGCTGAGGCAATATGAGCCTTTATCTTAGTTAATCCTCAGAGTCAAAACCATAGAAAATAATACTCATTGTAACATTAAGCCTGCCACACGTAGTGCATAGCATTTCTGTACATTTGAAGTAATTATTTCTTTTCCACCCCATTATAATCACTGGGTATAGCCTGGTCACTCCAGTAGAAAAGTTCTGGCTATGCTTATCTGGCCTGCATTTTAATTTTTTAAGAGGCCCCTTCAGTGATTGAGTTTGACACCCCTGGACTCTGCAGTATATAAAGTATAGATTGTGAAATCCTTGGTAAAATCTCCAAATTCTTAGAAACAACACAGAGGACATGACCTCAGTGTCCTCAAAGGCAGCTATGATCCTTAACTGAAAAAGCTTGATGCAGCATATACAGTATATACCGTTCAGTTACTATGACACTATGATTAACTTGTCTTTGCCCTGTTGTCTCTACTCCAAAACACTCAGTCACACTTGAGGCTCGAGAAGAGTATTTTTTCAACTTTCTTAATTACCACAAATAGTTATCACAATAGTCATACAAAAACAGTAAAAAGCAGAGTAGTAACTCTGTACAATTTTGAGAGGACAAATACTGACCCATTTCAATATGAAGACACAGTATAGCCCTTCTAATTTTAGCACAAATTTAATTCAATTCAATTCAATTCAGTTTTATTTATATAGCGCCATATCATAACAAAGTTATCTCAGGGCATCTATAATGATTGCTATTGCTCTTTTGCACGACCAAGGGTTTTTAACCTTGTTCAATTCAATTCAATTCAATTCAATTCAGTTTTATTTATATAGCGCCATATCATAACAAAGTTATCTCAGGGCACTTTTTCGAATAGAGCAAGTCTAGACCGACTCTTTATATTTACAGAGACCCAACAGTTCCCACCATGAGCAAGCACTATGCGACAGTGGCAAGGAAAAACTCCCTTTTAACAGGTAGAAACCTCGAGCAGAACCAGGCTCAAGGTGGGCGGTCATCTGCCTCGACCGGTTGGGTTGAAGGGGGAAGGGGGGAGCGGGAGAGAGAGAGCAGGAGGAAAGAGAACATACAGCAGCACAATACAGCATAGATATGGTAATGGCATTGATGTTAACACCAACGGAAACAACATTAAGAGCAACATTATAATAGCAATACTAATAACAACAGCAACAACAGCAATAGCATCAGCGGGTGCAGAGCAGGAGCACGGGGGCAGCAGGCGGCAGCAACCACAGACCCAGACTCCACAGCTCCAGAGGCAGAAATACCTGCAGAAAGCAACAGAAGGGGAGGGAGAGAGAGAGAGAGGAGAGAAAGGCACACAACTACGGGAAGAAGAATTAATAACAAGCATTGATGGGATATGAGGGCGTACAGATGGAGAGGAAGAGGAGGAGAAAGGAGCTCAGTGCATCATAGGAAGTCCCCCGGCAGTCTAGGCCTATAGCAGCATAACTAAGGGGGGCTCAGGGGTCACCTGAGTCAGCCCTACTATAAGCTTTATCAAAGAGGAAAGTCTTAAGCCTACTCTTAAATGGGAGGAGGTTGTCCGCCTCCCATACACAAACTGGGATCTGGTTCCACAGGAGAGGAGCTTGATAGCTGAAGGCTCTGGCTCCCATTCTACTTTTAGAGACTCTAGGAACCACAAGAAACCCTGCATTCTGGGAGCGCAGTGCTCTAGTGGGGTAATAGGGTACTATGAGCTCTTTAAGATATGATGGTGCCTGACCATTTAGGGCTTCGAAGGTGAGGAGAAGGATTTTAAATTCTATTCTGGATTTTACAGGGAGCCAGTGTAGAGAAGCTAATATTGGAGAAATATGTTCTCTTTTTCTGGTTCTTGTCAGTAAACGTACCGCAGCATTCTGAATCAGCTGGAGAGTCTTAAGGGATTTATTGGAGCAGCCTGATAATAGAGAGTTGCAATAGTCCAGCCTAGACGTAACAAATGCATGGACTAGTTTTTCTGCATCTTTTTGAGATAGGATGTGCCTGATTTTTGCAATGTTACGTAAATGAAAAAAGGCAGTTTTTGAAGTTTGTTTTATTTGGGAGTTAAAGGACATATCCTGATCAAAGATAACTCCAAGATTCCTTACGGTTTCGCTGGAGGCCAGGGAAATGCCATCTAGAGAAACTATATCTTTAGATAATGTGTGCTCAAGGTGTTCGGGGCTGCTACTAATAACTTCGGTTTTGTCTGAGTTTTAACATCAGAAAATTCCCAGGTCATCCAGGGCTTTATGTCCTTGGCAAGCCGCCTGAAGTTTAGCTAATTGATTGGTTTCATCTGGTTGATCGAGCAACAATTGGGTATCATCTGCATAACAATGAAAATTTATGGAGTGCCTTTAATAATATTGCCTAAAGGAAGCATATACAAGGTAAATAGAATTGTCCAAGCCACAGAACCCAGGGAACTCCGCAGGACTAACTTCCTTTATGCAAGTATAGAGGATTCATCATTAACTGTACAACCTCCGATAAATCCCATCTGATAAATAGGATTTAAACCAGCTTAGTGCAGTACCATTAATGCCAATAAAATGTTCTAGTCTCTGTAATAGAATGTGATGGTCAATGGTATCGAATGCAGCACTAAGATCTAGTAAGACAAGTACAGACAAGTCCTTTGTCTGATGCAATTAGAAGGTCATTTGTAACTTTCACCAGTGCTGTCTCTGTGCTATGATGCACTCTAAATCCTGACTGAAAATCCTCAAACAGGTAGTTGTTGTGTAGAAAGTCACACAACTGATTGGCGACTGCTTTCTCAAGGACCTTAGAGAGAAAAGGAGGGTTAGATATAGGTCTATAATTTGACAAAACCCCTGGATCAAGAGTGGGCTTTTTAAGAAGAGGTTTAATTACAGCTACTTTAAAGGACTGTGGCACATAGCCTTTAAATAAGGACAGATTGATCATATCTAGTACATAAGTGCTAAATAAGGGTAAAATTTCTTTAAGCAGCCTAGTTGGGACGGGGTCTAAAAGACACGTTGATGGCTTAGATGAGGAAATCATGGAAGTTAGTTGATTACGGTTGATGGGAGTAAAGCAGTCTAAATGTACAGGTTTTACAGTTGTTTCTAAGGTTCCTGTGTTTGAAGATAAGTCAGTACCAACTGAGGGCAGGAGGTGCTGAATTTTTTCTCTAATAGTTAGAATTTTATCTTTGAAGAAGCTCATGAAGTCATTACTACTGAGGTCTATAGGAATACATGGCTCAACAGAGCTGTGACTCTCTGTCAGCCTGGCTACAGTGCTGAACAGAAACCTTGGGTTGTTCTTATTTTCCTCTATTAATGATGAGTAGTAAGCTGCTCTGGCATTACGGAGGGCCTTCCTATAAATTTTAAGACTATTCCTGCCAGGCTAAACGTGGGATTCTTCCAGATTGGTGGAACGCCAATTCCTTTCAAGTTTTCGCGATGTTTGTTTTAATTTGCGGGTTTGCGGGTTATACCATGGAGCTAACCTCCTCTGTTTTATTATCTTCTTTTTTAGAGGGGCGATAGAGTCGAGTGTTATTCGTAGTGAGCCTGCAGCACTATCAACAAGATGATCAATTTGGGAGGGACTAAAGTTAGCATAGGAGTCATCTGTTACATTGAGACATGGAACTGAATTTAATGCCGATGGAATCACTTCCTTAAATTTAGCTACAGCACTATCAGATAGACATCTAGTGTAGGAATGTTTGCCTAATGGCGTGTAGTCCAGTAATAGGAATTCAAAAGTTAATAAAAAATGGTCTGATAAAAAAGAATTCTGTGGAAAGACTATTAGATGTTCAATTTCAATCCCATAAACAAGAACAAGGTCGAGGGTGTGGTTAAAACAGTGAGTGGGTTTATGTACACTCTGACAGAAGCCAATCGAATCTAATAATGAGATAAACGCAGCACTGAGGCTATCATTTTCTACATCCACATGAATATTAAAATCACCTACAATAATTATTTTATCTGTTTTAAGGACTAAACCTGATAAGAACTCTGAGAATTCAGATAAAAATTCAGAATACGGTCCAGGAGCTCGGTACACTATAACAAATAGAATTGGCTGTACTGTTTTCCAGGTTGGGTGTGAAAGGCTAAGAACAAGGCTTTCGAACGAGTTATAATTTAGTTTAGGTTTCGGTTTGATTAATAGGCTTGAGTCGAAGATGGCTGCAACTCCACCTCCTCGGCCTGAGCCTCGAGGAATGTGAGTATTAATGTGACTGGGGGGAGTGGATTCATTTAGGCTAACATATTCATCTTGACACAGCCAGGTTTCAGTAAGACAAAATAAATCAATATTATGATCTGATATTAGATCGTTTACTAGAACAGCTTTAGATGAGAGAGATCTGATGTTTAAGAGTCCACATTTAATTCTCCTATTTTGTTGTACTGTTGCAGTGGAGGTTTTACTTTTTATTAGGTTTTTATGTGTAACTCCTCTTCTGTTTACTTTGGATTTAAATAATTCAAGTGGTCTGGGGGCAGACAACCTCTCTGTGGAGTTTAGGGTGGGTAACTGCTCTAATGGAAGCGCAGAGAAGCGTGTAGGACTGCAACTCTGCCTCCTGGTCTGGACCACAGACTGTATTAAGTCTATGGTCTGAACTCTGAGCTGTCATGGCTTTGGGCCACTAATAAATTCGGCCAGATTTCTAGATATGAGAGCTGCTCCATCCAAAGTGGGATGAATGCCATCTCTCCTAATCAGACCAGGTCTTCTCCAGAAAGTCCGCCAATTATCTACAAAGCCCACATCATTACCTGGACACCACCTCGACAACCAGCGGTTGAATGATGACATGCGGCTATACATGTCATCGCTAGTAAGATTAGGCAGGGGTCCAGAGAAAACTACGGAGTCCGACATTGTCTTTGCATATGTACACACCGACTCCACATTAATTTTCGTGACCTCCGATTGGCGCAATCGGCTGTCATTACCGCCGACGTGAATAACAATCTTAGCATATTTACGTTTATCCTTAGCCAGCAGTTTTAAATAGGATTGAACGTCGCCCGCTCTGGCCCCTGGGATGCATTTGACTATGGCCGCTGGTGTCGCTAATTTCACGTTTCGCAAAATGGAGCTGCCGATAATCAGAGCTGGTTTCTCAGCGGGTGTGTCGCTGAGTGGAGAGAACTTGTTAGAAACGTGAACGGGTCGGTGGTGAACCGTGGGCTTTGGTTCAGGGCTATGCTTCTTTCGGACAGTCACCCAGCCTCCCGGGCTTCCCGGCTGCTCGGGAGTTGCCGGGAGACGGCTGGCAGAAGCTGCCTCTGGTCGGCTCGCACCGGCTGGGGGCTGGCTAGCTACGGCTGACTGACTCTCCATGGTGCGGAGCCGCGACTCTAACTCACTGAGCCTCGCCTCCAAGGCGGTGAATAAACTACATTTGTTACACGTACCATTATCGCTAAAGGAGGCAGAGGAATAACTAAACATCTGACACACCGAGCAAGAGAGAGCAGGAGAGGGAGAAGGAGAGAGAGACGCCATCGCTAACTGAGCTAAAGTAGCAACTAACTAGCGTGTAAACAACTGTGGGATTAGCGGAAAGTCGCTAACAGGAGACAGATATGAGTGCTTAAACAGAGCTAGTGTATCCTTAAATGTATAGCGGGTAATTAACCGCTATAGTAAAGAAAATATCAAAATTAACTGGGTTTAGCGGGAGCAGCGAACTTTGCAATCAGTAACACAGAAACCCCGGTAACCGGAAATGAGACAATACGTTCACCTGAGCACGTCAGCACGTCCGTTAGCCACTTCAAAAATCGGCACTTATTGTGACTACAGTTCATAAACTTAGAGTAATAAGAAGAAAGGAGAGTGGTCTGAAGGAAAGAGGAGAGACTGCAGTTAATGGTCAGTTTTGAGATCAATTTTGAGTCTAAGCTGTCACATGAACACACACACACACACAGTCGTTTAGTGTAGCTGTAGCATAGTATAGGAGTTTAATGCATATGGGCTAGACACGTGTGTAGGACAATGAAATTAAACAAGAGAAAGGGATGAATTCCTGCATGTGTCAGCACTAGCTTTAGAAATGCAATAGACCTTCATCAGGCTCGAATTTAACTTTCTTTAGCTAACTAGCTAACATCTAGGTTGTTGAAAAGTCAAAAAAAATGATGGCTTATGTCTTTTCCTAAACACTGTACTTGACCTGGATGGAAAACGCCATCAGAATCAGAATCAGAAATCCTTTAATAGTCTCACAGTGGAGAAATTGACATTGTTACAGCGCAAATAAGAGGTAGAATAAAGAGATAGATAAGAATATAAATAGAATAAAAATATAACAAAAATAAGTAAGACACGAAATATCAATAAATAAGTACACATCCATGAGTAAATAAGGTGCATAAAGTATGAGGATGTATATATTGCACATAAGTATTTTTATGGCACGACATTGGGTAACAGTGCGTGTGGTGGTCTACCAGGGTCCATGGTGGTTGTACAGTCTGACCGCCGCAGGAAGGAAGGACCTGCGGTATCTCTCCGTGAGACACCGCGGGTGAAGCAACCTGTCACTGAAGGAGCTGTACAGTGTAGACAGAGTGTCCTGGAGGGGGTGGGACGTGTTGTCCAGCAGGGATGACAGCTTGTCCATCATTCTCCTGACTCCCACCACCTCTACCGTGTCCAGAGGGCTCCCCAAGACAGAGCTGGCCTTCTTTACCAGTTTGTCGAGTCTCTTCCTGTCGGCAGTCGAGATGCTGCTGCCCCAGCAGACCACTCCATAAAAAATGGCTGATGCCACCACGGAGTCAAAGAAGGTCTTCAGGAGTGCCCCCTGCACTCCAAATGACCGCAGTCTCCTCAGCAGATAGAGTCTGCTCTGTCCCTTCTTATACAGAGCAGCAGAATTATCTGTCCAGTCCAGTTTATTGTTCAGGTGAACAATAAACAAAGACGTCCGTCTTTGATGAGGTCAAAGACGGACGTGAAGGAGAATTCATAAGGACTTAGCAAAAGACAACGGGTTCGGACATAAAAAAAAACAGAATGCCTGTCAGGTTCGGGTTACTGGGTTACTACTCCCTCGGACTCCGGAAATATGCTTCAAATGCTGATGCCGCAAGGAATTGTGGGACGGCATAGGGTCCAGTGTACCCTATGCTAAAGGAGATAAGAAAGGAAGCATTGAGGCACCTTTCCTTAGCATTTAGAGAATTCGACCAGCTCTTATCATGGCTGCCACTTAGATACGTCCGGGTCATTTCACTCAGTTAGGAACCTTCCTAAGAAAAACAGACTATTTGACCACAGCCCTAGATTTGGTACATTGGCTGTTTGGGGTGAATAGATATAACTATTCACAACTATAGATACAGAGTACAATATTTTATCTTTTATTACAAATTTTTAGGTGGTTTAACCACCTTCCTGTTGCTTTGATCATTTTACTTGCAGGTATCAGAGGATAATGAGCACCATTCTCAAGGAGCCTATGTCTTTGTAGAGCAGCACATTCTCCCTTTCAGCCAGTGGAAACACAGCTGGGATGAAAGCCAGAATGACTGGGTCACCAGGCGGGTCAGAGAGAGGGGAAATAGGCACACAGACAGACAGCTGGATAACAGGCAAAGAAGACAGATAACAGCTAGGCAGAGAGCAAACAGACAGATGGAGGAAGAGTAGATACAGTAGGTAAAGATTAGCAGGTTCTTAGAGGAGCTGTTGGCTTCATATTCTTTGTAAATGAAGAAGGGAAAAGAAAAGGTAAGTTCAATAATTAAAAATGAGTGTTCCATCAGTTAGTGAGATGAAGTGAGCTGCAAAAATAAAATGAGCAGAGAGGAGAAAGAAGAAAAACAGTGTCGTTAACTGAAGCTCACCATCAGGGAGAAACGGAGCTGCGTGTTGCCTCAAACCATAGATGCCCACATGGTGCTGTCACTTTCAGATGACAAGGAAGTCAGGAGGATAAAGACATGCAAGGTAAAAGAGAAAATGAGCAGACCGTGCTGGAGAGTCGGCGATATCAGAGAGGCTGCAGAAAAGATAAAGATGAAGAGAAAACACAAGATAAAAAGAGCAAACAACAGAGTCGGTGAGGAAGAAAGAGAATGAAAGGATAAACTATTAGCTCACTGATACTACTGTATGTCCTCCGCCTCCACCCCTCCTGAGTCTATTATTAGTTTTATTGGAAGGAGCTTTGTCTATTGTCCCACTTATTGATTTAGGAGTGTATGTGCTGAAGTGCTCTGATAAAGTACATGGCTTTATCCTCTGGCTCTCTGCTGCATCTTAAAGGTCTTTCTTGTCAATTTGATGTACAGTCTGCCACTGGAGGAGTTCCCAGCAAACCCAAACCTCGTGCCCTTTGGGTTAATTCGATGATGACGTCAGAGAGAAACACTGTACTGTTTTCATTTTTTAAAATACAATTTTAAAAAAAGTATAGCAATAAAATATAAAGTACAAGATGAAGACAAATGCCTTACCAAGTCTGACATTCATTGCTGTTTGGAAAAGATGAAGTGTGTTCAACCCACAGTACAAAAGCAATTTTCTACCCCCATAACATTTGTTGCACCCAAGTCTCAAGATGGGTCACTGAATCAATAAAGATCAATCTACTGCAGATCTCCTCCATGACTTCTTACAAGCACGCATGTGTCTGTGTGTGATCGAGCCTTTTCTGCCTTTGTGAGCACATATACTTCTTTGTAGGTGTGTAGGTTGATTATTTGAGTATTTGAGCTCAAACATAATGAATAAATGTTTGAAAATCATTTGATAACTTGTGAACGTGAAAAGAATAATGGCCTTGGGTTGAAAACAAAACACTATTCAGACTGAAACATCCCAACTTTAGCCTTTAGTCACTCTGGATACTGTCTATGTTGTCTTTTCTAAAACTGTAATTTTCTTTTCTTTTCTGTAAAGAGTGTGGTAGAACCCAAGATCAAGAGGAGAAATAACATGCCACATTGTAAACCCTACCTGGTGAACATAGTGGAGCATTTAGCAACGAAAGAGTCAGATATTTCCCTCAGGAGTTTGTGGGGTCAAAAAACAGAGCTAAAAGAGAGTGAATAGTGGATTTACATTCACCAGGTGGACACAAACATGACTCCAAATGAATGCTAACGTTGCTCTGTATCTGCTGGATGTGTAAATACACAACTGCGTGCTAACGAAGTTCGGCATATCAATTTCAAATGCAATAATATATGTCGGTGTTGTGTTTTCAGCTTGTTTCTGCTGCCCCCGAGTGACCAGAAAATCAGTTTTTGCAGGTTTAAAGTATGAACATCCATTAATTGCATACATAGTTTTGTCTTCTTAGTGCAAAGCATTCAGGAAGTCACTACACCTGGCCAAGAAATAGTCTGGCCACAACCGTCATTTTAACACTTCCATTTTTGCACGGGCAAACATGATAAGATATAAATGTTAAATAGTGAATTTTGAGGTGCTGGCAGGTGGATTTTGTTATATTTGGACAGAGCCAGACTAGCTGTGTTTCACCCTTTTTCCAGTCTTTTTGCTGAGCTAAGCTAAGGTAACTGGCTGCTGGGTGTACTCTGAAGAAGAAAGTGAAGAAACATTTTTCCCAAAATGTCAAACTATTCCTTTAAGAGTGTTTGCATTTTAAGGTGGATATTTCCTTTAAGATATTGGGTGGGGATTTTGGAATTAATGTAGTCAATGAAACGCTGTCGAAGTATTGTAACACACACATTTGTATGTATGAATGTGTGTGTGAGAGAGGTAAAAAGGCTGAGAACACCGGATCCAGTAGACCGAATAAATTAACAAGAGTAAAAGGTCATTTTAGCAGTTTTACTATCCTGCTGAATGTGAAAACACCTACTGAGTTTTAAAAGGGTTGGGTGTTGTCATGGATGAGCTTTGGCCTGGAGCCGGGCCAGCTTAATCATCGCGTACAAACAGGGCAAGATGATTGGAAAAGAAGTTGGCTGCGTTATGCTCATGTACAGTATGAGTATTTATATAGTTTACAACTGTACACACACAGATCCAAAGATCCACAGATGGCCACTGTACACATGAATGTGTCATCTAAACATACCTACACACGTAATCCCACAGAGCCCTGTGCACTATTTCAAAGTGCATTATTCATCCTAACTGCATTATTAAATATCTTCTTGTTTCCAGGTACACTGTTTCATATCAGTTTACAGTTTTTCCCCTTTCTTTTATTTTTATTTACTTTATTTTAGAATATGAACATTTTCATATTATTATTTTATTGATTTTATATTATTACTTATCCTAAATCTCTCTTACTTTTTCTGTGAAGTGTTGCAAGTTGGATTCACTGAACTCTCTTAAGCCGGGCAGACACTCTACGGGTTTGAGCTGAATCTCTGCCAGGTCATTTGTCGTTTGACCTGCAGTCTGAGGGAAGTCAAAACGCCTGATTGACCATTTGAGCAATCAACGATCTGGCTCCCAGATGATCTATTGGATTTCTGGCAGGTCTGAAATGTTGGTCGGCTCTCTTGTTTGAGCAGTTCCATGCCTGATTTCTCTCATGGCTGCTGTCAAAAGATCCGTCATAAACTGTAGTGAACTGCTAAAACTGTGCTGTGAGAACTGAACTTCACTGCAGATCAGACACACCATATTGCGCTGCCATCTGCAGCTCCATATTATTCTTTCTTTCTTCTTACTTTCCACCCATACTATAATTGCACAAAGTAATGCTGCCATTCTCTCTTTTTGCCAACATCTTGTTTGAATAAACGTTAATGTAATTGTCCTTGGATATAACCAGGCGGGGGCTGTGTGCCTACGTTCAGTGTGAGCTGCACGTTGTGGCGAGTCAATTCATCCGTACAGCGCGAGCACAAGAGCCGCAGTCACGCACAGTGTAGTGAAATGTGTAGTGAAGTTAACACAACATACAAGATCAAAATTGCTCAGTGTGTGCCCAGCTTTAACTGGACAAACATAAATTGCTCGTTTTCGTGAGATTTTATCATTAGCATAATCAACACCCCTAATATCACCTTATAAGGCTACCTGTTCTGCTCTGTTTGTGGGCAAGTTTCATTCACAAAAATATTACAAGAGAGTAAAAAGTATTTCACACCACGGAGTTTCTAGTCCTGCGGTTGGAAATCATAAAACACATTTACCAGTGTCAGTACAGCAGTAGAGGACCCGAAACAAATAGAAAATAATAATAGTACAGCTGTCAACGACATGTTGTCAGGGATAAAGAGAGAATGGTTTAGGCTACATGAAGTTAGACGCTAAATAACTTCTTTTCTTAAAGCAAAGCGGTCCATGACTAATATGAGGGGCGATCATGTGACAGTCACAGAGATATTAGACAAGAGAATATTATAGCCTACAGTAATGATGTTACACTGTTGTGTGCAACAGAGGATGACACTGATAGACCCCGAGGCAGCTGAATACCACTGAAATCAGAAAATCTAAAAAAAAAAACATATATAACAACTTCTCAATAAATTGGCAAGCCGGCCATGGTTTTAATAATGATCTGGTGAACACAATATTAAATTGCATTAAGTTTGTCTTAGTTATATATTTTATTTTAGTTAATTTTGGTACCACATTTAAACTTCAAATTCATTCAGATTAAGGCATTATGATTTCAGGTCAAATGAGGCAGACTGACTCAGACAGACCTACCAATCACAACACAATAGAGTGGCACCATACAAATGTAATATAAAGCTTCCATACCACCTATTCTTACAGCAGGAATTGAATGTGGGTCATTTAGGTGAAAACCAGGAATCCTATTCATAAGTCCACAGAGGACACAGGCATGGTGTATGTGTTTGACCTTTAAATTAAGAAGATATTTGTAAGAGAGGTCATCATATTCACACCACTCAAAAGTCCAGAAGATCCATCTGTAGTGATTAGAGACCAAGATTCACATGATATCCAGTCACTGTGGTGTCACAGTCATCATGTGAATCTTGAATTGATTCGACTCAACAGCCAGAAAGTCCAAATGTTGATTGCATGCATGGACCTGTACATCACTGACAGCTCCCACCCAGAAAAATGAAGCTTTTAGCTACAACTGGTGCAGTAATGGTCTTGATCCAGGATCCAGGTTATTCTGCATATCATGTTTGGACTTTTTGTAAAGTTTGCAGTTTGATGAAGGTTAATTTCTGCAGATTCTTCCTTCAGTCTGATCTTCTTTCTCTCTCTGAGAGTTCTTCTCTGAACACCAAATTTAATTATTTTCCGATCTGACATAGAAGTTCTACAACACAACAATAAAATATGAACTAAGTTCCCACCTCGGACCGGATGGATAGCCAATCGTAGTTTAGCATAATAGGGTGGACACGCCCCTGTCTGTAGCATTAAGCAGGAGAGTAACTGCTCCTACTGGCTGGTATGTAATTGAGAGTCGACTCCAGGCTTTGCTCAGGACACTAATAATAAATGAACCTTCCAGCCTCCATGATCTTGTTTGGACTTGTAATTGGTGTTGGGGGCAAGGAGCTGAAGGTATCTCGTGTCTGTATGTGTGGGTGCATTTGTACATGTGTGTCTGTGTGTGGGCACATGTGTACTCATAGACATATTTCTATGTGTAAGCCCTATAAAGTGTCATGATTCAGTACCAACGTAGCCACTGTGTATTTCACTGACACTCTGGGGCGGATGAAACAGCACTAGAACTACTCACAAGCTATAGCTCCATCACCACTGAGCTGCACTGAGTCATCACACTGAGTTACAATGAGTGTGCAGAAAAGGGTTCAGTATGTTGCTCGTGACTTTGATTTTGGATCACACTTGTAAGACGCTCTGTTTAACCCCAAGGCCACCTGGCTCCTCTGTCTCAGCATCCTTTTGCATATTTTCTGTCTATTTAAGGTCTGCATAAATGCATTAAGGGAGAGGAGCTGGGACACTAGTCCTGCAGCCACTCAAGAAAAGTCTTTCTTCATTTTGTTATTCAGTCTATGTCATACTCAATTTAGTTGATTAAAAGATGATATTTTAGTATTTTTATTGATTGTTCCAGTGGTTCCCAGCCTTTTATGTCTGAGGTATATTGTAGCTGGTAGTTTAATGTCAAGTCAGTTTTATTTATATAGCCCAAAATCACCAATTACAAATTTGCCTCAAGTAGCTTTACAATCTGTACAGCATACAGCACACTCTATCCTTAGTCCCTCAGTTTGGATGGTTATTTTAATGATAAATATCATCATTGTCCTCATCCTATTTGTATGGTTATTTTCTTCCTAAATACAAATGTGGATATAAATATTGTAACAAATAATTTCTGTGGTTTCAAATTAGCAGAACTACTCCATAATATTTCCATGTACCCCCTGACAACTGCAGACGGACCCCCTGGGGTAGGCTACACATACCCCTGGCTCGTGTGATGGGTGGATGGATGGATACTGCCAGAGTGAATGGGTGCATCATGGGCTTTATTATCCAAACATACTGTACCAATAAGAACCAGTGTATTGTAATCTATATTATTTAAAATCGCCCTGCAACACTGTTGTGTTTTCCCAGAATGTCTTTACACCTTTGGAACATGTGCACTAGTCTTATAGTGCCCCCTCAAACTGCCCTGAGGACTGCTCTGGGTCTTGGTCTGTTTAAGCTAAGGTTGTGATGTAAATGCCCTAATATCTGTGAAAGAATTCAGTTCTCCCTTGGCCGCGTGAACTCGGTAAAGTGATTGATGGTGTATTTGCGTTGTTCCCATATTGGTGAGGGCTCCGGAAAGACAAAGCATTTCCATTTGAGAGAGACCATCAACGTGGCAGTCGTCTCTCCTGGGCCCTGAGGTAAAAGCCATTCACACCGGCACAGAAATACTCATAACAATCAGAAACCGAAGGAGGAAATAACACAGCTTCAGTATGTAGCCGATGAGGAGCGAGGAGGAGAGAAATCGTTCAGTGACACACAGGCTGTCTAAATTTGGCACACCTAGTTAAAATGCAGGGATGATGTGAAAATGGGAACACCCATGATAATGATATGAATGTATAATTTGTCCTTGTGTGTTATTATACAAGGACACAGCCCATTTTCCTGTCTTCTCATCAGGTGTGACAGTGGCAGGTCCGGGTCAGCATAATGATACACAAGACAATTACATCTGTCAAATCAATCGGAATCTATATTTTTCATTACACCATAAGATCATTTTCATTCTGCCACTCAATTACGAACAATGAGGCGTTCAGGTGAATTAAGTAGCACTTTGGATTCAGTGTGTGCAGACCACAAAATTCTTATCACCTCCCCTCCTCCATCTGCTCAGATATAGTCTTAGGTGAAGTTAAAAAACCTCTCTCTTTTTCTTTTCATCAGGGCCCTATGACTATCACCCTTGCACTCTTTCAGTACTACATGTTTGTAATCTGGCTTGCTGTTGCTCTTGGCAGCCAATTTCCAAATGAATTAGAATCCTAAGCCATCAGCAAATTAGGAGAGCTGTGTTTCGTCATAATCACTCAGGCCAGAAATATGGCAAACCAATCTAATTTCACGCTCATTTTTATAAAACTGATTTATATCCCACTCAGAAATGTATTATATTGTGGGAAATTGGGTCTGATAAAAGCTCTTTTCCCCTCTTCTGCCTTTACAACACAGATTGTCAGTCACACCCCGTCAAGCCAAAGGTCTACAAGATATTCAGAAATCAAAATTTTGTTAAAAGGATGTCGAAAAGTTTTGTTTCAAGAGTATGAACTAATAAAATATGTTTCTCGCTATGTGTTGGAATCATGGAAACCAGGCTGATATAAATGTCTATCCTTGTTAGGAGTCAAGATGACAGAGCGTTCCCCCCTGGAGAAAATAAACCGACTGAAATAAGAGGAAGACTTCTGCTTTGAATAAATGTGAATTGAGTTTTGTTACATGCCCACAGGCTATGGTGAGGAAATGCATGTTTTTGCATACTTTCATAACGAACATCTGCCTAGTTAGCAATTCATATCAGCAACTGTTTTGGTTCTGAATTATGAGCACAGTTTGTTCAGAGAGCAAATAGGACTATTGACAAAGATGGACATTTGAAAATCCAGCAGCTAATAGATACAAAGAGAGTTTGTAGAGGATTTCTGTGTTTGCTTAACTCTCACTGTGAATTCACTTTCCCCTTGATATAAATCTTTGAAACTGTCTCAGCTGAAGGGGCAGAAATTGAAATTGAAATTGAATGTTTTGTTTTTGTATGTGACTGGACTCAGTTGGGTTTGGGGCACATCGTCGCTGACAAGTTAGTGACTGGCCTTAATAAAATGTAATCCACTGAAAAAATGAAACACCAGACTTTAAGAAACACTGCAAATCTGGCATGGGTGTTCTTTTATTTCCCTCACTATGTGACCTACTGTTGCAACCAGCCATCTTAAATTATTGTAAATTCAACTTCACTACCATAAAAACTGATTCTAATGAAAAATACAAAATACAAGCCCATGATTATGGTTTTGTGTGTGTGTGCAGGCTTTAGGCTACTGCATGATATCGTGTGCTTTTGAGTGTTTCCTTACTTTCTGTTTTACTACAGACACGTAAAGTCACTGTAACCACATCAACAGATGTGATCTGCTGCATTTGCTTGTGGGGATCCTGGGGATGACACTGCCTGACACGGTCTGACAGACTAATTGAGAAAGTGGACCCTCCTGGGTCAGGAGGTTTAGAGGAAAGAACATTACTCATACAGATCTGCAAAGATCCTTAGTGATGTGGGGCATGTGGTGCATGCATTCATAAGCTCAACGGTAATGTGTAAAATGTGCAAATGATGGGAAGCCAAAGAAAAGCTATAGTTACTTGTTAAAGAGCTCCATCTAATGGCCAACAGGTAAAAATGTCTTTTTATTCACCTTGACCTGCACTGACTGTCAGGTCTGTGTTCCTCTCAGATGCTGATAAATAAATTGTTTTTAATTATTAATTATAAAGAATAATCTAAATAATAATATTAATTATTAATTTTAAGGGTAAGTCCAGGGTTTCATTTACCTTTCTTGGACCTCATTATAACATTAATGTACCCATAACTTGTCATATTGATTTGACTTTGAGTATGGTATACTAAAGGTATACTAAAGAACACTGAAGTCAGACAGCGAGGTTATCTTTAACAACAAGCTTTCATATGAATATCACAAAGTGAGTAACCTGTGTTTGATTAACTTGACCACCATTGTCAATAATCCCTTTTGTTTTGAAAGTACATTCCGGAAAAGCGACGTCGCCACACTACGTTGCCAGGTAACCTAATGACATAATCTGTCACCTCGCGTTAGCGGACAGCTTTTAAATTAGATATTCAATTACAGAGGAAATCATGAGGTAATAAATTGCTTTCTTGTTGTTTGACTATTTGAGCGTGTCTGCATCATAACACAGTGTTTAGTCAGGATAGGCTGTTAAATCGAACTACATCAAATCTTGCAGGTTATTAAATACTGTGTGTAGCCTGTGTTTTATTTAGCAAACGCTAGTTTTCAGTTGTTGTAGGACGTCTTAGCGTTAGCTAACTCACAAAACTATTACTCTGCCACTTAGAACCGTATTCCCTGAAAAACAACCACATAATGGTTTTAAGGGTTAGTCCAGGCTTTCCTTTACCTTTGTTTTTTATTTTTTGGACTTCATTATAACATTAATGTTCCCATAACGTGTCAAACTGATTTGACTTTGAGAATGGTATACTAAACAACACTGAAGGACCTCTGTGACATATGAACAAATTAAGATGATTTATTGAATTATTTATCACACCAAACAGTTATGAATGTGTCATGTACATCTGTTGTGACCAGGGTGGGAAACTAACTTTTAGAAATGTGAACATCTACCGGCCACTGACAGATAGATGTTCAAATTCACCAGCCACTCAATAGTACAACATTATTTTGTGGTGTTAATTAATCTGGCTGGTGGCTGCTGCTAATTTCCATCCCTGGTTGTGACCCTACCTGCATATCATTGGGTAGACTAATCTATAACAATGGATCACATTTTATAAAATGATCACGTTTTTTTACGTAAAATCTTAATCTGTAAACTACTAACTATAGCTGCTTAATAAATCTAGTGGAATAAAAAGTATAATATTTCCCTCTGAAATGAAGTATAAAGTAGCAGAAAATGAACGTAACTCAAGATTGTACTTACATACAGTACTTGAGTAAATGTAGTTACATTCCACCACCTTCTGTCATAAAAACACGGCTCCTTACAAGAAACATTATTCTAACTTTTAGCAACACAAGTTAGCATCTTAAATGATGGCTAAATGACTGCCAACATATTGTAAAATGACCAGTGAAGAAAATCTTACTGCGCCCGACTGTCTGCCTTCTCTTCTCATTTCTCTATACGCCTCCAGCTTACAGGAGGAGGATCCCCAGGAGCCCCAACCGGAGAGGCTGCAGCAGACAGCAGCCAGAATAATTCAGAAGGCCTGGAGAACATATGTGGTGGGTGTCTTGTAAATGCACGAATTAAAGTAAACAGGCACAGGCATAAACTTAAAACTCATTTTCCTTCCCAAACTGTAGGACAGAGAGATCTTCAAGTATTTCAAAGGGCTTATCAGTCATTGCAACCAACAGGATCCACAGACGATCCTCAAAACTGTCAACCCTCGAGAGGTAACAGAAGTGATGCTCTCTATAAAATCAAAACAACAAATTCAAAAAATGGTAACACTTGATTTTCCTGCGGCAGGCAGAGTTGCTGGATGCTGCTGCTGGGGTGTTCATCAGGTTTCGACTTGGAGGGGTGAGAGCTAGGGAAATTGTGGTAAAACACTCAACAACTGTGTGAATACAATAATGCAGACGTACCTGCTAACATGTTGCGTATACCTTTGCCTTCAGATGACCTTTCCTCCCAACATCTATTACAAGATCTTCACCCATCGACCTATCGCGGACGTGTGTGCCAGCAGCCCAAAAGACTACACCCAGCTAGGCATTAAGAAGCCTGTGGCCCAACAGACCAACAACAGCTGGCCTCATATGCAGGTTGACCGATCGGGATGGTACCAGCGTATGGAGAACAATAGCTGGAGGTTCTTCTGTAGCAAGGTGAAGAACGCGTCAGAGATCATTCTGCCTGCTATTTGTCCAAATACTTGTGCAAAGAGAACGCAAAATACGCACCACCAGTGCAAGGTGTAATTTTGCCCTTTGTGGCAAGAGTCTGACACACTTGAGACAAACAGCTACAACAGCCATAAACGCTCTTTTATGACAGCTTTTTGCCTTGATCATACCAAATAGTTAGATGGACATTTGGCATAATGAAATCATAATGCCCTCAGACAGTTTATTGAGCAAAAGTCAGATATAAGTTCAACTGTTAGCCACTAAAAGCAGATGTTATGTCTGTGTTTATGTGCTTCTATCGTCTCTCTGATAGGTGGTTCCCACAGGTGAGCCCGTAGAGATTGGTGCAAACAAAAAAATGGACTTCCACCATTCCAGGCTGCAGCGGCAACAGGATGTAGACAAGTGGAGGAAAAAGAGGAAAATTGAATGGCTGAAGCAGATGTGAGTTTAAGAAGGTGTGGGTGGCCTAAAATAACAGTCAGCATCCCTTTAAAACTAGTCTTCTGCTCTACAGCGGCCACTGTGGCCTCAAGTGGTGACTACGGGGTAACAGTAACTGCTAACCTCAGTTTGTGTCTAATGTGTATTACTATTAAATTCCAGTCTCAGAGCTAAGTATCAGTTTTTCTGAAAGATGAATTCCTGCGACTCTTTAATCTATGTAGAAAGTCAGAAAGGACACCTCTCCTATTGTTTACTGTACGATGCAAGAAAACTAAAAATGGCTTATTTTGTATGAAAACATAAAATAATGGACTTTGCATGCTAACTAACACGCTAAACTAAACTAAGATGGTGAACATGGTAAACATTAAACCTGATATATATCAGTATTGTGAGCATGTTATCATTCTGACATTAGGGTTTAACTCAAAGCTACAGCCTCACAGAACTGCTAGCATGGCTGGAGACTCTTGTTCAAAGGTTGGCAGGGGTCTTTCAGAAAAACAAATGCTCAGCTCTGTGCCTAAAATGCAATGATGATACACAATAGGTATTAACTGAGGCTAGATAAATGCTAAAACGTAGTGTAACAGTAGTGAAGAGTCACAAAGTCAGTGAATTGACTCTGTAATGTCAGATTCAGTAGTATTTATCCACAGTAATGTTGGCTAACATTAGCCACCATGAGCTTCTGGTCGTACAAGACCAAGTAAGGCTGTCGCAGCAAGACCCTTAGTGTGTTTTATCACTTATGAATTGAACTGGACAGATGGGAAGAATGTGATATTTCTTCTTAGTCTCACTTTAATTGACCTCAGACTGTCTCACAAACAGAGGCTGCAAGCATTTAGTAACACTATAACCAGAACAGTGAATTCAAAGTTTTTTGTTTTTTTTTGACATTTCTTTTCTTAATACACTGCAATTGTCACATAACTATTCAAAACCAGTAACCATTTCTGTTCATCTTTACAATTTCTATATATTTGAATCTCCTTTTATGCCCTTTGTTCCATTACAAAATGTGGAAAATACACATCTGTGGCAGCGTTATACACAGTCCTGTGTGTAAGTGTTTGTATTTCCTCTCTCCCTTACCTACAGGTATAACCAGGGTCGTCTGCAGACTGATCCAGCGCATCGACACATGGCGACGCTGGTGGGAAGTTCTGCCCAGGGAGTGATGGACACCATTGAAGAGAAGGGAGATGCTGAGATACTGGAATGGGAGCTGGATGACCTCCTGGCCTGGACCAACACTCTCAACTTTGAGGAGTAAGATCCTCCGCTGTGACATTCTGATGCTTTCTGTTGAATGGACTAGTTGTAATTTTAACTGGGTCAAAATGATTGAATCTTTATCATTTGGTATGTTGTAATATGCAGGTATATGGAGGAGTGGAGACGTTTGGCCTGCAGTCACTCCTCTGAGCGGAGCAAAGGTGAAAATATTCCTTTTTTTCCCTCATGATTTGTAGTGATGGCTGCATATCTTTGCTGCTGCCGTGGCAATTTTACAATTCCACTTTGACAAAGAGGAACGAGACAAAAATCTCTTAGTCACATTTTTTAATGTTCAGAGTGTGGCACACAAGACAAAGGTTAGTTCATAATGTGTAGGTACACTGGTCCAACGAAATAATGGTCAGGCTTCATACAGATGTCTTTCGAAAATGTATTTTTATCTCTCTCTCTCTCTCTCTCTCTCTCGTGAGCAGATACCGTGAAAACTACAAAAAAATAAAAGAACACAAAAAGTCTCTCAGGCGAACACGGTCCCAAACACGTTAGCACAACAGAAATGTGATGAAATCAAATAGAATCACTGAAAACGTATCACATTGTCCATGTAAAGGGATATCAAACAAACATTCACAAATGTAAACTAAATGAAACACAATTACCTTGTGCGCCTCTTGGACCATGTGCAGAATAAGGTTATTTTGGGGCCGTATGTCTTTCCTCTGCATCCATGTTGTCTCTTACCCATAATGCCACGGTTATGCCCTTAACTAAACTCTGGTCATGTGATCCGTTACACTGTACATCAAAACACAACCTTACATAAAGAGCACAAAACTTTTAACCAACCATTATTTTAAGGTGGTATATTTTAGACACATTTTTATCAATGTTACCCTTTTAACATCTTATTTATTTACATTTTAATCAATTTTCTATGACTGTATGAACTCAAATAATTATGAATTTATGACAGAACCATCTCAAAGAGACGGTTACATAATATGCACACAGATGAGACTCCCTTTTATACCCTGACTCTGTCTTCACTCTGGTCAAGGTTGTTTCTTCAGTAAACATCCTTATCTGGTTTGCTTCCTGCCTGTGTGCTGTGGCAGTTTGCTACACTCTCATCAGCCTTGGGTCTCATCACAGTGAACAACTCGCACGCCTATTGCTCCCATAAACCGAAAGGTCAAGACCTTCTGGTTCACTCAAGTTTTTTTTTTTTAAATAAGTGTTTATTATTTTTTGAAAGCATAGCAGAAATGCGAACAAATAAGAAAAAAATGAACAATCTGTGGTCATAACCTCCGTAGATCTGACTGTTACATCAACAATCTCTGTTTAGGCGATCAGGCTAAGGTTCACTCACTCAAAGGTTACATTGTACAAGATTCACCATGATCAAACATAATGGAAATTAATATGATTACATGTGCAGTATTCATTATTTTATGTGTAGTATGTGTAATTCCCCTTATACTGCCACAGGAATGACTTGTTATTGTTACTTATTCAAGTTCAGGACTAACAAGGCTGTATTGCCACCAGCAGATATATCTCATCTACTGTAATACAAAACCTATTTAATGACCATGCTTTTGTTTACATATGGTTCACCACTGATCTCTCGTTTTACTCTGTTTTCCTTTCTCTCCTTTCTATCCCTTTGTCCTTTTTCTTCTCCCTTTCCTCTTCCTCGTACAGATGTCCATTCATGTCCACCCAGGTTGGATCCACAACGGTTTGCTGGTGTGGCATATGAAGACAGTTAGGTGAAAACAGAATAAAATGATTTATGTTAAAACCATCCCAGTGCCGATGTGCTAATAGTTCTTCATCTCCATACCAGGTCTGAACAGAGGAGTGCTACTGTATCTGGAAGATGGGACACAAAGCAGCGTAATTATAATTTCCAATTCCAAAGAATTGGAAACGTATTATCTATGTAAGTCATTGTTGATGCAATAATCATTTTAAAATAATAAAGCATCATCAATGGGATTGTCTTATGTTGATGCATGTTATTACAGCAGTTGGGTAGACATTCAAATAATATATTTTTTTATGTGTGTTTGAGTGAGAGGAACTCCTGTGACCTGAAATCAACAAATCTATAATCTAATTATTGAATCTCTGTGACATGGAACCAGACCAAACTGATTAGATAACTAGAGACATCTGGCTGCGCCCACAGAACTGATTTACGTTTCAAACAGCTTCCTCCGAATATCAGAAGATCCACGGGTGTCATTTGAACGTTAAAACTGTTAGCCAAATATCTACATCTATCACAACATGTACTGTGTGTTTGCAGACTAAATTACACCTATGCGATTCGCAAGCAAACGTGTCAAATCTACTGTCAAACAATAAATGTTTCAAGTTAGCCCAAGCATCAAATCAGATCACACTGATTGCAACCTCAACAGCTGGCCTGGCTACACCCAGAGAATTGGCTTCTGGTAAGGTTTGAATCTTTTGCACGGCTGTTACCCAAATATATCAGACATATATCGGCAAATGTATGGTAATTTTGAGGAAAGGAGCTACTTGAAGAAGAGGGATCTCAACACAAAGCTCAAAGAAATCAATCTGCAGTTGACTCACTCCTCTCACACCTGCACAGGTCAGTTTAAGTTTGTTAAATTAGGTTATAGAACACCTGTCTTCCTCTCTGCAGTACATTTTTACTGTTCTACAATAATGGTATACTTCTTTGGTATATATAATGGTTATCTAATTGCAACTGCTTTTGCCATAGCTTAACTAACTTTTTTTTTCATTTAAAAGAAGTTGTTTTCTCTACTATACATACACTTGTATGTTTATAGAGGACAATACAGCCTGGAAAGTTTCGTTGTTTTTCTTTACATGTACTACCTGAAGAGCATCATACTGGCCAGTCCAAATGATCGCCACTAACTCATCTCCTCCCTTCCTCCCTCTCTCTTCCTTCCTGAAACCCAGCAGCACTGAACCGAAGCAGCTGAAATGGCAACCCTGATGCAGACGACTGGATCAAGGAGTCCCACAAGGCCAAAGAGTTCTCTGACTGTCCCTACAGCCAACTGATCAGCCCTGTTAACAGATCTTTGGTCATTTTGAAATAGTCATATAAGCGACATATTCAGTAGGTGTGCAGTTATCATGTTTAAACAAAAGAAATATCACTTCTGTGTTAAGGCTAGCTCTTTTTTGTTGACATATGTCTTGTTGATTTTGTGGAAGCCAATAAAAAGCAGGCTGGCTTTTGAAACAAGTACAAAATTGCAGGGCACTGACCAATTAAAATGAAGTATTTCTTTGTTTTTCAACAGGTTGAAAATGCATATTTCTACATTGGTCTAAGTGCAGAAAGGACTGCTATATATTTCTTGTATGAGACACTTCACACAAATGATTATCGTTTTTTCCAGTGTTTGTGACTACGTGAGTACGGAATTACACTATCGTTGGAATGTATGTATTGTATTGGAAAAGAGGGGGCACCCGGATTTGAACCGGGGACCTCTTGATCTGCAGTCAAATGCTCTACCACTGAGCTATACCCCCTAACGATCACACTGCGATGTGCTCACTTCTTAACCATAACGATGTTTAGTGCTGACTTTGCTGTTGTTTTAAGTTGTAGTGGAACTGCCATGTACATTACAAGGTCATTAAAAACAAACCGGCTACGCATACGTATGAACGATACAACGCATTTTAACGGTAAATTGTACGCAACCCCGATTTATACCGGATGTGTCGTCATGGAAACGCGACCCAACCGGATATTGAAGTATATCGAAAAGAAAGTGGAAGAAACGGAATCACAATGGTATGGTTGTAGTCTTATCTCACATATTATAACTTTTCCCATCGTAACCACGCCGTTGTTTCGTGTAGTTATACGCACGTGTATTTTACTCCCTCGCACGTCTGTCTTCTGTCTCTGTGTGCTGTAAAAGCCGCTAGTCGTGAATTTGATTAGTCACTCGAGCGAGTGCTAGTTAGCGCTTAGCTTGCTGATGCAGGGCCGGCTGGTTGGCTCTCTGTGTCTGTGACCGAGGCGTGCTGGCTCAACACCAGCAGCTGTGAACGATGAGAGTAAGTGTTGTCGTTTGTCACAGAACACCCGAGGACTCCGCTCTCAGCTGAAGGACAGCGTGCCGGTGGCGGGCCTGTGTCCGCAGGGAGCCTACGGCGTGCAGGACTCTCTGCGCAGCGGGTGAGACACGGATAACATGATGTGGTGTGACCCGATGCTCTGTAGGACTGATGCCGTCTCCCGCCGTGATCGTACAGACGAGACTGTTATGTCTCTGCTTAGAAAAGGCCGGTTTTTCTAAATTGACAGGGATACTTGTCAGAGCACGGCAAACACAACGTATTTGCATGTTGGGTGATATATGAAATTGCCCGATTATCCATTACATCCAGTAATCCAGTCTGTTGTGGAGCCGACGAATTGTCCAGGCCGATATTAGCTTATCATGGATACATCAGTATCAATGTACTGTGTGTGTTAGCCGCTAAGCAACAAGACATTGCAGGACAAAGAGCCCATAGATACGTTTGAGCTCATTTAGAAACAGCATTACATGACATGGTTTGTCACCCACAGAGGACTGATCAGCTTATATATCAGCTGTAAAATATATACACATGCACTGTTGTGCTGCTACTTTACAAGTTCCTAATAACTCGTGCGAGAATGAACTACAAGATATCTGATCGAGACTGACCTTCCCTGTTTACTTCCCTACAAAGTACAATCGAATTTTTGTGTAAAGACACAATGATATAGTTGTTTTTTTGACAGTGTTTTCTGGCAAGAGGAGCTGCTGTAACAGTTGGGTGTTTTTGGCAATAACCTTTTAATAGTCCCACCTCTTGAAACCAAATTAAATGTACATGATCCTGATTTTTACCTGCTTGTTGTATGTCTCGTTTCGCTACACAGCTTCACCAGTGTAAAGAATGAGCTCCTTCCAAGCCACTCGCTGGAGCTGTCCGAGAAAAATGTGAGTATTCTGAATTGTAAGAGAGAAATAAATGAACCGCTGGTTAGACTTCTCCTCAGGACTGTGTGGGTGTGTACAGATTGTGCTTGGTTGGCATGTCCCCGACTCTCCTGATAGCTTTGATGCACTTACACCTTCATCGTGTCTGCTAGCACTGAGAGTTTGGTGACCCCGCGTGATTCCCAGTACATTTGCCCACTTTTAACCTGTGCAGATCTAACCAGCCAGAACAACACCTCCTCCATGCTACTCTGACATGTTAAAATGTCTGCCGAACACGTCTTCGTAACATTGTAATGTATGTAAACAGTTTTCGTCATTTGTAAGGATGCTGTATTCATATTCATTTCCACACAAAAAAGCTGTTTATACTAGGGAAAAGAAAACAGAAAATATTCAGTTTGTGTGTTTTAACAATAAACAGACTTAACTGTGCATTCATGTTGACTTGGAGTGTCTTTACTCCTAACTACACAACAGATAGCCCTGTTTTATTTGTCAGAAGCAGATCAGTAGCCCCCCCCCAGCAGTTTAATCTGAGTGGACAACAGAGGAACCTAAAGTGAAAGTGCTTTTTGTCTCTGGGCTACTGAACATTTTTGTGTGTTTGTGGTGTGCAGTTCCAGCTGAACCAGGACAAGATGAATTTCTCTACACTCAGAAACATCCAGGGTCTTCATGCTCCACTCAAACTGCAAATGGAGTACAGGGCAGCTAGACAGGTAACTCTGATCCAAATTAACACTTTTCCTTTCACTCCTCTCCCTCCTCAGTTCTTTTCATGTTTACTCTTCATTTTTAAGTCGTTCTCGTTTCATAACTCCCGATTTCTGTCCCTCGTGCTTCCAGATCCAGCGCCTACCGTTCTTACAGAGTTCAAACCTGGCTCTGGATACACTGCGAGGCAGTGACGAGGCCATCGGCTTTGAGGACATCCTCAACGGTGAGAAGCTCGTCCTTTCACCTTTTACACAGTCACTGACACGACTGTCTGACCTACGATATCTAACCACCACACCGTGTTTGTGCGTGCCCTGTTTCCTTGCAGATCCAACCCAGAGTGAAATGATGGGCGAGCCACACATGATGGTGGAATGCAAACTGGGGCTGTTGTGAAAGAAGATAGAAGAAGACACTCGCACCACACACCTACACACATAGATTTAGGTATATTATTTGTCTGCATACGTTTGTTTATTGGCTCAAAAACAAAAATCACCAACATGGGTTCTGGAGAATTGAGTCGGTAATCTTTTGGAAAGGAAAGGGGCTTGATGTGTGTGTTACTCTGTAAATGACGTAGATCTGGAGTGTTGAACAGTCATTCAGACTGCATTCAGAGCTGCTGTTGTATGATTCCAATCCGGTTGGCATTTCTAATAAACTTCATAACCTTCCTCATGATGTGGCATCGTTTGACAAAATTATTTACTTAAAACTTGTGCTCATATATCCAAAAATAATTGAAGAAACACAAAGAAACAATTAAAAAAGTGAAGAGAAGAGACATGAACTAAAGAAAAATAAACAGAGCAGCAAAATGAAGATATGAGAAAATAGGTGGACAGACGAGTACAGAGAAAAGGAGCCCTCTGATGTAAAAGGTAAATATCAGTTCATTTCATGTTACCAGAATGTATGTAGTCATGAATAATTCATCTGTTCACCTATAGTTTGAACTCTGAAGAGGAGAGGAGAGGTGAAGAAATGAAGCGATAATACAAATTCCAACCTGACTGAACTTTAATTCTGATGCACTCTTCTTGTGTTATGTAGTCATCTCAGTATAGCTATCATTTTTAATATTATGAATTTCTTTTAAATCCCAAAGACAATGTACTTTTAAGAATGTGTTGGAAACAAAGTATGGAATGGCAAAAAGAAGAAGAAGAAAGGAATGCAGTGAGGAATATGCCATTTGTCCAAAGTTAATTTATTACAGTAGAACTTGAATTCTCTAAAAAGTAGTCTGCACCTTCATCTACACAGCATGTACCTTACTGAATACATTATTATAATTTAATTAATGATAATTCCTAGATAGGCTGTACATACTGTATGCTATAGGCCTACACAAAAATAAGTAAATAGAGAATACAAAATGCAGTTACAAAAAACCTACAACAAAAGCAGATCACATTTTAATAACAGACACTTGACTACATGAATTATCAAATTGTTTCAACCTGATACACACACACACACACACACACTTTATTATTCTATGTTAGTAGAGGGCAGGGAGTAGGGGATGTGCACAAGTGTAACAGTAAGATGGACAAATGTGATAATACTTGGTGTGAATGTACATTTATGTCTTGTGTGTGAATGTATACATGTTTCACATTAGCCAGCCATCAACCTAAGCCATGTATATATTATCTTCTATTTATAAAGGTATTATAAAATAGCTTCCTTTAGTAAGCAACACCCAGCGGTGGAAGGCATGGAATTAAATAAAAACAATTATAAAAAAACAAAACTGTTTAAGCCTGGATTTAAAATGATGCCTCTATGATCTAGTTTGAGTTGTGTTATTTGACCCTTGCACAGAGAATGTCGTTTGCACTAGCCTATATCACATGAAGTTATACTGTTAAATTGGCCACACATGGCTGGTTTGTACCATGGATGTATAAAGAGAGTTTGTACTATATATATATATATATATATATATATCCATACACTGTTCGAACGACATTCTGTTTAAAAGCTGTTCTTCCTATAAAGTAATATTTGCCTTAATTAAGGTAACGATGGTCAAAAGGCTGGTCAAGGTCGGCGGTGAGGGAGGGGAGAGAAGAAACGTAGAGGTTCTGTAACTCACTGTAGCAATCAATTGAAATCTCACCGCCATCGGACCAACCGAAGGAAGCCCGGTGATGTCCGTCTATATACAGCACGGCTTTGAAATCGTTTTCTAAGACACGGTGCTACACTAATTCACATGGCTGTCTACTAGCGCATGTGTATATTTAGTATGTTTGTGAACACTTTACACTAATATTCGTGGAAATACAACATATCTGTGAGCCAGAATTTCTCAAATTAAAGAAATATCCTGGGCTGCGGAGCATGCTGGGAAACACGTCACGCGGGAGGAGTGACGTTTAAACAAAGCACATCTACTAACGAACAGCAAGTCTTGGTATTTATAGCAACTTTGGACGACTACACCGTGTTCTAAACTACAGCCTTAATGCGGAAAATACGCTGACCAGGCTCTGCTTGAAGATTAACAAAAAAGAAAAGCAATTCTGACGCCTGCAGGGTTGACTGTGGAACAAAGATGATTTGTCTGTCGAGAGCGAAATCCACACGCACACAGGTCACAAAGATCTTACACAAACGCAAATATAACAGTCGTTACGCTGCAACACTTAATCATCTCACTCTCACTCTTCTCTTTCTTTCTCTGAACGTCAACTTATATTTAGGTTTTCATCATTTTGGACAACGTTATTAGTGGATTATTTAGGTTTGACAAGGCAAAGAGGTTTCTTCATCATACATAATACAATTATTTCATAATCAGTGAAGGAACTCAAAGAAATTATTCATTTAAAACAAAATCATATTGATTAATTAGCCTATTAATTTAGCCTATTTACAACAATTCTCACAAGATATCGCTAGAACTAATTTTGAAGCTTGTCTTCTTCACAAGTTAATTATGTCTTGTTTGTTTTCATTTAATGAAGCTGGCAACTCCATAAATCATGATAATGTACCCTACTGCTGCAACAGGGATCAACCAATCAATCAATTTTGTGCAGAATCACCATATGGCATGGTCCCAATACACTTTACAATCAAAGAGAACACGCAGGACAGAACACCCAGCAAGCGAACAAAACAAACAACAATAATTAAAATAAAATTACCACATTAAAAGCATCAATGCTGAAAGGATGGTTAAATATAATAAAAATTAAACAACCACATTAACACCCAACATGTGGGGTCAATGTGATTGATTTACCTACAGTAAAGAAATGACATTTGCATATTATCTTTCAAACACAGAGGCCACTCAAAGTGCTTAATATGAGGTAAAGAAATGCATTTAAACAACATTTAAAAACAAAATGAAAAATAAAATAAATTAAATACAGACAACAAATACAATTTAGCTACAGTACATGATCTGCCCCGAATTTATAAAGGTAATAAAGTTAAAGTCGCTGCACACACTGCATATACATAGGCCTACAGTAACTGCACTTTTTCACCATGATCCGTGTTGTTTTCTCAAACCCACGGACTCAGCCTTCCATAACTTGTTGTACTGCTGTAATGGTGTAAATGATGCACCACTAACGGATCCATTTCAAGCCAAACTGTTTACTGATGCAACTCCGCCTCATCTGATGAAATGGCACGTCTATATGGGAGCTTCAACCCCTGTGTTATGATTTGTTTTGCTTCTTGTTTTGGGGAATATATGTGAAATTTCCCCACTGATTAAAAATTCATATAATACACTCCTTTGGGAAACGCTGAATCGGCATTTTGTCAACATAAACAACTCACACTTAAAAGCTACTTTGATCATGTCAGTAGACAGCCTGGAGAAGATACACCATAACAAACAGAGATTATTATGTGGCTTGTGTAAAGTGTAAGGGGTTCCTGGGACAGTATTTCTTAATGGGCTTCATATTTGTTGTGTTGTGTGATAATGGGACTACAGCATGATAAACAGTAAGGAGCTTGACCTATTGTGGTAAATGAACTCTAGATTCAGAACCATTTTACAATAAAAGTTCAGCCTCCTTACTTTGGTTAATGCAGGCTTGAATTACTCAACCTAAGTTATGCAAAATTAGTGACCTGTCAACATCCACATGCATAATAATCCAAATCAAAGCAGCAGAGGCCCAGATACCCAGACCTTTAGTCCTTAATATGAGCCAGACTCCAAAAACACTGCATCCTACATTACCCATAATGCAACACAGTAGCATCTTTCATAAAAACCTTTCTCCCTGTGTCTTTCAAACTCAGTCCTTCCAGTTTGTAACATAGGCTTTCTGTTAAAATTTTATAGTATCTAAGTCCAAACCAAGATAACCCCGGTGATATCACAATGTCATCATCAGGGTTATTTTCTCTGACTTCACCAATCTCCTCTAGAGCCACAGAAGACATTATACAACTGTTTTCACAGGACTAATTGTGAAGAGTAAACTGATCTTCATGTGTAAAATCGGTGGATTGGCCCTTAAACACAACATGTGACTACAGACGATATCAGATGTTACCACACTATTTCTTTTACTTTCAAGATTCAAGTTTAAAATAGAAACAAAACACTTGTTTTGTTCAGATATAAATTGTATAAATGATGATGATTAATGTCCTGAATGTCAGTATGTTGCAGTCTTGCCAGCATTGTTCACATCCACTCTTCAACCACAAGATGGCAGTATTAATCCACACTGAGCTGCTCACGTTGGCCTCCAGTTCATTTCTAACTCGCTTTCTGATACACCAGCACACTAGTTAAACTGCTCCTGTGTTGGTAAAGGCTCCGCTGTGGACATTTTGTCCTTGTGCCTGAGGAGATTCAGCTGATGTCACTTTTCATACATGGCTGGAAAGCAGCTTAGCCCGAGGCTGTTAGAGGCTCACGATGCTGCCTTCGACAACAAATAACACTCCCTGTGGGTCAGCTCAGGGCAGCTGGTAGTCATAATACATACTGTAATACACTAGATCTGTTTGCACCGGCATGTCCAATCCCCAGTGACTTGTCCAGTAATATCGCACGTACTGTAATGGAGCAAATCCAGATCATGTGACAGGTGAATATAATGCAATGCCTGAAAGTACACAACATGCACAATGCTCGACTTAAAACAGTGCATTGGTCCAGTGACATACGGCATACTGAAGGAAAAATGTACAAGTCCTGAAGCTGAGAAGTCATTAACACTATCTGTATTTTGGCAGTGTATGTAAACCCTAACCCCACCTCCCAGCACATCTGTTCTTGACTGCTAGTCGAAGAAGGAATTCATCAAGTCCTTATGTCATAAACAAAAGTCCTGCAGAGTGCTCCTTTGCATTCCCATGGAGTTAGAAGTACCCTTGTAGTGTAGTCTAGTGTACTAGTGTAGTCAGCAGAGTACAAACGTACCTCACTTTGTTATCCAGGATTTGGAGTGTGCCCAAGAGATCCTGTAATTATTTACTATAGGGATGTATCATTGAATCTGCGGTCAAACATGATTCTGTGCCATTGTTGCGCCTTCAAACTGAGCTTGGCACAAAACTTTTTTGTAGTTGCTGCATCCCTGAGTGGCTTTTTAGCTGGAGGGATGGCCATGTTGGTCGGTTCACTGTGTTGGTCCAGGCTGAAATATCTCAACAACTGTTGGATGGATTGCCATAATCTCTTCCACACACATTCATGTCCCCCTCAGGATGAATTGTAATAACTCTGGTGATCCCTTCACATTTAATCTTTGAGCTGTCTTTAGCCTTAGCGGTAGTTTGTGTTTGGTACTACTTAGCAAATGTTAGCACACTACCAAACTAAACTATACCAATACCTGCTAAACATCAACATGTTAGCATTGTAATTGTGAGAATGGTAGCTGTTGTTAACATTTAGCTCAAAGTGCCTCTGTACCCAAGTACAGCCTCAGAGTGTGAGTATATTTTTATTGGTATGAGCAGCACTAATCCACCTCACCCCATCACACAACACCCCCCTGCTGTGATAGACAATTAAAAAACGGAAGGGCATCTAAGACGTAGTCATGATGATGTTAGGGAGATACATTTCTGAGGAGCGGTTTTGATTTAAAACCGAGTTTGTTCCGAGGGCAAAAATAAACCTCGTTTTGTTGTTAGGAGGATGTCTTTTGTTGAGAGCTTTCCCACACACTGCCACTCTGATTTAGCTATTGTTCCAGGGCACTGCTCACTGAGCTACAGTGCTATTTTTAAATCCCAGTTAGTAAACCAGCACACTCTCAGCTTGACTTTCATTTCACATCTCAGCTTTGGTGCTCTTCTTTTCACAACACCCATGAAACAATATCTTCCAACCCAAAGTTAACTCGTCTTGCCTCTTTCCAGCCTTTAACCGACACATAACGTGTGGTTTAATTCTCCACTCTGGACCCAGGTCCTTGCCACCACGAGTGAGTGCGCGGGCAAGCAGACACCGTGAGGATGTCACGCATTAGGCGGGACACCGACTTGTCTCGCTGAAGTGCTCCTTCTCCTCTAGCTGTGTGGTAATTGCTCCACAAATCACAATGACTGCCGGAGGAAGTGGAGAGACGGCAAGCCTCACCGCCGCTCACCATTTGGGAGTGGGTTGCCATGGCCACAGATGCACTTCAACTCGCTGAGAACGAGATTAGTCTTAATTAATGCTAATGACCAGCCAACACGCATGCATTTCACTCGATACAGCCACATGAATGCACACATACTCAGTACTTCTTAACAGTATATCAATACCCCTCCCCTATAATTATGAGAACACAATCGTTTTAAGGCAGAAAAACAAGGATCTATGTGTCGCTAATAATCACCCTCATTTTTATTTACCGTGACACGCCTGTTCAGTCCTGTGTAGCAAACAACAATCAAATGCGTTTTTTAAACTGTGTAGTTTCACAAGTTCCCATGGACCTGAACCCACACTCTGTGCGCTACGGTCTTTAAATAGTTGTTGATTGGAGCTGTTGCACTCAAATAGCTGCGTTCCTGCGGAGCCTCAGTGGGTGGTAGATGCTATTCTCCACGCTGGCTCTGTCAGCCTCTTTATTGACGGTCTGCGCCCCAGCAGCACCCACTGACAGGAAAACTGGAGGCTTTTTTCCTCCTTTAGGCAATTTGATGATATAAAAGCTGCTTGAGTTTTTGACTATTTCGAAACTCCTAAATCGAAGCGTCAATAAGCAGAAACAGTGCAAATGTTTGGTAATGAGAATGTTGTGTCAAGGCATATATGTCTGCAGTCAAAACAGACGACTTCCTTTTTTTATTTCATGGCGCAGCCTAACATCAGTTTGCTCTCCCTCCTTCTCTCTCTTCATCTCTCCCTCTTAGTGGGCGGTGGACGACTCTCCATCAATCGTAGCACAGTAACACAATTTGAACCCGCACACCACACCTTGTAAAGTACAGCCTTGGTACAACATCTTGGTAATTCAGTTAGTTATTGCACATCACTAAATGAGGCAGTAGCTAAATCCAGTCATAGCTTAGTAGACTAGCAGCACCTGCCACTGAAATTGACTTCATGCTCTTGGGTGAGATTAAGCCACCTTTAAATGACATATTTAATGAATTAAATTAAAAATGTATATATTATACTGATTTCACTATGAATATTAATAGTAGACGGAGCAAAACAGAGACATGCTACTAGTTAAAACGGACAAGAAGCATTTGGTGTGTAGATACATTTTCCGCTTGCAGTCTAAAATCTTTCTTCTTCTTTTTAACTGCACTGCTTCTGTGGTATTGCTCTCTGCCTTTGTGGGGCAGAATAAGCAAAAACAGCAAGTCGTTTTTTAATTTAAAATGTAAAATATCGCAAAAGTTTTGTGAGCCTCCAAGGCCCTGCATCTCACACCTTTTCATATGAGGTTGGACTGTTTCTTAAGTATGACTCTCTTTCATGTCATACAAACCATTTTCAACAGTGCTGTAAAGTGTTGGTTTTTCATCTGGCAGATGTGGCTCTGCTGCACTTTCTGGCTCTTTTAACACTAGAAAAGGAGACACGTGGATGTGGACCACATGTAAAAGTGTTCCTTTAATAAAATATATACAGGGAAATTCATGTGGGGCAGCAGTAGTGCCGTGACTCCTGTGCTTTCTAAAAGCACGTCGCCTGACTACAAGCCTCTGTATGAAACACAGTTCGGAGATGAATAACCCAACATGAATCTCTCTGACACTGGAGGATGTTCCTATTCTCATCAAATGTTGTCTTTTTAATGAGATGGAAAAGAGAACTGCTTCGCCTAATGTTATGTGCTGATCCATCTTTATCAGACACGACATCGAGAGCCACGCCGGCATCCTCCACAACTGAGCTACTGCCAATAAAACCAATCAGAGCGTGGAGAGACCCCCCTCCGGCGACCGAGGGATGGTGGGAGGAGAAGACAAGAGGGAGACAGAGAGATACACGGAGAGAGCAGAATCACAGGAGGAGGAATAAAAAGTCTTTAAGTCACACTCCATGATGCCTCTCAAGGACACAAGGAGAATTCCTCCGAGGCACAGCACTTGTTTGGAGAAACTTCTTGCGTCAACATTATTCTCTTTACTACCCTCCTCACATAAATGCAGCTCAGCAAATCACAATGAACCGTGATAAGTCAAACACAGAGGGGGGAAAAAGTGCTGTTGAATACGTAAAAAAAAAACACCAGTACGTGATACATTGTGTTTTGTTGGGAGCGTGTTCAATTTTGAGGAAGTTTAAAGGTTCACTAGGGAGCCTTTGTAGATTCTAATGTCTTTACATTTTAAAATTCAAGGCAACTTTATTCTCATCTGTGTGGATTTTCCAGGGCTGCTAAAGTCTTTGAACTTGCCATTTCAATACCAAAGCCTTTTTTATAATTAAAAAAATAGCACATTACACAGTAAACTAACTGCATCTTATTCATTATACCCAATAGATCAGAGGCTGTCAAAGTCTGACACTGTTGCTGTGTCTCAATTCGGATACTTCCGTTAGTACACTGTGTACACTATGTACGTACTTGCGTAGTGCGTGAATTTTGACAGGGTAGTGTTGTCTCAAATCGAACTCGGCCGTTTTGCACTTAACGGAAATGATGATCGCAACATTTAACCGCTTCTTCTTCTTCTTTTTAATGGCGGATTGCAACCAGGTGGAGAATTACTGCCAACATTTGACCGCGATTGTCAATATATCTGGCGGCTTGTTTGCTCACTTCAATTCAGTTTCATTCAAAATGAATAAAAATGAACGCGCTTTAACCTTTAGTGAGGTGTTCAACGTAACAATCGCAACCGCGGCCGCCATTTTTATAGGTTGGTGGTCCCTCCCCTTCCGCTATGTAGCCAAGATGGCGACCGTTGAGGGTGAGAAGAGTGCAGCGTTCCACACTCAACGTTTTGACCGTTATGAGTGCACCATCTGGGTACTCTTAGTGCACTGCATTTTTCCATAATTGTCAGTGTGAATGCATTTATGCACTTAAAATAGCAAGAGTAAGTACGGAAACTGAGGCACAACTGTTGTGTTTAAAGTACCTTAATTGCCTCCATGAGCTGTGTGTCACGGCCACTGCTGCTCATTTAATTTTGCTGGTTTTCCTATTAACAATAAATGCCTTCCAATAACATACACAGACTGTACTATACACCTAATAGATATCAGGCTAAAATGATGGGTAAACTCTGGTTTATTGTATATTGTTTACCAGAGGTTTACCTTGAACATTGAACTATGTTTCTGAAATTGTGGACTCCTGAGAGAAGAGCTTGTGACTTGGCTAAGGATCGCAGCAGGAGATGTGTACCTGGCCCCCCACCCTGGGCTCCCCTCTGCTTTCTGTCCTTCAGAGAGAGCTGGTATCCACACAAGTCCCCATGAAGTCTGTTTGCAAGGAATAACTTTTATCACAGTCAGAGTGCACAGTCCCACAACCTCCCTGCAGGCCTTCACATTGAGTAAAGAACATGTTTCACTGGATATGAATCGTGCAGCTGCAGAACTTTTCTAATTCTTTTACAGGTCACCCCATAACACATAGTACAAGAAAAACAAGTTCAGTAAAGCATTATGTTCTCTTCTCAAACAACAGGATTGTATGACTCCTCTCAAAGACAAACCAAATAGAACTAAAGCTTTAAGACATTTCATTGGATATTTTAGCTCTTTTTTATTTTAACTCTCGCTTATCTGTCCAGGTGCACAGCTGAGATATGATACCTGCTTTCAACATTATGCCATTCTGTCTATGAAAATATACATATTTATGAAAATACACTCATAGTCAAGGAGCGACCATTCAAACCTGAGAACAATACACAAACAATATTTGGTTTATTTATTTATTTTGGCTCTCTTTCCCCTCAGCTATCCTAAAACATCACTGGCTGGTTTGTCAACACTTGATTTCTGGGCGATGAAGTTCTTAAATGTTATGCAATCGCTTCCACTTTGTAAAACTGCTGGATGTGCGTTCAATTGCCGTGAACGTAGATGTCAGCGCTAGTTTCAGTTTCCAGCTGGGATTTAATGGCCTTCCAGGTACAGGTCTGGTCTGGTCTGGTAGTAGAAGTAGCATTATTATTGAGCTCATAGTGATGAATGATCAGATTACGTAAAACTAGGGATATACTGTCTTTTCTGCAAAAAAAAGGTAAAGCTTTGTGCTTTCGTCTAAACAATTGACAAATGTGCACACACCAAAACTGATTAATAGCTGAAGTTAATTTAACAATGTAAATAACTCCAAACAGTACTTAGTTTTTGTTTTGTTTTTGTCTTGCAGAGCACCATTATCTCACTCCATGTCATTGTCTCTTTGCATGCATGCAGAAAGAAAGAAGCTGTAAATATGGCTCAGAAAAAATGTCCAGAGACTCATTTCTGAAGCTGCTTCTGTGCTGAATAACGCTGACATCACGTCCCTTTCAGAGCTGTCAGTGTTTTAGCCATTATTGCCTAGTATTCATGTCATGAGATGCTGCATTTCAATACTGCATCCTGTGAGCTCAACCTGTTATTCCACCTGACAAATCCGATATAGCAGGACAACAAAGCACAGCTCTGGACAGCTGCCAACACACTGTTACAGCATAAAAGTAACATCTCATGCATTCAAACATGTTTTTCTTTCTTTCTCTGGATCGCACGCCGTTTTCTCTCTAGTTATAAGTTTATGCACGGTCACACACATTCTTGAAATTGTCAGCTGCACCTTTTTCCTCATATGACTGATAAATGTTTCACATTTCTAAAATCTAACACTTCCTCATAGTCACTTGTACATAATGATGAAAATACGTGTCCTTCCACCATTTTACATAAGATCCACTTATTACTCTATTATTAGTTATTCCCTCTGCTAAAGCACCTCACAGTAGCTGTGTCATCAGAACATTTCTGCTTGTGGCTCCCTTCACTGTTACGGGTGAAGCTATTAGTACAAAGTAAAGGAGACAAATCGGTTCCCTGCAGAGTCTCTGTGCTGCTCTAAGTCTAGTCTGAGTTTAATTGTGGTCTGTCTGTGAGACTCTTGGCCAGCAGATTGAACTAAATAGTCCTCTCTTCCAGTATCTAACCTCTCATTGGCTGTTCCTAGTGTCTCGGCCGTGCTCCATGTTTAGAACTGGGTATTCATCCACTCTACTTACTAATCAGTATGTACTGCACGCTGTGAACTCAGGTGATGACTCATCAGTATATGATTACCAGAAGATTGCAGTATACTCATAAAACAAGTCACCTTTAACTACAATAATTCCTGCTCACATACCGTAGATAGTTTATATTGATTAGATGATCTAATTCCCTCGCTCAGCTGTTTATACATTAGATTACAATTGCCACAGGAGGAATAAATCTCAAATATGTTCCTTGTCAGTTCGCATACATATGCAAATAACAATCAAGAAGACACAAAATTATTCTTGTTAATATCTTTCCATGAACATTTATAATGTAAATGTAATCAGAAGGTTTTTCACTGTGGAAAGACTATTGAACGTTCTGTATTTTGCAGTTTCATCTACTTTGAGCTGTTCTGGCTGAATAAATAAACATTTTTGGAAGACAAAATCTAGTAGGGTGTGATCATCTGCATGTGTGACATCTAACCTCTGTGTGAACAGCGTCACATCCAGACAACAACTACATTTTAAGATCGGGTATGCTCGCACCAAACACTTCAACGTGGGGTAAAAAGTCTACCATCAGAGAGAAGGGAGTGTCATGATAATCTTTCAAATGGGGATAACGATGCAGATTTTCCTCAAAGGCATTCATAGTGTTGCGCTTCTTTGTACGTACGAAAAGTGACAGAAGTAATTGTCTGAGGAATGAAAAAAAGAGAGCTGCAGTTGTGTTTTTATGTATGTATCTTTCTTTAACTTGGCCTTTCAGAAGGATGTTGGCAGCTCTGGTAAACAGCTCAGCTCTGAGTATATGGACCCTTCACTGATTATAGACTGATTAACACTGATATTAGCGTCAGCTCCTTTATTAAAAAGTGCCTCTAATATACATGCCAAGAGAGAAAGTGCTAAAATGAGCCGCACTTTCCTTAATTTCGCTGACTGCCTTTAATATGTGTGAATGTATCTCAGACACAGAGTTGGTGGAGGTGATTGCAAAACTGTTAATTGTATTAAAAAGTCATCAGCCTGCTTCTGTGTCACATCCTGCTTGAAGTTGACTTCCTGATGTGATGTGATAGAGGCTTTGCCATCATGCAGTACTTAATACTACTACTGCGTTGTTTTAAGGCCCCCATCAAAGTTTGCCAGGCTGTGGAAAAGGAGAGTGTGCTGTACTGGTGCACCATGCGTAAAATCCTCCATTCAGTCTTACAGTTGTGCTTGAGGGTTGGACTTCAGGACAGAAAACACATAATTCACAACACTCTGTTGCTTCAACTAACTTCACACAAACTCAGCACAGGCACAGATGTTAGCTAGCTAGCTGCAGCGAACATCTGTACAGTTGGTGTAATGGCTGTTTGGGCCAAATACAATTTGAGCCAGCAAGGTTATGTAACATTCAGTGTTACCCACCAAAGATACAAACAAACATGGCAGGGACCCACTCATAAAAACATTGCTCCGTAGCACTACTAGTGGTGCTCCACAAGGTGCCTTTAAGACGGATTGCAAAAACACTCAGATGGTCAGATTCACGAAATTATGCAAGATAACACTGTGTGCTCAGTCTGAATACACCTTTATGGCTCGTACATTTACAAGTGTATATATAAAATGAGATTAAATGAAAAAATTGTGGGTATTACATAATGCAACTAACAATGTCATGTTTAAGAACAAAAGTATTGTAACAAACAGATGAATGAATGTGTCTTTTAATAGCATAGTTTAAGCTTAAATCTCTTTATTGTGGAAGACTTTGAAACAGCAATGAAATGATATTAAAAAACAAACATGTACCTTTTCCGCCCATTAGCTGAATCCATTTGTTTGGGTTTATCCGTCCAGCCTCGTTTCCACTGAGTGGAGGCACCGTGCTGAACCAACCCACTGCATCTGTCTGTCAACCAGACCAAACTAGGACACTCTTTCCTCTAAATGGCTGTATCCTTCTCGTCTTGGTCAAAGACACTTGCCCTTTGCAAGTCTGAATTGAATGTAATACACTTGAGAGGTTATAATAAACAGTAAAACATCCTGTCCTTTCGTCTCCAAGTAAATTGTAAGAACTGGTGAGATCTCAATCGCGGTTACCAAAATCTCATCCAGTTACCCGGCTGAATTATTGAGCACAATCTGACAGCTAATTGCTGTGAAAAGTTCAGTTGAGGCAAACTTCTGGTTGACAGGCTTGTTGACATCAACTACTGTTTCCCTCAGTCCCTCAGCTCTGTAGGAAATTAATGAACTTCCTGTGAATTGTTGATCGTGTTTCTCACAGTGCAAATGCACAGCTAGGGTCTAATGATTTGTCACTCCTGTTTGAATCAATGCTGCTTCTGCATCCTCGCCCCATACATATGATTTGTTGTGCTGCCCTGTGTGTCTCCAGCATGCAGTGATCTCTCTTTCTCTCTTCTTTTTCCTCTTTCCTCCTCACAGGTATGGTTTCTGTGTTTGTCCCCCTTTGGCTAGCTGTGGGTGGTGAGCTGTTATTCTTATCGCATTCTTGCTCTGAAGTCTCCCCAAAACCCACCATCTCTCCAGGCCCTGTAGATCGTCCTAACCCAATTTTACACCGGCCCACACTGTGAGGAGCTGAGCTGGGTCACTTCTTTTTTATTTTGTCTGTTTCTGGCTTCTGTCAGTCCATAACTCCTTCTGCAAGAAGTCATCATAATTATTCTTAAAGCTCAAAGCTCAAAGCCCCTTACTTGAGCTTTCTGTTCCCGCACAGCACGTATGCAGTTTACAATTATAAAAGGTGGCAGATTTTCCACTCAAAATTTGCAGTAACTTTTTAAATAATAGCTCTTCAATTTCACACAGAAATAAGCAGAAGCAGGTTTTTCCATTTCCACCTGACGGCTGTGGATTTAGCATTCTCATCATCTGATGATCCATGTAGAAAAGATAGAAATGGTGAAACAGCATTGTTCTTATATGCAGTGTAGAGCTTGCCGTAGTTTTATAGTACACTATCATAAATAAAAATGTAATTAAAATGCAATTATTTCTAATATAACCATTGGATTGTTTTGATGCTTACTTCAGAAAAACAAACAAGTGGTCAGATTTCTGAATTTTTGTACATATTTTCAAATTGTATACTTCACTTGTACAAGAGAAAAAAAGGATTTGAGGATGAGGAATGACTGATGAGTTTGGCTGGAGTGTAAACTTCCTGAAACCAAAAAAAAGAGCAGGACAGATCACTATTGTTCCTCTAAACTGATAAAGTAGCACCTTGGCTCCCACAGGGTGGATGTTCCAGTCCTGAACAGTTATTTGTCTAACTAAATCAGTAACCCCACTAAATAATGTAACCCCTAATGACATGCCCCTTGCCTTTGGAAATAACAAATATAGGCTCCTACTGTTTGTAGCTAGTTAGCTAGAAATACTAACATTTGCAGTATACGTTTGAGCAGACAAAAAAACAAACAAACAGTTGAATTCATCCTTTACACTTTAGCTCTTGTGTTTTTGGTTTTGATGAGGCTAAAAACCCTCAAATCACCCTCCAAACTCTTTAGCCTGAGTATCAGTCTTACTACAGGCCCATGCATACTGCAGCAACATGTGGAGACATCCAAAGCTCGACAGGCCTGCCATGGCTGGTTACGGTTGCTAATCTGTGATTGGAAAATTGCTGTTTGATGGTGGGGTCTTTTTTTAAGGTCATTGACATACCAAAATATATGACAAGGCACTCATCCATCATGTTACATCAACAATACAGTTTTTTTTCATAGTCGATTTGCTTGTCAACAGGAGCCTTTTTCTTTAGCGTCACTTATCCTTGTGTGCGACACCTTTAACCATCACTCTCAACATCTATTGAGGGAACAATCTGCCATTTCTGATGATGTGACGTGCAAACAAACTCCAGCATGCAGGCTGAGGGGGAGAGATGTGCGTAGGGGAAAGGAGGGGGGATAGACCCCCTACTGTACGCTTTAGTGATTCACATCCGCTGTTGCCCTGACCTTTATGCAAATGTGTGATTAACTCATCAAAGACGTCAATAACAACATTTTGAGTCAGTGCATCACTACATCTAATCTGGCTGAGCTGAAAAAATGTGTCTAAATGAAAAGGGGAAAGGGATGAGCCAGCACGCTGGAAATGCCAGCATGTTCCTGTATCTGCGGAGGCGAAAAGTTTAACTACAGGGCTGACTAGATTATTGCAATTCCTTAAGCACATGTCTTAGTCACAAATCAGTCACCTTCAGCACAGGCAGGCTTTACACCAGCGGAGTATTGTATTAGTACATTTAAAACCATGGTTACAACTGTAGCTGATAATCCTGCTTTAATAAGTTTATGATATCATTTACAATTCCAATTCGACAACTGTAGTATTTGCAGCATTACTAACAGTAGCAGAAACAGTAGTAGAACTAGTAGCAGCTGCAGCATCGCTGAAATAATAATTAGTAGTAGTATTAATAGCAGTTTTAGTATTAGTGGTAGCAGTACAGTAGTAGCAGCAGCATCAGTAGTAGTAGTTTAAATAGCAGGGCTAGGTTTAGTATGAATAGTAGTTTAGTAGAATAAATCAGGGCTGCATTAACCCTCTAGGGGGCCCCAGGGTTAGTAATTTGTAACTTGATTATGCACAAATGTATCTATTAATTTATAATATGCACCACAAAACTGCATTATATAAACTTTTATTTATTTATTTATTTATATCTATAACAATGCATCTTATTTCAGCTCATTTGTTTTTTTATGTAAAATCTTAATTTGTAAAATAACTACCAGCTAACAAAAATAACTATAGCTGTCAAATAAATGTAGTGTAAAAAGTACAGAATGTCCTTCTGAAATGTAATGGAGTATTAAATGGCATGAAATAGAAATATTCAACTAAAGTACAAGCACCTAAACTTTGAACTTATAGGTACTCTGTGAGGCTTTTGACCACTAGTAGCGCTATAGAGCAATGTTCTACAAAACAGGGACCCACCATGGATGTATTATAAGAACTGAATACCGGACCCAAAGATGGCGCCTATTCAGTCCATTGAGAATTGCTCGCCTGGTGCATATGCTGAAAAGGTTTCTAGCTTCCGGGTTTACTTCCGGGGTATGTAGCCCACTGAATATGTACAGTAGTGTCTCCCGCCCGCGGGTTCCCGCTCGGCCCGTAGACTTTACATTATGATGATGTCACAGATTTTTAAATGGCTTTTCTCGGCCCGAGGAAAGTTTTACAAATATAAAACCTCCATGGATCAAAAATTCATAACGGAAAGAGTCATAATGGACCTTCTTTGCAGTTCAAGGTATTCTGTCAACAGTTTTACGGACGTCTCTTTTACAATGGTGGCCTATGGGGATAATGCTTTTTGGGCCGCAGGGGAATCTTATACTGCAATACCACAACTGGCCACTGGAAAAAATTGGAAGCAAGGCTGAGTGGCGGCGCCATATCCAGTTATTATACATCCAAAACAAGCCCCCAGGAAGAGCACCAGGCTTTGAAGCCAATTTGACAGTGGCCAAACCGTGTAATTACAACTTCCGGGTCCGTCACGTGATGCACACTGGCCCCAAGAGACTTTTTCCCATAGACTTACATTGTGAAAGAGATGTCTGTAAATCAGTGGATATTTTTTTTTTTTTTTGAGGTACAACAACTAGCCAGTATAAACACTTATATAGCCCTTATTTAAATCATTATGTCCTAAAAGTTGTAAAATGCATAAACAGCCGAATTTATGGAGTTATAGAGTCACTGCCATTCATGTGAGTGAGCCTGAGATGAAGCGGTTTGGAGGCAGGGCTAAAGGAAGTGGTAATTTTATACCCGGGAAGTCGAACTTTTTTGGCTTCATGCGCCACTGAGCAGCTTTCATAGGAATGAACGGGGCCCCGCCTCCGACGCTGTATCCAGTTCTCTTTATACATCCATGAAGTCAGCTCTGAAAATGTTTTATTAGAAAAGAATTGCATTCAGCACGTTTATCAGAACTCAAGGATCACACACACAATTGTGAGAACACTGAATGTAAACCAAACTTTTGTTTACAAGAACATGCCACAGGCTACCTTTAAGTACAGCACTTGAGTAAATGTATCTAGTTACCTTCTGCCACCGAGTACAGTTGTAACTAATAATTTTAGTATCAGCAGCAGTCATGGGAGTAGTAGTTTAGTAGAATTAGGTACATCAGGCTTAGTATCTGAGAGTGAAAAAGTACATCAGATCTAAGTACAACACTTACTCATCCTCACACTGACCTCCAAGGTGATTATTTTCCATTTCTCTGCTGCTGTGTGCGCATCCATTCCCATTGCAAGCCCTCAACATCGGTTAAACCTTCATGAAGTTGCTGCCAGCAGATGTATATTTAACTTGTAAGAAATGTTGTCAAGTCTACTCACTTGTTACAGGATGCTGAAAACATACATGCCCCCCAGATTCTTGGTTTAGTTCTAGAAGAATAAAAATCAGTCAGGCAATTTGTTAATAAGGTGCCAGTTTAAGAGTGAATATGAGAGTCAGTTTTCTGATAGTATAAATGTATTTAGTAAAAGGCCTCAAGGTTCAGTGGTATAGAGCCATGGAGGTCACACATGTTGTGTAGTCACCTTGCCATGGGCAGACATGAGGCACGTAACTCAAGCACACACTTGTTTATCAGCAATCAACAAAATGAAATTTACAAAAAAGGTACAGTGCATAAGCTGTAAATCAGATAGTCACAATGGCACCTGCTCATAGCCTTAGCCATCCTGTGTCATGATGTTGATTGTTGTACAGTATCACTGTCTGAAAGTGTCGTGGTGAGTAGTCGGGAAAGGACCCAAGTGCAGACGGACACAGAGGCTCCAGAGGTTCCAAGGTTTTATTAAACACAAAGAAAACTCACATGCAGGAGATCCGGGTTTGTGGACAGAAACACAGGGAATGACACATGGCAGGCAAGACACAAGGAAACTTGGACACGGCAATCAGACAAGCTAAACTGACAGTGAACCCACAAAGAACAAAGGAAAGGGACCGGTATATATAGGGATGTAACTAAGGAGGGAAACAGACACAGGTGAGTGACTGGGCACAGGTGGACCTAATTGAAACTGGCGGGAAAAGAACAAAGACAGGAAGTAACACGCACACAAGAAAACAAGAACCAGGATTTCAAAATAAAACAGGAAAGAAATCCAGAAACACTGAATGTAACACAGGATGTAACAAAATAAGTCCGGAACACAGAGAAACAACACAGGATACAACAGAAAGGAATACTTTACCTAACCTTTGTGGCCAGGGGCTAATTTCACAGAAACGATTTGTGAGCACAATTTTCACACAGTTTGCAAATGGTGGCAGTGTCACTTTTCAATAACTATCACTCGCAAATTGCAGACACAGTTGTTACAGGGCTCTTGCGTGCTCTGAGCCTCCTACATGGCTTGCAAGTATGACATTTATTTTGAAACATGCAAGAGCGAGAGTAAATGATCTAATGTTGCAAATTGCAGCTTATATATTGCAAAGTTGGTGAAACGGTTCCCAAGAATCCTGGACAAAAATGTCTCACATTCATCATGATGAATTTCCAGATGTATGTATTTATTGTATGTATTTATTTCCTTATATTTATTTAAAAGAATAGCTCACTGCTTCCAGTGTTTATGCAAGGCTACGCTTACCATCTCTTGGCTGTAGCTTCACCTTTAGCGGACACATAGGATAGTGGTATGAACCTTCTCATCTAATTATCAGCATCAAAGGGAATTTTGAAGTATTATAAAACAATATCTGCAACCACTCGTAAAATAATTTACTCAAAATACATGTTCAGTATGTTAAACACTGAAATTTCAAGTGCCTCCCAAGGAAAGTTATGACTTCTCAAAAATGTGTGATTTAATCAAATAGACTATTAGCATACATGGATATACTGTTTTTGTGTTAGCCAATTGCTTTTAATTAAAGGAGATACATAGTGCTGAAATAGATGAGTAGATAAGACAACCAGGGAGAACTTATTTATATACAGTGCATAAGCATCTAATCTACCAGTTTGGCATCTCATGCCTTAAGTGTCACATTGTTTCCTATTTTAGAGACAGTTGCTAGGGGTGTGTGAAAAGTCACTAAATCTACTGGCAAAGTTATGAGTTGTCAGCAGCAGCTGAGGTTAACTGAGGTGCTTCTCAAACTCAGAGTGAAGACGAGACAGTAGTGTCACAGTAAACTGTATCTAGAAACAAAAACTACTTTATTACTCAGTCCATCTGCATCTAAACCACAGCTATGCCTTTTTCTAATGTGGCTCTTAAATCCAGCACTAAAGCCCACACAGAAGTGCCCCTCTAGACTGTGGTCACTTCTGTCCTGGGATCCCCCAGAGAAATAGAGTCTGTCCCCTGCCAAGCTCCAGCGCCGGGCCAAATCAGCCATTTGTTTCTGTTTAACCTTTCACATAAAAGTGACATACAGGAGCTGGGATTGACGCTGGCAGGTAATTTGTGTTTGTGGGAAGCATTTCTACTGGTGTGTGTGTGTTGACTATTTCACTGTGTAGTGCTCTACTCCTCCATCCCTCTCTCCCTAATGCAATGAGTTCCCTGGCCCATCAGTCTATGGCCAGAGAAACTGCAACGCTGCATCAGGCCTCTCATTATTCTCTTTGCTTTCTATCCATGGCCGGCTTGCTAACAACGTGAGTGTGTGATCACGTTTGGAGCCATTGTGTGTCTCGACAAAAGAGCTCTCATAAAATTCCATATTTTTCTCCTGACACCTGAAGTGGCATACAGCATTGTTGATTTATACATGCTATTAATTCATGTGCCAATACCCCTGGCAGGGGTGAAAGCAGGCTTTTGGAAGAGAGACAAAACACAAATGAACACCATGGCAGGTCTATTTAACAAAATCACAGCGCACATTTAGGAAAGATGATAAAATTCCTTTCTCCATCCCTGAAATATCAATTTGTGTGGCTTTTTGATCTTTTGTTTATGATTTGTTTTTCAGGATCCCACCTTTTAATCTGCCTGTTTCCTGCTTGATACACCGAAGTGCCTGCAGATGCAAACTGCGTTCAGACCATTCTTGCCTTGGCACCGGAGCTACTGGCAGAACGGCAGCAAACAAAGTAAAACCTGTTGCCGCCCCCCCCCCACCCCCCCACCACCTCTGAACAGCCTTTCTTCTGCCTTATAAGGCCAGAGCTCGCTTTAACGTCTTGATGGTATGGAGTTTGCACACTGTGAAGGGATCAAAAAAGGCAAAGCCAGCCTGGGCTGCTTCCATCTGTGGTCCTGGAGTGAATCACCGGGAAGTTGGATGACACTCTAACTAGCATACGTCAAACACGGCTTCGAATAAAGACCACCGTAGCAGAAGATGGATAGTTAGGGTTGGAACTGTAGCTGAAAGAAAAAGACAGGATTTTAAATGCATGGTGGGTGTGCATATGTATGTGTGCATAACTGTGTCTTTCATGTGGGCACAATCGTGTGGGCACACTAACAGGCATAATGAAAGTTTTGGAAGATGTGCGGATGACAACGTCTTGACAAGCTGACAGAAAGCACATTACGCAAATCTGACAGGAATTCAATTACAAGACACATCACTTGTCTTCATGTTGCAAACGAATGTCAGTCTTTCTTCTGAGCGGCACAAGAAAAGCCCTATTTTGGGCTGTTAGCTTTCCTTTTACCATTTTTGTCTTTTTCATCTGCTGAAGAAGTTTTTAAATCAGAAGGCGTCTGAGGAATCTTGTCCTCACTTAGCATTAGACTCCTGCTTTGAATTTATGCCTCCCTAGGCTGACCAAACACATGTGTGAGAGGTTGTGTGTGTGTGTGTGTGTGTGTGTGTGTGTGTTGAGAGGGCCAAAGAGAAACAAAACCCTCCTCAGCGTGTGTAGGAGTCATCTGTGGGTCCTTTGTTTTCATCTGCTGACCACTGCTCCTCTAAAATGTACAGTAAGCCTGCTGTTGGCGTTTGTTGACATGCTACTTGTCAGCTCACCCTCATGTCAGCCAATTGGAGGGTAAATCCGAGATCTCAGAGATGCTTGACATGTCAGAAACAAGCAACAACATATGCTCATCCTAATGCTAATCTGCACACTAGATCGGGGATTTTTAATCCGGTGGTCAGTGATGGAGAGCGAGCCTTCTGATTGTTATGTGTTCACCAGAATATCAGAGATCAAGCTTATAACGCCTTAAAAGTCAAAAAGAAAATCCCACTAAATATGTAGAAATGATGAAAATACATATTTTATTCCTTCCTGTCATTACTGTAATGCCAAATAAGATCAAGTAAAATCCGAGGTTTTGTCTTCGGCAGAGGGTGTTAGAAGAGTAAATGTGTTGTTTTTGTCTTTTGCATCAGATGCTGAGGTGAATTCAGGCCAGACGCTTGAATGTGTTTGTCCTAATGACACAGATTGCAGATGCGTTGGCATCCGCACTGCAGGCTGTGCAGGGATCAGCCGTCAACCCCCAAAGTGTTACTCTTAATCTTCCCCAGAAGTCTTGATGAGATTTAAGTCCTCCACTCTTCAAAACACCATCAACAGCAGCTCTGAGGGGGTTGGGAGAAGTTGGGGGGGGGAATAAAGTGTCTCCACATAAATAGATTTCAAATCAGACAGGGATTAAAGTCCATGGAAACCTTCGCCTGACTTTGGACATTAGGGCATAATCCATCGGCGGCAGAATTGTCGCTTTCTTCATTCCTCTTGTTTGGAGAGTTCATTTGTGGCCGCAGCCATCCACTAAAGCTCTGCATTGCCGTTTGTTACCGAGGGAGGGTTTTTCAAGACACTGAGATGGATTTGAAAGCTTAGATACAGTAGAGTGACCATTCTACCATCCATTTTTAACCACTTTTTATCAGCATATTCACAAGCTTTTCTGCATGCATTATCAAGAACATGTTTCTTCCTGTGTTGTTCCTTCAGGGAAACCTGTTAGAGGGAAGAAACAATTCTCACTGTCTGGGCTGGTGATCGTTACCTAACAGATGTTTGCAGTTTAGTACAAAATTGCTTCTACACTTACAAATTTACGGTTTCTGCATGTGTACGTATTGTATGACATCGGAAAATATGGACAGAATGATGCCTAGAAGTATTCGCATACAATACGTATTTTACCTCTACAGACCGAACCCTCACCATAGCCTCAGCGTGTGAGAAGCAAACTCAGGTCTCCTGCATAAAGGTGCAACATACCCATTCACTACCCCGACCTCCTCGCCCTTAAATTCCACCTTGCTACATAAAAGACATGCTATTTCTTACATTAGCATACAACGTTGCCATTGATGCACTTCTGAATCATCCAATATGAATGTAATTCCTAGAGATAGTGATGGCCAATTCATATCCTCACAAGTTTACTTATACAAACCTGTCTCTGTGTCCCAGTGCTCCAGTGTTGATATGATAAATAGAGGTGTTAGCTAGTTTAATCAGCAGAAAGCCCACACACAACAGGACCACAATAACTCATTGACGCAATGTCCTCAAGAGGAAGAATAAACAAGAAAGCCATAAAAACAAGACAGATCTTTCTATGATGCCAGACTTTTATGCTTATAGGAATATCATTTCTACATTTCTGTCAATTCATAAACTCATAGACAGCAGCAAAATGTTATTTTAGAATGTTTTTTTAGGTAAAACATGCTTCTCTCATTGAAGTATAGTTACTCTCATGCCTTGAACATCAGTGGATCTCTTGGCTCGTATTACATCATTCAATAGGCAAACCTGATTGGTTTTCTATTTCCAGTAATACTACACACAGTTGCCGAGATGTGACCATTAGTGGATGTGTCTTGAGGGAAGACGGTGGAGAGGCATGCACACCATGTCAACAGCTGATGCTAAAAGGAATAAAGGTGAATTTAATTATAACAGCACTTGAGGGTAGCAACCAACTGCTACCCATATCAATACGCCATATTTCTCTGACTGAGTGGCTCTAATGAGAGGTTTCATTTACAGAGACTCATTTGATTAAATTCACCTGACTCCGGCAGGGCTCATGTCAGTGGAGAGAAGACAGGGGAGGCTTTATTTAGTTACAATTTGACTGGCCAAAGCTCATAAAAAATTCAGAAATGAACTGCAAGCGATTCTTTTTCTTCAATATGTAGCTGATAATCAGAGCTGCACTCCAACTCTCCGGGGATGTACAGTATGAAGTTTTTTCCAGCTAATGCAAGTTGAAAAACTGTGGCTTTGTCAGAGAACAGTAAATTATATAACACTACAGAGATGTATATGTTTAACAGTATGGTGCCCCCAAGGGTTAAAAAAGATTTATACAATAACTAATCATATGAATAAAGTGTGTATAATATATAAATGAACTAATACATTGTGAAAATATTTAAGAAGTCATTAAAGATAACCTTATTATTATGAAATGTTATTTCATCATTCTTATTTTCATATGAAGAGACTTTATTGGAGTTTTATTTCATTATAATATTCTTTATTTCATAATGCCCCATTTAAAAAGTCTGTTTTCACTTCATAAAGGCACTTATTTCATGTCACTTTTTATTTCATAATGTCACTCTTCATGACAGTGGTGTCACCGCTGCCTCGACTTTCAGCCAATCACATGCCCCCCTGCAACTGCTACCAACTTTAGCCAGTTAGCTCCTGTTAGCTGGAGCAACAACCCTGTCAAAGTAATTCTTCAGACTGGATTTTTTTTGTTATTTTCGTTACTACAAAATGTCAATGTGATTTCAAATTAGGTTTTCTTACTTCTGGACCAGAAGTTCCGGTTTCACTTGGGCTCTCTAATTATTTATTTCATTTTGATCACTTTGGGCTTCCATACAACAGATCCCTGATGTCAATCACTTAGGCATGTTGCTGCGTGGGGAAAAGAAACGTTAACTTTTCACTCTTTTTCAAATTCTCCTCACATTTCTCTGTCCGGCTGCTGCGAGCTGATAACAAATGGAAACAATAACCATAAACACATCATACAAATAAAAGATCGCCTTCCAAAACACTTTGCACTCCCCTTCATCATTTTAAAAGTGCGGGGCCCAGTCAGGCATAAGCAGATCCTAAGGAGAAACAAAGACTATAAAAGCCAAAGAGATGTGCTGCTGCAGATAAACATAACAGACAGACCGTGGGGAAGCAAAGCAGCTTTGAGTGCCTTGGGGGATTTATTTAAAAACAAAAAAATGGTTTTCCCATACGGACCGAAGTGGTGTTTGTTGTGAGCTGTTGGACGTCCACTTAACTGAAGTAAACAGCATCGTAAAATAAACATATCCACAAAACAAACAACGCCATAAAACAAATGAGCAATGCGGATAACTAACATAATTGCTGTGGGATATATCATAAAAGCAAGCAATTGTGGTTTTAAAGTTTGTTCCACAGGAAGGTGAATGACTCTGTCTGTTAGTCCCCTCTTCTCATTATTCAAATATTGTTATTTTAATTTGGCCCTGGAGTTGTTTATGCGTACTCCAACCCACATCATCCTCTGCAGATAAGCATGGATTATTGCCAGCTAATCTAATCAATATTAATTACAGCAGAATTAACGATTCAGAATGCTGCTTATCATCTATCATTCTCAGCGTGTAGCTTTATATCTCTTTTCAAGCCATACAGATATTTCATCATCACAGTGAATCATCATGCCAGAGCTGTAAGCCATTTTTATAGAGGGCCAGACGAGTTTTTAAATTGAAGACCCTGCAGTGCAAAATTAACTCTTCTTCTCTTCTCTTCTCTTGTCTTGAATGTCATGTTGTAGGTAAATGTCCAGTTGAGCTGACCTTTTTCTGCCGATGACTCATGGGCCTCTTTCTGAGCTCCTGTTGTGGTGAGTCAGCACACAATCACCGCTGATCGCTCCACATATCACATCCTGTCAACTGAGACAACAACAGAAGCTTCACTTTGGGTTCGGGGGAAGATGGGGGCAAAAATCATCGTTAATAAGGGAGGAAGGTTGTTTTTTTGTCAGCTGTGAGCTCACAGACTGTATATTATGTAGTGGTGTGAATTAAGGAACAATCCATTATACTGCACATAAATGTCCTTGTAGGCTATTTTCTATCATCTGGCCTGCAGTCCTACATGAATAACCAGAGGAAGAACACCAGCTAAAATATATATATATATATATACCTGTATATATTTGTTATGGACAAACTGTGAAGATGATTCTACAGTTCAAGGAGGACAATATGTTTACTTATGCCTTGTTGTGAACAGTTGCTTATTTACACAACCAGCAGATATATAAATAAGCAACCAGGCAGCCACTGATTTTCATTCATTTCAAATTCAAATAAGCTTTATTGGCATGACAGATCAGGGCTCTATATTGCCAAAGCAGTACAGACATAATACAATATAATAAAGGCATTAAATAACATAAATATTAATAATATAAAACAAACAAACAAAAACATGGGTAGCTGTAACACTTATATACAAGTGTCGTCACTCAAAAATTTACTACAGAGCTTGTTTCCCTTAGTGTATGACATTTAACTATTCAGTGAATATCAACATAAAGATACGTGAAATTTACTTGAGATGGGCAAACACTCACACTGAATACAAATCCTTTTTTTTTAAATTTATTTTTAAATTGTTCATGGCAATGCTGTTGAGAGTTTGAAATCTCTTCCTTGTTGGTGCATTCAAGAATGCTATAACATCTGATATTTGAGTATCAGTTGCAGAAAAGCAGTGCATGAGGAGCAGTATTGTTACATAATTAAACCCCCCAAAACAAACAATAAGCCCACATTGATGTTTCATTGGTCATTCATGTAAATATTTCACTTGTAAGTTTTGGTAGGTTGCTGTTTGTTGACCAACTGTCAAATACTGCATGCTGTATCATCTTTAAACTCACTTGCTCAAAACTGCAGTACTACACAATTAACATAAAGTACTAATAGTAAATGAATGAATAAATAAATCAAGTTTCCAATTCTCTGAAAGCAGATTTTCTCACTGTACTGGCATAAACTGATACCAATGGCTGCCTGGAAGGTAGGAAAGTTATCTATATATGTATAGGAAAATAGTCAGTGCTACTGTACCAGAATACACAATAATGTAGTTAATGCACTAAAACATCCAAACCACCAGTATGGCTTTAAACACTCACTACAGGGGGCATATATAGCTGGATTTATTTGTATGCACATACTGTCTACATGTGAGTTTGTGTATGCAGTGTATGTACTGTTTGAGGTCAGTGCGATTGCATGTGCAGCAGCTTTAATGCATTTTATTAAGGTAAATGAAAGGCAGCGGGGTCCTGGTGTCACAGTGGTTAACATAAGTGTTTTGGTATTTGGGCGAGGTTGATGTGCTGAAAGGTTGAACTCATTGTAGCGCTGCTTTAATACGTGGCAGAGAGATGACCTTCACCTCTCCACGTTCCTCCGTCTCCCACTGACTCACAAAGAGACCTGTAGCTCACACCAGAAGACGTAAGAAGAGTAATTCCTGTGTGTCTCTGGAGGAGAAAATTAAGTTGAGTTGCTGAACAACTATCTGGGGAATTACAGGCTTGCGTACAGTAAAAAGAGTGTTTTTTTATTGATTGCCTGATGAAAATATTTCAAAGTCCTCGCTGGCTTCTTTGAATATATAATCTGCCAGATTCTTCGAATTGTGTTTCTCTCATTTTTGTCAGCCCTTACACATCTCAGGCGGTGTTTGTCACAGCTCTTCCCGGAACATAGACGCTCTCCTCCTACAGTTTCTGTTTTCATGTGTTCTGCTATTCTTTACTTGCCACTGATTTCACACCTGTGTACAAGCAGCTCGCACTGACGTCATAGTGTTGTTGTTTTTTTTCTGAGAATCAGGGACATGAAATGCCACATGTCGACAATGACTATTACATGTTTCCCTCCACTGGCGTTCTTTTGTTCTTTGACTTACTCACAGTTTTTACTATAGGTATCGTGCTAATTTCCATTCTTTTTTGAGCGACATATGATTTCACAGCTTCATCCTTAACACAGAGAGCTAAGATAAAGCAGAAATCACCAGAAATGTATTGGACATTCAAATCAAAAACTAAATAAAATCCCATCACTGAAGAATTCAGGACATCTGCTGATAATTTGGCCACTTACAGAACATCTAATACATAATTTATCACAATAATAATATCTTGACAGTCATCAGTTGTTGCTCCATTGTGCTCCAAGAAACAAGAAATAAAATGGCAACAACAAGAGGGCTTGTAGAAGGTGTGACTCACTTGACATTTAAAGTTTCTCATCACCCAGTGCAACACATGTATTGGACTGTAACGGTTCTCCTGACTGTGATATCATGTTACTGTGAGTAGGTCCTGTATGGATCCATGCTATCCTCAGAGAGGTGTACTGGTAGAGTGATATCATCCAGTGAGTTTCTATTGGATGATTACACCTCTGATGTGCCTGTTTGGCCCTGAAGTTGATAACCTGATACTCCATCGGAAAATTATTGTAACCTGAGAACTCAAAGGTGCATCACAGCAGCATGACACCACAGACTGTGTAGTCACTGTGAGAATGTAAGGAGTAGAGAGTTTCAACCCTTATGTTGAAATATGTTTTTTGGCCAGTAAAAATATTCACACCAGATAGTACACCATAAATGATCAAGGCCCCATGGGTCCCTATGAGTAAAGGGATATTTTTCTGTTTCAGCCCATAAACACTTCTTGTTAACCAGCAGTCATTCCCAAACTGCTGCACTGTGGTAATAAACTCCTTATTTTGTAATTGCGTCATCTGACAAAATCATCATAAATCCAGGTTAATGAAACTCTGCTGTGCTTTCGGCTATATCGGCATTTCAAATGAATAGTCACAGAGAAAGTTTGAGGCGACTAAAGGTTGTCTTCTTAACTTTGCTGGCACTGTGGCACTGAGTCCCCGACCCTCACTGGGCTGGCTTGCGTCATCGTTTTGGAAAAGCTCCCTGTACGCCGGTCACACTGAAACACCCAGCCATCAAATCATTTGTTTCATTGGTGATGGCAATCTCCACTTTTATTCCTGCACTTACTTATCTCAACCATTGACTTTGGCTTTTTTACACCACGTGTTTCCCCACTCAAATAAATGGCCGTCTTTCCTTGACCTTGGAAGAATTTAATCAACTCTTTAAGAAAGGGAAGAGAAAAGAAACAGAAAATCCACCTTCAAGGAAATAATTAATAGACTCAGTAAATAATTGACTAACAGCTATTATTATATTGTTGTTAAGCCACTTAGGAAATGTTGCTTTGTAGAGCAAAAAATAAATTAATAAAAATGAAGAATCTTGTTTTAGTTATGCTTATAAGATCACTGGCATAATAAGTCTAAATGTGTGAAGATATTGACAACAACTTTACTTTAAACCATATGGGAGCACGAGTCTTCACCACTCCGACTCCTTCAGGACGTTGGACCATATTGAATTTCACATGTCGCGTCCTTTCCACAACCATACATATTTAATATAGGAGCATATGGTTGTCATCGGAGGAGGTCAGTGCTAGAGGCAAAACTATGTCCTGTTGGCTATACATCTGCCCTCCCCTCCTTGGACCGGGTGAAGGGGAGGAGGGAGGCAAGTACTGTAGGAAGTGAGAAAAGAGGAGGGACACTTGAGTTCCATGTCAGACTGACTGCTGAGTAAACTATCAATAAAATTCAGACAAAATAAAATTTTGTTACTGTATTATTGTCTTAAAGGGGCACCCATTTTACATAAAGGTCGGTTTAGTAGCCATGAGGAGTACTACTCCATCCGTGAAAACGGAGTTGTAATGTCTTGGCTCTGAAAGGGGCCTTGATGACATCATTGCCGAATGACATCATTGCCGAAATGAAGAAAACCCTGATGACATCATCAGGGTTTTCTTCATTTCGGCTTGGGTTTGAAGGCTAGAAATGTACAACAGGTAGTTTCCATTACAAGTTGGAGGTGTGGAATCTGAAGGACATGGTCTAAAGGTGTGTCAGAAGGAAAGCGAGAGCAAATTTTCCCCTTTCCCATTTTCCACACTTTGTGCAGTCTGTGTTGATTGTCCTCAAACAGCCAATAGTAACAATTGTACAGTCGTTAGCTGCAGGCTAGATAGAAACGAGTGCACTGACCAAGTGTATAGCAGTGTGCCTGTGTATGTGTTTGTGTTCAGGTCAGCCTCTAACTGAAGCCAGAACTCAACAGAAACTCCTGCAGATTCAGTTTTCTTAACTGTGTAATCTTTAGCTTTTGCCCGCCGTCAGCCGTGCAGTTTTAAGCTCTGTGATTGGATGTTTCTTACCGAAATGCACCCTGAATTGTAGTTAACATCTCACTTTACGTTTTAAGGTACACAGCCTTGTACCTTTGACTTTTTATCAAAAATAATTTATTTTCTAACACACTTTTGTACTGATTCAGCCATGTGCATCCAAGCCGTACACATACTCCAACTATGAGTCATCTAAAATTGTCTCTTGAGAAAATGAATGGGACTTTTACTTCCAGAAAATGGGTCCTCCTTCTTTCCAACTCTATGAGAAGATGCGATTGTTTGCATTATGGGAAATGTCGGATGCAGGGTTTCCGGAGCTTGACCCATATTATGGAAAATCTTGATATTTTGACCATTCACTTGATTCGTACATCCATCCATCATTTCGTTTTTTAATCTGTCCCCCAGCTTTGTAGGAGTGCAATACCAAAATGTTGGAATAACCCTTTAATTGAAAAAAAAAAAGGAACAATGACCATACCAGCATGTGAAATAACAACTAAAACTTTGTTTTATCATCACAACTACAATGTAATACTGGTCTTTTCTTTAAAAGCTTAAAACCTATGTTTTCCTGACAAGCATCCTCCGTCTTATTAAAGAAAAATGGCAGCAGTGGTCGCCTTTTGAAATAACAAATATTTACATTCAGTTGCAAAAGCTGACATGCGATAACATTGTTATATATTGCGCAGTCCTAAGGAGGTAAGGGTGAATATGGATGAATGTACAAATCAAGTAGCTTCAAAACACACGACTGAAATAGAGCTAGAGTCTTGCAAACACCAAAATTGAGTATAATCTTTTTGAGTATAATTTCAGTGTCATGCATTGTTTTTTGTTAGACTTTGTAGGATGCCAGCACTGTTGCATGGAAAGTCTTCCAAATAAAAAAGTGAATACATACAGATGTAAGGAGCCTTGGAGAGCAGCTCCTCAGATTGGAGTGCTGCTAAAGCTGTGCAAATTTAATATACTTCAGCTTTAATTGAATGCACGTGCTCACACACACTCACACACACATGCATTTATGTGTATATGGTGGTGTGTTCTTCTGCCTTCTCATGGCCAGTTGTTGCAGCGTGGCAGTGGTTGACGTGGCTGATCTTCCTAATGCACCCTCCTCTGCAGAGGTCATAAATTAGTCTGAAATACGGAGCGGGCCGCCGCTGCCAACCTCATCTGCAAAGTGAGTGAAGTGAAGCAGAAAGACTCAGCCTGAGATGCAGCGTCAGGCTGTTCTCAATACAGAAGTCTGGCGTGTCTGCAGCGCCGGCCCTGCTTTTCTGACTCAGAAATGAGATATTACATTCTGTCATGTCAGAGTCCTCGCTTTGCTCCACAGCTAAGGCTGCATCCAGCGCCGACTGTAGATAATATTGGCTGATTGGCTTCATTTTATAAACCCGGCATTAATTAGAATTTCTATGAGTAATAAAATGTATTGGATTTCCATTATTATGGAGAGAGAAAGATAAGGAGCTCTTTTTGTCTGAGAGGATTTTCTTGGCTTTGCGCTGCTTAAAGCGTGAGCGGCTCTTAAAAGTGGAGAATGAAAAAGAGATACGACATGAAGCAGACATTGCTTTTTCTAATTTTCGATTGTAATTTCATTTCCCTAACCTTCTGAACCATTATGGAAATTGAAAATCAGGCATTCCAGAGAAAAAACTAATTTCATTTCGACCCAAAAAGCAACCTTTTATCTACGTCTTTCTATTGTGTTCCCAAATGGCCTCTTTGTTTGGTTTGATTGGAAGGTAATTGTGCACTGATTGATATAAACTCAACAATAGTTGCTTTTATTGCACTTCTTGTCCAAGATGTTTTTTCACCATCAACTATGATAATTAACAGGCAACTAAACTAAATTGATTATATATCTGCCCACTGCCAGCTAATATCACTGTTCATCATGATGTTCTATCATTTCAATGATTTGTTAATATTTACCAAAATTCTCCACCTAAAATGATCTGTCTGTCTATCTGCACTTCAGTGAGTTTAAGGAGGACCATCGATTCAGCATCCAGCAGTCTAGACTGTTTGTTCATCCAGGTTTGTTTCAGAGTAGACACCTCTCTGAAAAAGAAAAGAGACTTTCCACCAAAATGTATCTTGGCTGAGGTCATGTTGTACAAACAAAATTGATTAGCTTCCCCTTTATGTGTCATTTTGATGAAGCATATAAATCAAAAATGTGTCTGGCTGGTAGGCTGCATTGCTGCTACAAAGGTGTTGGCTTTTGAGGGAACAGCCTCCTCTTATACGCACACTTACACCAATAAACAGTGAATTTTATTTCAGGCAATAAAACATGTTCACCTCACTTGACTTTCGCTAATTTTCTTGTGTTACAAAGGTTGAAAATATATTTGTCTGAGAACTGTTCTGAAACTATTATTATTATTAATTTGCCATACAATACAATGTGCAACAAATGAGAATCTAGCAGTTGATATTTTACTCAGGAGTTGGCAGAGACCAATTTCCATTCATCAGGCGACCAAAGACACGACTCCAGTGGGATGGTAATGTTAGCTGGATGAGTATAGGTACACCTCACTACACACACGGACAGAGCAGAGCTTCTCTTCCTGTCTCACCTAAGTAGCAGCAATCATTTAGCATTTACAGTGTTTAATCAGTAGAAGATGAAGGAAGTCAGTTTCAAGATTAGTTTAATCAGCCCCTTCCTGCCCCTCTTCCTGGCTCATTACAGTAAAGACGCTAATGGTTTGAATGCGTCAAGGTGCACGTCAACAGGTGAGGCTGATCAACCTCAGAAACATGACAGCACTGAATTGTGGTTTGGAGGAAAGAGTTTTCTGACTTGTATCTCTCTTGACTTATGTATACTTTTCAAATCAAGTATTAGCCCTTTTATTATGTATTTAAGGTAGAAGACTTCTCTATCCTTCTAGCACAAAGTTACTGACGGACTTTTCCTTTCTCAGATATCATACAAAACCGCAGCAATCATCAGACCAAAAGGCTTCTTAGAGAAAGAAGAGTCAAGTCTGAAGTGTCAGACATATAAGATCAGACCAGACAATATCAGAGAAAGCGGTTTTGGGTGCTTCCAGGTGAAGTGGCTTAATCCCTTTATGTTTTTTTTTGTTATTTTGTTACAGCCCGGCATTACTTCTCCAAGTCACAAGAAGTGAAAGACATTGCATTTCCACTCTCTGTAATGATATTGCAGTCCTTATCAACCCCCCTGTAAACATCTGAGTGAAGTGAAATTTGCCAAAAACATGATCTTTGAACAGGATAAGCCGTCATTTAACACTAACTTAGGGAGTGGCACAAAATAAAGTGGTGTAAGTATACTCAAAATGTTGATATTAAAGGACAACAACAACACCAGACATCTACTCTCTTTGGCTTTCTTATAATTCCCAGAAGAGGACACTGAATTATTTTGAATTCTTATGAATGAACAGAAGAGTGATAATGAGTTGTGTAACTCTCTGCTCCTGGGGGTACATTTGGGAAGCATTAATCAGACTTTAGAATGGGGACCAAGTAATACATGGCTTTTTTAGAAATAGCAAACCTAACATTGTTATAGCAACAAGCCAACAGAACGGGCACGTCAGCCATCTTAATCAGAGGCATCACATCCTCTCATTAATTAACAGTGTCCTGTGAGATCTTCCCTTTTGAAAAGCTTGTTTCAGCAGTCTTTCCCATCATGCATCTGAACGCTCCCCGCTCACTGTCTGCTGCAGACACACTTAAGATAATGAATAGCTGGAGGAGGCTGGCGTTCTTTACTGCAGCCCAGTAAAAGGCCACTCTGTCTGGATCCACCAGGCAAAAAAAGAAAACTCTTTCCAGCAGCATCTGGTTGGACTGTGCAAATCAGCAGGCTGAATCTCTTTGGATTTCAGTGGATTCAGATTCAATTAAATTCAGTTTTATTTATAAAGAACCAAATGATACCAGAAGTTATCTCAGGGCACTTTGGTTACAGATGGTTGTAATGCATTCATATAATCATTTTATGTTGCTATGAAAGACAGGCCATCTAAATGAAATTTCTTTTCACATTCACATTCTTTACTTCTTTTTCAGAGTCCCCTTCCTGTAACTGTCCCTGACAGGGAGATCACTGCCTTACAAAACCAAACTGGAGCTCTGTCTGTTCATTGCCAATAAATAAAATAGGTAAAGGTCAAACTGAGACAGACTGGGGATTTTGGAGGAGCTTTAGATGGGGGAAACCATTGGCTTTTGATTGTCATCATATTCATCTGCCAAGGTTTTTGTTGGCAACATCTTTGAAACCTATTTGAGCGTTTACTAATGAATTCATCTCAAATGGGCCAAGTTGTGTGTTTCTGCACTTTTAATTACCCTTTTTCAAGATAGAAAAATAGCTGCTACATACTGCTGGGTAAAAATGTGTATATTAAGACTTTTCTTTTTGGCATCTTTAGTGTCATATTTGATCACGAGTTCTTACAGACTCATGTTACATAGCGATGGGTGGGACTTTAAACATAGAAAAACAAGACTCATTTAACTCTGACAACCTGACTGACTAAAATCCCAAGTAAGTTTGATTTAGCTCTCAGATTTATTTATTAAATCAAATTCAGCATAAAAAGTACAATTTAAGCATAAATGCAATAAATAACTTCATAAAGTTACATGAAAGTATCAATTATTAAATAAATAATTTAACCAGGCAGATTTTTACATCAGCACTTTGAGTTACATGTTGTGTATGAAAAGTGCTATATAAATAAAGTTTGTAAGTCTGGCACAGTGAAGGCTTCATATTGCATGACTGCTATGGGTGACTGGTGGTGAATCATCCATTTGCTCCTTCAAAATAACACTTCTCATTCTTAAATCAGACAAAAATCACATTACTTATGCAAAATAACCTGGCACATTCTTTTATCACTGCTCTATAAGGTAAAAGACTAGAAACGGTCAACACTAACTGAAAATTACTGAGATCCCTCAAACTGTCTGTTTGTACAGCTTCCTGCAGCACTATCAATCCCTTAAAACTGCAGACAGTCAATCACAAAAGAATTCAGCCAGCTGGCCCACAGGAAACAGTTTTAATGCGAAAGGCTGTCCGTCATGGCTGCCATCAGCTCGTATCAGAAGCTCCGCCCATGGTTCCGTCCCCAAGCTGTGATTGGACAGTTTTTCCTTTTGGCATGGACAATGCATTTTCATTTCAAAAAAGAAAAAGTCCCCCTGACCTCTTCATGAAAACTAATGACAGTGCTTTGCATTTCATATTGGCAGGTTCTCTCTCTGCTGGACATTGAACATTGAAATGCAATGCACCTCTTCACTTTGTTTCCTGTGTTATGATTGCATTTTAATGTGGCATGGAAAATTATGTCACAATTAGAATTTGTCCAGACAAAAAGCCAAATAATTGTCCTTAAACACGTTTTCCATTTAATTCTGACTCAGTAAATGCACACATAAAAATGAAATACATATAACAATGTGTTGTATTTCACTTTATTTCTTTGATTTGTTTTTATTTAGGCATTTTAAATCTTCCATAGTTTGGCTTTCAGTTTTATTTTATATTGCTGACTCAATGTCTATCAATTTAAGTTTGAAGAGCAACTTAACACCCCATGGAAATCTTGTTTTTGCTGACCTCCAGTGGTTTAACTTCTCACGTTGCTGTAGTGATGTACATGTGTACTCACAGGGTGTGGTCAGTACACTGTGACATCACTGTTGGGTGTGGGTACAGATGCAACAGAGCACACTTTTGAGGTGAAACAGACTTGAATATAATCTACCAAGACAGATATGATTATGTCTGCACTTCGAGGTACATGTCGTGCATGAAAAGTTCTACATAAATAAAGTTGTTCCTAAATAAAGACTGGCACAGCAGTGGCTCCATATTGCACGACTCCCATGGGTCACTGGTGGGTGACTTGTTCTTTTCCTAGACATTAACACTGACTTCTATCTTAAATAAGTCAAAATTCACATGCAAAACAAACTACATTTACCAATACTGTGTACCACTTTAGGATAAGAGACTAGACACCCAAAATTAAATCATTAATAAACCTGCAGACATGGCTTCTATTTTGTTCATTTGAGTGACAGAATCCTCTGCATGCTCTCAGTTGATAATACTTCACGCTTTTTTTTGACAGTGCAGTTTTGTTCATGTGTCTATAAACAGCTCTAGTAGATCAGCCCCTCAGACTGTTGACACTATCACAGCGACTACCCCAGACTGCCTTTAATGCAAGACAGTGTAAACCGTCTCCAGCGAAAGCCTGAAATGGGTCAGGGGATATTTAGGGACAAGACAGTGCTCGGGGAGTGAAGACGGGAGGATTCAGAGGGATTTGTTTCATCACTATTTGTCATTCAAGCTGAGGAGATTATGGTGCTTACTTTATTACAGTTTTCTGCATTATAGAGTTTGGATGTTTAGTATCGCAAGCTGAATTAGGCCAAAAGGGCAAAGCACAGCAAAATGCAAGAGATTCTTTTAAAGTCACCGACTTACTGTAAGCTATTTACATAATGAACTCCCTGGATAGTCAGTGCATCAGAGAATACACTGTATAGACTGTGCACATGGCTAAAAATGTCCTGTGCTCGCATAAACACTGTACAAATGTGTATACAGCACAAATCTGCTGTTCTCTGTTGTTGTTGTTATTGATTGTAATCTTCTTTGAAATGTAGAAATTCAGTCGGTCACAGCCACAGGTTTTGGTTTTGTTCAAGAACACAGAGCATTTCAATTTGAAACAGGATGTTGTAGTGAAAATAAGAGGAGCTACTGTTCATCACTGAGCTGAATGATAAAAATACAAACAGTTAAGCTCACTACATTCTGATTTAGTTGGTGAGCAAATACTTTTGTGCATAATCTTAACCTGTCCATGTACTAGATTAGATGTTCAACCCTTTAACAAAATTCTGAAAACGCAAAAGGGGTTTGATTAAAGTTTTGTGTTGTTTTTCTAAATGCAGTTAATCCAATCTCCATCAGAACATGATGCAAAATTTAGGCTATTTTCAAATATATTATCAAAAACATACGTATATAACAGGACAGTACAAACATGGCCTCTCCCGAGTAGAGGTTTAATAAAGGAAATGATAGCAAAAAACAAATCACACATATGCTGAGAGTTAGGCACACAGAGTGGGCGTTCCAAAATAAGTGTCTGCAGATTTTACACAGATCACAAGCTTCTTAGGAGAGGACACGTGTCCAACACTTGTTTGAATGTTGCTGTCTCACAAAGCAAGTTCAACTTAGTCTGGCTCCCTGACATTTCACCTAACATAGTTGGATAAGCGGTATCACAAAGCTGGTTATCAACGGGCTCAGTTAACTCTGGGTTTTCTTGATTGGCTATGAGCACGTTCATGTGAAGGAGTTCCTAATTACAAGCCAATTACAATCAAAAATCAAAAGATCAAGAGCGGACAAAACAAGCAAGCCCTCTTTTCTTGACTAAAAATCTGTTTCTTTGACTTTCTTATCAGAATAGGAAATTCAATGGAAGGAAGCTGCTCAGACCTTACACAGTCTTTAACTTTGGACTATCCCAAAATTAATTATTTCCAACAATCATTTAACAAGAAAAGAGTTTTATCTTGCCTGTTCTTTTACAATGAAAGTGGCAAAGTACAAGAAAACAAAAAGGGCTATTGTTGAGAAATCAGTACAGGCCTTTGGTATGGGTTTTCAAAAACCACATATCAGCTGTAAAATACAAATTTACAAGCAACAAAGCTCAAATATTCAAGCTGAAGTTTTTCACCCACTCACTTAGTACCTCTGGGTGTCTTTAGCAGCCTCATGTACCGCCAGTATCACAGATGTGTCCCCATTGACTTATTTCAGTCCCTGTATACAGGTCAGGCAATGACACACACTGTAGCGCCGAGGGGCTGTAGACGCTTTCATCCTCACACCGCACATCACACACACAAACACACACACACAGACTGTAGGCATGCATGCATGAACTTGTGAGCAAACACAGACGAGCAGGCATGTACTCACACAAAAACACACATATGCAGCCTCGCGCTTACATACACAAACACGTATACGGGGTCATTTCCCGCTCTGGCGCTCTTCCTCTCGCTCAAACACACACACATGCTGAGCGAGGAGGCCAGATGGAATCACAGCGTGGGCTGTTGGCCTTTCACACTCTGGAGACTTGATTTCTCACTGTTTCTTCTCCTTCACCGAGCCTTTTTCCTCTCGTTCCTCTTCCCACTTACCCCCTCTCTTCTGCACTCTCTCATCTTTGTCAACGCATCCTCGCCTCGGTTTCACCTTTTCTGTTCTTTCTATCTGACCTTTTTATTTGTTCTCCGATTGCAGGCCTTTTCATTTTGCAAACAATACTTGACAAAGGTCGATTGTGTTGAGCAGATTGTTTTCACAATTCACAATGAGGCGAGCTTTTTCTCTCTGAGACTCTCTTTGACTCCAAAGGTATAGTGGAAGGTCAAGAGTTATCACATTGTAATTGTGGAGAAAAGAAAATCACCCAGTTGTCCTGAGCTATAACCAGGAAGCGCACTTTCACTCTGGCTGCAGTCCTCCTTAATCAAATCAGAGGCAAGAGAAAAGAGGGAGAAATGCTTAGCCCTTCGACTCTTTGGGTTGTCTGTGCTGTAAATATTGATTACAGGTTAAAGCCAATTAGAATAATGGAGCAAAAACCTTGCAGCCTCTGCCAAAACGTTCTTGGCTTTGGTGTGCAGTTAGTAGAATAAAGATGGTGGAGAAGGCTTCCAAGCAGGCCGGGTTCTGATTTAAAGAGCTCCAGTGTCTTACCGAAATAAGCCCTTAATACGTCTTACAGAGGATAATGCACATTATACACCACCGATCAGCATCCTGAGCAAGGGAAATCTCTTGCCAATGCCCAAGAGCTGAACTTAAAAGGGAAACTCAAAATTAGACAAGGAAGTGTTTAAGGAAATCGACTGCCCGAAAACACAGAAGATTTAATTAGCGAAAACAAGCGAAGGTGTTTAAAGTCTCTATTCAGAAGAATAGGAAGCCAGATAAAGGCAGACAGTGTATCCTGTAGACCAGTGGTTCCCAACTTTCTTTCTGTCTGATGTTCCCCCACAGCCCTGTCAGATCAGCTAAAGTACCCCATCTTCAACACCACCCGTCTTGTTCCAAATGTGTTCATTTGAGCTGATTTTAAATTGGATGTTATTTAACACTATTGATGATATAATAATAATAATAATATAAGTGGATATTGTTAGAATATAAAAGTAATAAATATATAAAAGTAAAATATAAAAGTGTCAATTAGGTCAAGTTTATCCATTACTTTATTTATTACCTTTAGGCTAGCTAATAACTATTTAATCCATTTATCCATTACTTTTAGATATCTATTTCAACAATTTATCAATTACTTTTAGCTCTTTCACCATTTAAGCTAGCTAACTATTTCATCTGTTTATTACTTATAGCATATATCTTTTTACTTTTAGCTAACTATTTCAACAGTTTATCCGTTCATTTTACTTAACTATTTGAACTGTTAATTAATAGCTTTAACCTTTTAAGTATGTATCCATTACTTTTAGTTAACTTGAGCTGCTCCACAATCTTTCCACGTACCTCCTGGCCACTGCAGGAGTACCCTCTGGGGTGTAGACAGTCTTCTGTAGACAGTTCAGTACTCTGCTGGTGTTGAACTGAGTCTCAGGTTTGTAGTGAGTGATACTGAAGGAGACAGAGAATAAAGATGTTTGGTTTCAAAGGGAGAACAGTAAAACGTTACATGTGAAGGTGGGAAATGTCTTCGGTGGGACAATGGTCATGTCCCTGATGGCACATCATGACATAATCTGTCTGCGGCCTCTTGATGTCAGGCTGCAGATGGCAGACACCCCAGGGTCCTGATTCAAAGCAAAGCATGGGGAGCAGTCCAGTTCTGTCTTATAGTGTGCCATAAAGCTCAGGGCAAAGTCTGCATTACACACACACACACACACAAACACTCTCTCTCTCTCTCTCTCTCTCGACACAGGCTCTCTGTCAAAATGTCATATAAATATTTAAAGTCTGATCAGGGGACAGTCAGGCAGCCAGAGAGCAGACTGAGGTTCCCGGAGGGTCCAAACTCCCATTTCTAGCTCTCAATGCAATCCATTTTCTGGTCAGACTCAACACATTCCCACAGGTCGGAGTGTGATCGACTCTAACACACACACACACACACACACACACACACACACACACACACACACACACGCAGTCACTTTCTTTATCAATACAACCATTCAATCAGCAGCACAGTGGGAGTCCTCTGTGGAATATGCTTCAAAACCCACATTGAACTGAAAAAAAAGTCTACACTAGATAAAGCTTAGCTCTATACCGAAAACTTTTTTTCTCTCTTTTAAAATGGAAACTTCTCCCAGAACTGCAACTATTCCTTGTCCTTCCAACTGGCTGAAAAATGTTCATCGACCAGACCTGAATCACAGACTCTCGATTTTCTAGGTTGCAGCAACCTTAGGGGGTAAATAACGAACTCCGCTTGTAAGTAACTAACACATCCACCTCCAGTAAGAATCGCCCTACTGTGAGTGACTGTTATTTTTTCCAACTGAGCCCAATAAAGCATACTATATGATGATCCACTCTCTATATCCGTAAAGGTCCTACAGCCCAACTCAGCGCTGGTTTTACAAATAAATCAGTCCTGCTTGTCCATTCAGTCCCACCGTGGGTAGGAATGTAAACTGGGTGACAGTTTCACCTTAAATAAACATGGGGACCCCTGTGGCCCCTCCAGTTTCTCCCAAAACCCCGTGAGGAGGTTTTTAAGGATGGACTGACACATGGTTACTCTCAAACTGACAGGGGAGTGTTCAACACACTCATGCATGCTTTTGCGTGTTTGCAAATGCAGGCATGTGTGGGGTGTACATATTTGCTAACATTAGTAAATATACTTGTCCAAACATGGGTCAATAGATATGTCCTTCATGGGATCGATATACCTGTGTTTGTTTGTGCTTGAGAGGGGTATGTTGTGCTTATTTTATGAAGGCTAATGTTTCATGCTTCTATCAGTGGTCCCACTGGGGGTGCATCATCAGTTAATGACACACATTTAACGGAATAGTTTGACATTTTGGGTGGGTTATGTGAGAAGATTGATACCGCTCTCATGTTTGTCCGCTAAATATGGAGCTAAAGCCAGCAGGCGATTAGCTTAGCCTGACTCTATCTAAAGTTGAAAAAAATCCAGCTCCTCTAAAGCTCAATTAACATGTTGTATCTTGTTTGTTTAATTCGTAAAAATAACTACAATGAAAAGACAAGTCTAAGCTAAGCTAATCACCTGCTCTGTCTTAATATTTAGTGCACAGACATGACAGTGGTATCTAAGCAAGAAAGCACATAACCGTATTTCCCAAACTGTCAAACTATATCCTTTAAGCATGTACACACTGGTGCATGCAGAACACAAGAAAAAGTTCTTGCACACAACCCTCCTCTGTGCACAGAGTGGAGGCCCAAGCTCCCGCAGTAACTGGGCTAACAGCATTTGGCCAGAAATCAATGAAACAAAATGTAGTTATGAAATATTCAGGTTTTGTATATATTATATTAACTGGTAGTCTATATATGTTTACATCGAGCCAAATCTTGAAGCCCCACTACACCAGCATAACACACCAAAACATAATGATACATCCTCTGGTGAACATGAATATCTACAGCTAATTTCACAAAAATGTAGCCTTTTATTTTCAAGAAAGCCTATAATGGCCAAATTGTTGGTCAAGTGGAAATTTAACCTGATGGTCACACAAAATGAACATCATCCTCTGGGAACCACGAATTTCCATAGCAAATTTCACGGTAATTTGGCTAGAGGTTGTAGAGATGTGTTGCTCTAGAGTCTGGACCTAAGTGTCTGACTGACACGCTGACAGACTGACCAAGTGACACAGGCTTCATGTACACTACTTAAAGCGCCAACCGTTTCAAAGTAGGGGTGGTATCGTTTGACTTTACATAATCTAATCTATAACTGACAGGAGATCATCCCAGATCCCAGAACTGATCTCTAACCCCCCCCCCCCCGAGTTCATTCACTTTGATCCTTGATCCTCCTCTGTCCTCCCTCTCCCTCTCTCTCCAGAAGCCCCAGAGGAGTTTGTTAAACAGAAACACATCAAGCAGATCAAACAGGGACCCTTCAATACTGAGAGCTGCAGAGACCATAAACAGACAGAGTAGAGACTGTGTGTGTGTGTGTGTGAAGGTGAAATTCTGGGAATATGCTAGTAGAGGGGAGAATAGAAAGCAGTCAGTGTATGTGTGTGTACTATATTTTTTGCATGTACCCATATTATGTGGCATGTGTACTTTCATATATGCATGTGTTTGTGTCCACTTTGTGTGTGTAAAACAGAACGTTTCTATGCTGTATGTATTCTTAGTGTGTGTGTGTGTGTGTGTGTGTGTGTGTGCGTGCGTGTGTGTGTGTGTTTGTGTTTGCACGGGACAAAGGTTCTGTGATATAGGATATGACCAGAGTGTGGGGAGAGAGAGTTGGCAAACCCACTTGGCTAAAATTGCTTCCAGCTTTGAAAGAAAAGAGGAAATACCATTCTGGGAGAGAGATCCTCTGCGTCTGTGTTAAACATCATTGCCATTGTTCATGTCTGCAGAGTTTAAGCTGAAACACCTGCTCAAAGAGGCCCTGTCAAGCTGAAAAGACAGTTTTTCTGTGTTCACTTTTGAAGGTTGATCTTTCCTACAAAAAGATTTAGACTGGAGAGAGTTGTCATATAATGGCCTCGGTTAACCTGCTAGGGCCATTAGCATTTGGTTCGGCTCAGGAAGGCAGAAATGTTCCACAGACTAAAGCACACTGGCAGTTTAAGGAGAAAATCACAAGGATCTGTTTATTGAACATGTGCTGCAGTCAGAATCTTGAACATTTAGCTACTTTTTCAAGGCTACTCCAACAACTGCTCTGTTTTTACAACTTGCTGTAGAGAGGTGGGCATGCAACAAGCTTACATAATCCACAACTGCTGAGCCAGTTCCTTACTACTACACAAAAGAGGCTTTAATATCCAACCTCAACTGGTTAGGTGAATTTAATAGATTGCATTAATACGCAATCACCTGGTTTCAGTGAATGTGTTTCTTGAAAATAATATGGAAAGAAATCAATCACAGCAGACATGGAATAAAAGATAAATCTTGAATGAATTTATTGACAACTTTTAGGATACACACACATTTATGCAGGGCGGTAGCGTGGTCATATCCTCAGCATGTTGGTGGTTGTGGAGGTTTTTGCAACCTGTTATTATGTGTGTGTAAGATCAAATTTTTGTGGAAATCGGATGTTAATGTTTAGCAACTACATCAACTTTTATTTAGAAATTTAGGCCTCTATTTAGGTCTAGTATGTCATTTCCTGTGATGTACATAGCCTTACAATCACGTTTTATTTTGTTTGTTTGTTTGTTTGTTTTTTTGTGTGGTTTAAGGAAAATGGTCACAAGTGCCAATGGCCATACCATTAGCGATGGTCCAGTTGGGTCCAGTTGTGGTGGTGGCAAATGACCAGACTGTCAAAACTCACAGCAATGGGAAGTCCTGTAACCCCAGGTTTCCGTACGTTGGTGCGTGATTTGGATCAGGACACGGAGTCATGAAGTAACGTAAGGAATGCTAAAATCACAAATGAGACGGGTAACAATGTTGGCCCCCAAGATGGTTAACTGCCTGCGTATCTGTTGTAATTGAAGTGATATTACGAATAATTTTTAGTATCCTCTAATACAGATATTGCACCAAATAATAATAAAGTCAAAAGAATTAGAAATTTAGAAAAAATGAACTTTAAGAAATGTGTTTGGAGATAATAAAATAGTATAACTGTACTGATTAGTCCTTTTTCTAAGAAAAGAAAAGATAAAAAAACCCCTCTTATCCAAAAAAGCTGCATGTAGGACTCATGACATCTGTGCTTTAACAATCCTGGCTACGGCCCTGCATATATGGAATTTTTAAAAACCTTGAAAATATTGTGTAAATATATTCAGCTAAGCAGTCATTGATTGAAAGGATCCGTGGAAGAATGTGCTGGCTGATCCAAAGTACAAATACGTTTTTGTGGAATAGTAAAGCATATAGAAAGCAGCTGAAAGGCAAACCCAATTAAATAGCTCCATAAATGCCAAGAAAAAAAGTCAAGAGATATTCCCTGAAAAGAGGCTTGTTGCTGATAAACACACGTTGTGTATAGAATGCCAGTGATCAAGTATGGATGTGTAACTATCAAACTGAGTTGAAACCGTTTGGTAAAAATGTTTTGATTTTGATGTCTTTTGATGACGATCAGTGGACAGGTTGTGATGCCTTATGATGATCACTCAGTAGAGGACATAGTTCAACCCGCCCACCTCGTCTTATGTGTGATTCTTTGGCTCTTCATCTCTTTCTTTCCCTCCATAGAGTGTACAGTGCACACAGTATCTCGTCATCGGCCATTTGGGCCCAGACTGCAGCACCAGATGGATAAAACAAGAACCTTTAAGACTGCGAAGGAAAAAGAACATTTTCTAACTGGTGAGATAAGAGGCAGGATGGTTCGACACATCCAAACACTTTTTACCAAATGGCCATTTATACAACCAGCCTCATTGATCATAAAAGATTCATTTTTCCACAATATTAGTCAAAGATTTACTTCAAGATGCAAGGTCAGTTTGTGACTCTTTGCGAGGGAAGGTTAATTATAATTTGCTGAGTTATTGATTGAATAATATGATGAATTAATCACAATGAACGTGTGAAATGACCTTAAAAGCGGATTTTAAACGCCAATGATAATAGCATTGTCACAAAAGTCGGAGGTGCTTATGAGGGAGAGGAACACGGAGGTAAATAATGGCACGTTGTTCTGTTTATCTTTTGCTTTGAGCTCTTTATGAGCAAGTCACTGAATATGTGATCTGTCATAACACCTGTGCAGCACAAGACTAAAATGTCTTAGAACTCAGCTGGAGGCATCTAATTCTTTACCTATTTGTTGTAATGTGTTTTATCTTGTGCAAGAGTTTAGGCTTTCTTGACATGTAATGCAACATTACAAATGTACCTGGTTGGAGTAGGTGTTAAAAATCAAGTTAGACATGATGCACCGATAGGTAACATACAGGGGGTCGCTTTCAGCAGTGTTCATTTTGTCAATGGAAAGAAAAACACTGACAAAATGTATGTATACATACTAAATGATAATTGCTGATAACTTACTACATAACTTATTAAATCGTATTCACCAACCTGCATGCATCTGCAAAATCACACATTGTAGGTCCAGACTGCTAAAACAGTATCCTTCGCAGCCCAACGATATATCTTCCACAGAGGTTTATTTAGCTGCTTCACCTGTTGAGCTAATAAGCAGCATGTTGCATTTCAGTAACGTTGAGTCGTACGTAACGTTCCCGGGACTTAGAAGGAACAACAGTAACAGACTTATATAAATCTCACTCTCTCGCTGTCAACTATCTAAATCATCCCCCATATGTTCGCTAAAGTAATATTACTGTGTTAATGTTATCCGATGTTTTAGGTGGCTGCTCGTCTCAAGCTAGTCCCATCTGTGACCTCAGCAGTCTGTACGTTACTCTCCAGCAGCAGGTTGTGTCTTAAATGGTTCATGATCTCTGTGTTGTCTTCTGTCAGCTTGGAAAGATAAAATGGGCAAAACCAACATTCAAATCCAGCATTTCCACAGACTGCAGACGTAGCGTGTGCTCCAGGGAAGAAGAGTAGAACGGACCAGCGCAGTCTGTGGAAGTGATTGTAGACATTTGTGAGATCATGAAAACACCCTGAAAGATGCAACCCACTGCTGGAAAACAGGTGAGAAAGATTTTCCCCTAAGGTTTACATGGGGAACTCTATATGAACGAATCATGGTGTATCATACATTGCTGAGGTCCCAAATGGGACTAATCTCAGGCTAAACCCAGAAGAGGATTTTGGTGAACACAACACACATTTGATTAAAATTTCGCTGATGAAAAACAGACTAAAATTGTAAACTTCCAATGACCAAATAACTAAAATGTGACTAAAACTAATTTTCCTCAGAAGACTAAAACGAAATCAAAATCAGGTGGTATTCAGCTTGTAACCTCGGTGCACCTGGCTAACATGCAGTTCCAGTTCTATTCTGCTCCAAGGTTGCTTCTACAAAGAGTTACAGCTCTCCTGTATGACTTTTAAACGGATCTACAGCCTAATATCCTCAGCGTGTCCTCCTGTTCACCCCAAAGGGCCTCTGAATAGATGGCATTCCTCAGTGTCTCATTGAGCCAATCACTCATATGAAGAATAAGCTGTTTGAAGGCAGTGATACCCTTGGGGGGCACAATTAACCTAGTGAGTGTGCGGTTATAAGGAAGGATATAAGCAAGGATACGTGTATGGAAGCACCAACCTTTTGGTTGGCCTAAGTGAGAGTGTTGCTCGGTGAAGTCGTCATTGATCACTGGAGATTGTCATGATGATGGACATGTGGTGAGATACCTTACTGAGCTGTAGAAAGATGAGCGAGGCATTTACATTGTGTCTATGAGGACAACATGAGGGTAAGTGTTAGATTTTATGTGGTGACTGGACATTTGAAATGCTGCTTTCAACCATGTTAATGTGGAAGGGAGGCAGACAGAAGAAGAGAAAAGCAAAGAGCCTGGGAGAGTGAGATGAGGTGGTGACGACAGGTCAGTGGAAACCTCATCAGGGGTATGTCAGATATAAGTCAAAGGCATGACACAGCTGTTGACAAGACTGAGTGCTATTCACGGCTATCCAACCCTCCCACTTAGATTTATAGCTTACTTGACCTTGACAAACTTGCCTTGAGACACACAGAGGATCGCTAGGAGCAGAGGGTGAGTTTGTACTGTAACGCTGACGAGGCTAGACTGAACTGAAGATCTCTCAAGGAAGGAAACTCAGAAACCTGTACTTTCAGCTGCAGAGCAGTTTACTGCACATATTGAGCTAAATTGTAAACTGTCTCAGTTGACCTCCCTCTGAGACACAGAGTAGCATTTCCTACCCGGTGAGTGCCATGCTTGTTGAATCAAATTCTACTCAATTACTTTCTCCTATAAGTGCACCATGACGTCGGTGAAAATATACAGTACTGCAGGGCTCGCAGGAGTGGAGGGAGATGGGACTCATTCTGACAATCTCCAGCAGAGTGTCTGGGGTTGATAAAACCCATAACCCCCCAGTGTGTCCAATTTTTCAAGGTTTCACAGGGTTTGGACATAAAAACACTCCCCCAAGGCAATCATACCAGCTTGATTTTTATGCCACAGTATACTCTGACTCCATAAAATCATGTCCTCTCATAACTGGCATTGCTACACAAGCAGCAGTGTATTAGGTTTTTATTGATGATGATTAGGTGTTTTTCTTTTCCTCCAGCCACTTTCATGGCTCCTGCCTGCAGCAAGCGACACAAACAATAGGGGGTTAATGTCTTTTTATAGTGGTGGCTTCATAACTCCTTTCTGCGTATTAAGATTAGGTTTATTATTATTTCTCTCATAGGTGCACTGTCATCATAAAAGTTTCCCCAATTCATTGATGCACATGCAGCAGTGATGGCTACAATGCAGGGTTTCAGCAAGTTCTGAGCGTACCTCAAACTGTCTGCCTAAAGGGGAGATAAAAAATAATTGAAGAGCAACCTGTTGTTTTATGATCCTTTTCATATTTGTCAGAAAATAAATTTTGGAAGACTTTCAGCTCCTACCATTGCAATATTTTCCACTGAACGCTACATAACAACTATTGCTGGCTACTGGCAAGCAGTTTGCTGGTTCATTTCGTCTAATGTCTAACTCGTGATTTAGTATAATGTATAAGTAATAATAATAAGTAATATGAAAATATAAAGCTAATTGGCAATCATCCTCTTCAAAATGCACTTTAAAAAGTTTGGTAATGTTGTCTTAAAAAAATAAAATGAAAAAAACAACAAATCTCTCAAATCCTGCTTTTTCAAAAGTCACCATAATGTCTCACTCAGATACAGTATTGCTGTGCTTATTTTTAGCCGGACAAGAGTGCTGACAAAGGTCACTCCTTTGTCACTTGTCTACAAGGTACTTTAGAAAGTACACCTCTCAGGATGAACAACGTATGAATCTTCCAAAAGGTTGACTTAAAATAGAATGAAGCCGGGCAGGAAGAGCTACACGGGGCTAGTACTTTCTCGACTAATCGCTTAATCGTTTGGTCCATAAAATGTCAGTACCAGTGAATAGTGCCAGATTTAAAGAAAATTTCACCTTTGGATATCCCTAAAGGAGCAGTTCAACATTTTGGGAAATACGCGTATCTGCTTTTTAAATTGAGAGTAAGATGAGAAGATCTTTATCATCTCATATCTGTTTGGTAAATAGGAAGCTACAGCTAGCAGCCGTTTAGCTAAGCTTTAGCTCAAGTACTGGAAACAGGTCGAAGCAGCTAACCTGGCTTCGGTTTTTGTACATATTAAAAAAAACAAAAAAGATATGGACATAATGTATTAATTAGTGAGTTTTAGTGGTAATGGTAATGAATTTTGTGACCTTTGGACAATCAGCTTAGCTTTTTCCCCCTGCTTCCAGTCATAATGCTAAGCATGCTAACCAGTTTTGGCTGTAGCTTTTTATTTACTGCACAGACATGAAAGTGGTATTGTTTTTTTCAATTATTAATCTAAAAGCATGCAATGTAGGTTTTATTTAGTAAAAGTACCCACTTTCCCTCAACCTGGCTTCTACTTCAGTGTTTTCTTACATTTCCTAGATATTTTTGGAGAACTGGCGTGGACATTATTTACCTGTAAGGTTATGTAGTATTGATAATGAAGCTGGATGTTAGACTCTTGCCCCTTCTATGCTAGACTGATGTTGTTGAATGTTGATCCTATGTCCCACAGCAGCTGTAGAAATAAGCCTTCACTCTCTGGTTCGGGGAAACTTGCAAAAGACCACTGCTGATAGTTTTACGTGGCAGAAATATTTTAAATTATAGCTGTTATTTCTTGAAAGTTAACCTTCTTTGCAAGTAATATCTGCAGCAATTAAAATGTCTTCGTGTTTTGGCCTCTATGTTAAGATCTGCGTTATCCATACAGTATACTAATAGGCCAGTAAGATCAGTCATGTGGGGCTTTGTTGTATAGAGGACATTTTCTGCAATTTCGGCATTGTCTTCTTCTGCTTTGTCTTCTTCCAGAAGACTGTTGATTACAGGCATTATAACAGGGCATAATTCAGGCCAAGACTTTTATAAAATTTTAATGGGAACCTGTCTAAACCAGGTGCTTTGCCAGAGGGCATTAACTGAATGGCCTCCCAAATTTCTTCCTTGCTAAAATGAACATTTGGAAGAGCTGGTGTTCATATTCTGACACAGCAGGCTGAGAGCTCCTGTCCAAGTATGTCATTAAATCTTCTCTTGAGTCTTTACTTCGTTTGGAGGTGAAGAGGGATTTATAAAAATCATGAAATGTGCTATTAATGACCAGGGGAGCCTTGTCTAAGTAATAGGTCCAAGACTTTATATTCTGTTCTGTTTCCAGATGATTTGTAGATACCTGGGCCTGCTTCCAAATTGGTAGTATTTTTGTTTATTTACAGCTAATTTCTTGGCATGTTCTGTGCAGTCAAGACTGCTGAGTTTGGATTGTCTTGCAAGTACAAAGGTGTTTTTTTTTTCTCTAAAAGAGAAGCAGAATGCATTATTGCTCATTAATGTACTATACAATATTCAGTAATTGATTGTTCCTAAGCCCCTCCCCCCAACACTGATTGTCCAATCATAGTTTAGCAACCATAATTAGGCATGGCAGGACTGCCAAGCTTTACATTTCTTCACATGTTGAAGTGGTGTGTATGGGGCTGTAGTAAGAGTTTGGATGGTGGTTTCTTTTTTTTTTTTTTAACCCTTTCAAACGTTAGTATATCCGGCTAGCTTACTACCAACAGTATTAATTTAAAACAGCAGTACTTAACACCAGAGGCATTTCATTTTACAGTCATTTGTGGGGTTACAGGTTACATTTAAAAAAGCCTCGTTCACTACTAGCACTGTGTAGAGTAACACCCCAGCCAAACTTGTTATCCAAGATAGCGATACATTTGCAAAACTTATCAGTTAGTCTGAAGCCTTTTCTCTTTTGAAGTTAAAAGTGAAACATACGGTATGAAAATACAAAGAATAATGCAAAAAACTCACCTCTGTCTTGCTTGTCCAATGTGTGTAAGCTAAGCAGTTAGAATGAAATAACAGTCTGATTTCACATTTTTGCTTATACTTATACCAGGACTAACTAGCTCTACACTGCAATCCAAGGACAATGCTGTTTCTTTATTACCATGTCTTTAACGTGGAAAATTACCGTCTAATAACAAAATGTTTTCTCTGATTTTCTCATTCCAATTATATTGTGCATGTTGAGTATTTCTGGCTCAAAAGTAACTCTTCCAGTTAAGTATTACCAAGATTTGTTCTTGAAGAAATACATATTGCAGGATAAATATTCAGGAAGTCCCAAAGCAACTTTTTTATCCACCCAAGAGTTGAGAGAGCACTATTCCTCCATGGCCTCGCATGTTGTCGAGTGAGAAGAAAAAGCTATACTGTCCAACACTAATTTTCTCTGACAACCTGGGAAATGCAGCTTATGCCTGCACAGAATGTGAGGGAGGATATGTTTTGAAAATGACCTGTAATCCAATCCAAGCTCCCCAGTTCCTCCCTGATGGGATTCCCTCGCCGGCCTCTGTTGTTTTCATTTTTGACAACATGCTGAAGCACATTTCATCTCCACAGTGAGCGACCTCCTCTACAGGATCATCCAGTACACGTTACGCTGATGTTGCTGAGCCAGGTGCCCTCGCTCAAAGGAGAACATGCATTTTCAGCATGGTTGTCTCCTGTGGTGAGCAAACCACAGGCTTTTACAATAACACGCTTTACCAACTGAGCTGCATGGGACCAGAGTGTTCATAGCTGGGTACTCTGATTATACTGTATCACTGTGATTAGATTTTTATACCAAATCACAAATGAATGAAAATACAAAAGGGGCTCTGAACTTGTACTTATTAAGGTTATGTATGAGAAGGGAGTGGCAGGAGGTAAGCCTGTGCAGAAAGCTGTACACAGTGTTCATATTCTGAAAATGTTCAATATGAATTGCAAATATTACAGTCATTGAATCACACAGTGCAAAGACATTATAACTAACATTTACTCCTCTGTGACGTGAGAAATGTAAAATTCTGTGTACTTATTTTTGTTATAACCTACTTACAACTGAAAAAAACCCAAACATTTAAGACTGACATCATATTATGCAGTATATTCAGTATGTATTATACAGTAACACTGAATTAAGTTAAAAACACACATTACATATTTTTTTTGTTAGCAAAGGAACAAGATCTCAAATCGCGTATTTCCGTTAGTACTCTTACATGCAGTATACTGTGTACACTGTGTAGTGCGTTAATTATGACAGGGTAGTGTCGTCTCAGATCGAATACTGCTGTTGTGCGCTTACCGGAAATGAAAGGTTGATCGCAACCTTTGACCGCGTCTAATTCTTCTTTTTACTGACGGATTGCAACCAGGCGGAGCATTATCGCCAACATTTTACCGCGATTGCCGCACGCCAAAATATCTGCCAGCACATTTGCTCACTTGACTTCAATTCAATTATATTAAAAATGAATGAAAAATGAACGAACTTTAAGCCGTAACAATCGCAACCGCGGCCGCCATTTTCATATGTTGGTGGTCCTCCCCTTCCGCTACGTGGCCAAGATGGCGACCGTTGTTGGTGAGAAGTGTGCAGCGTTCCACACTCAACTTTCTGGCCGTTTTGTGTACACCATCCGGGTACTTGTAGTACACTGCATTTTGCCATACTTATGCACTTATGCACTCAAAAGGTTATGTGTGTAAACTAAACTTGTGTTTTGTAGTGACTGCTGGAGATGGAGGTACTGAAGAGATTCCAACTTCCCCTGGACCCAGAATTTAGTTCACTGGAGTAAAAAGTGAGTTTCAACATGTATGGAGGCTTGATTTACATATATAATAAACTTGATGCATATACATATATTTACAGTACATACTGATGCAAGAAAACATGGTTGTCATGTTTTACTTTCAATACCAGCATTGAATCTCTTTGGTTTAACTTTGTTGTTAAAGAAACTCTTTACAGTTCTTTGCCTATCTGCTTACTCTACTGAACACAGATTACAGCAGAAGGTGTTCATTGATATTTTTTTTCTGTCTTTGCCCTGCAGCACATTTTTCTGCAAAAGGTAGGCCGCACAGCTAAAGCTTCCTTCGCCTGCAACGGCTCCATCTGGGCACTAAATGACAAGTGGGTGGAGAGAGAGGGAGAGAGAGAGAGAGAGAGAGAGAGAGAGAAAGAAGTGTGCAAAGTGACCAGAGTCCCTCCCCAATGTCAGCTCTGTACCAGAGACAGATTGCGGTGGGAGGGACATGTCCCATTTCTGAGTGTGAGTAACACTGAAAGCAGATGACAGCGTGATCTCAATCAAAGAGGCTGTCAGGGATGGACGGAGAGAGAAAGAGACACAGAGCCAAAGTAACTGCACACACGAGACAAAGACTTTTTGGGGCAAACCAAACCTGAAACTGTTTGTTGGGATCTGGTTTATTTGACAGCTGCTTTGCAAATTACCTATTCTGTTCTAAACAATAATACCTTTGTGCACGTATTTTTCCATTTTTCAAAAGAGGATAAAATTGTTTTTTGACATACTTGTGGAAACAACATCTAAGCTTCAATCCTCTGGGGGGGTGTTTCCCATAGCAGCTGTTGACTGAGACGTTGCTAGGAGACGTGCTGTCAACTTCAATAGTGCATGCATGTCAGACTTTTTAGCCTACCAACGTTGATAGTGCTTTTCAACAAATCCACATTGCGTCAGCTATGGTCTGTCCGTATACGACAATCAACATTTGGGAGGATCCGTCGTGATATTAAGTTTGTATTCCGCTCAGAACATGGAAGCTAGTTAGCTTAGCCTGATAACGTTTGCACTGATTCCCACTAGATGTTACTTATTGTTCATGTTATTTCAACACCTGCTGAATCATCGGCAGCTCATGCATATACCCTGTGTAACATGGACATGTTAGACATATTAGAGGGACAAATTCATAAATTGATTTTTGCTAATAATTAAATAAATATATGTCTGTACTGACTACTTTTGCGACATTGTTAAAGGGATTTTAAAATGTATGTACTTGAAACAAAGCCATGACTGAGGTTGGTTCAAACACTGCTACACATGCAAAGAAATAAAGTGTATTTCAGTAAATTCTCCTCACGTTACCAGCCCAACTCTCTCTCTTACCACTGCTCCATAGTGTTGAGTGCCTATGCATGTGTATGCGTGCAATTTCGTGTGCGTGAGTTCGTTCTATGGCGTCATATCACTGCCAAAATCCGCGCGAGAAGAAGTATTGCTCGCGCGGATTTTGATTTTGATTTTCGAGTGGATTTTCTTTTTGGCACTAAGTGGGCGGATCCAGTCACCATTGTATCCCTAGATATAATTGGTCACAGTCCTCGTCTTTTAGGATTAGACGTGGTCTTTGTATCAGCTCAAGTACAAAAGAAAGGAAGAAATGGATGTGGAAACGCCTCACGTAAGAGCTATTTCATTTTACTAGTTTCATAATGCTACATTTTACTATGAGAGAAACGGTCCTGAATTATTACACTAACCTACCGTTATCTGTAATGTGTGTCAGAATTATTGCCAAAATTATTGAATTATTGCCAAAATCCGCACGTGCAATTCTGCGCGCGAGTGCTGTGAAAGCGCGGGCAGAATTGCGCGGGCGGATATTGGCAGTGATATGCCGCCATATCGTTCACCATAGAAAGGCTAGGTGCCCACACAGTGCTCACCGCTGCAGCAAGAAACTTGGAAGGAGGGAGGGTAGAGGGCATCGCCCGGGAGCACCAATCTCCTGACCTGATATTTTGATTCAACCAATCTGTTCGGCAGGGCAGGCAGTACGCGAAGAGGAATTTTGTTTTGTTTTTAAACACCCCACAAAAAGGGCACTTTCTCTCTAGGAGGCCAAACGGTGGGTGCTCACGCCCCCTTTAAAGCAAAAATTAATTGAATGTCAGTCAATTTGGAGCAATTATGCTGCTCCCACTTGGAACATCTGCCCTGCAGCTGGCTACAACACTCAATACCCACCCAGACGAATAGTAAACGACCTAATCAGATAATCCAATTCCACCTGGCTGTCCAAACGACCAGCTGAGCTGCTTGGATGGTTATTAGCCATTGATTACAGCAGTCACAGATGCCTATCATAGCATTAGATAAAGCACCTACCTCTAAGTACCCATGTGCTGCACGCCTATACTGGGTCAAATGGATAATAATGCAGATAGCCGTGCTGTTTGGCTTGGCAGCAGGCCACCAGTGGAGGACAACATTCACTGGATTCATTACAAACCAGAATGGGAGCAATTGAGCATTATTACTGTCAAATATTACTGTTTGCTTTTATAATGGGGATTAATGATGATGAGGAACTCAGCCTAGCAAGTCCATCAAGCAAACACACACACGCTCACATTCCCCAACAAATTCATAAGGGCTGCATACTGATGAAATGAGCCCCTGCAATATATTGTCATCTCTCATTTCTCTCTCAGGCTTTCTGTAAGGAAATAAAGAAACAAGTAACCTAACAGTGCAAACTTTAAGCCTCCATCTGCATGCAGACGAGCATTTGCTGATCAGTTGATTATGTATGTTTGTTCATCTTCTGAACACCCAGTAGCTTCAAAATATTCAATACATAGATAATGTAATATTTGCAAATATCTTCAGCTGTCTGTTTCAGACAAGCCTGACCTTTTAAAATGAATATATCTTCTTATCATGAATACAGTTTTGATGGATTTGTTTGAACCTGTGCTGCTGCCACGCTGCATACAAACAAAAGCGCTCCCTTTGGCTGTATTTATTTGCCGGGGCAATGTTGATGCGCCCCGCTTCACGCCGCAAGCTGTTCATCAGGGCCAGCTCATCATCCTTCGGGAGGAGATTGCTGACCTGCACCGCACACTCGAGGCAACCCAAACGGAGGATAAAAGTCTGCTGTCCCACCTGTGGTCAACAAGCCTCACCTAATCCACAAACCTGTCTGGAGTTACATCATGAAAAGTGTACAGTCTTGTCAGTGTGTAAACAATACATCTATCTATCTATCTATCTATCTATCTATCTATCTATCTATCTATCTATCTATCTATCTATCTATCTATCTATCTATCTATCTATCTATCTATCTATCTATCTATCTATCTATCTATCTATCTATCAAAGGAGCCCCACTGTGCACCGTTAAAACACTGAAGGAACAGTGGTGTGAACAAGTGAGCTGCAGAGCTACAAAATATATAAAAATAGGGGTCTATCTAACTGACCTGTTTATTAAAGGCAGGGCTTCCATCAATACAGGCTTTAGTGAGAGAAAAACAGGCCTTACAGTACTTGAGATGGAAAATCGGCTTGATATGCATGATGATCCTTCGGGTTATGTGCCCAGATAGACCAGACATAAGGATCATGTCATGAACTCTCACCTGGTTCAAGTGGCGCAGGTAACAGATTATAGCAATACTGACAGCGAAGGGATGATTTTTTAAAAATAAGGGCACAAGCAAAGGAGGGAAGCAAATATAAGACATACTGTGAACTAAACCTTGAATTCATTATCCATCAGCACAGGTTGCATATTGAACTCAAAAGATGGGGCTGTACACCACCTAAACACTTGTGCTTGTGTGGCACAGAATGAAAAACATGTATTATCATGTCCTCAAACTCAAAAGATCTGAGTAGTAGTAATGTTACTCATGTGTTGATGCAATTTTACTGTATATGGAATATTGTTTTTAATTGATCATGTAAAGTTTTATGTTTTTATTGTGATATTTAAGTAAACTTACTATGGATGCATGTGTTGAATATGATCAAATTGTCACCATAAAGACATTTCCTCTTAAAAGTTTCCCATGAGTGTCATACTTTATGCACCAGAGGAAGATCATACTAACTGCATCTGACTTATACTGCAATAAAAAGCCAACATACAGTAAACATCAGAGGATGTGACCTATTACATTCTCTGTGCAGGGATCCAACACTGATGCAACACACATAAACACATTGTACACCATCCTCTCCCCAGTTGGCAGTTTGGTTTATGAGTCAGGGTCATAAGCAGCAGGTGAACTTCCTGTGATGCCGTCACATGTGTGTGTCGGGGGGGGCTGCCAGGAAATGACTCGTAGTCTAGGGGGTGATGCTGCCAGGTTGCTCTCTGACAACAAGCACACGCGTACACTTTGTCTGTTGGTCTGTGCCTGTATCTCTCTGTGAGGCTCCCATATGTTTCTTAATACAAACTCCATCCCTTGGGACATGATGGTTGATGTCATTTTATTCATGCCCTCTCCATATGGACCACAGGAGGAGCTGCAAGCGTCCTTAAAATTAATACAGAGCGTTATTCTCCGCAATTTGGCATTTGACAAACTTGTGGAAAATAGGCAACATGGTGGACAGACATAACCCCGCCCATAGTCCTTGAAAACTTGGCTTCAGATATTAAATAAGCAACAATCAAAGTTCAACATCAGCATGCTAACCTGCTCACGATGACAATGCTAACATGCTGATGTTTAGCAAGTATAATTGACAAGTCAGGGGATCACCAAAGTCACAAGGGTTCATCATCTGGGAACCATGACTGTCTGTAAAAAATGTGTGTTTATCTATGAAGCAGATGTTGAGATATGTCACTGGATAATGGAACATTTTTACAAACGTCTGGGGACCATGAACTGGCTATTTCAGAAAGGACCAAAGTGGCCACTCCGCTAGCGTGGCTTTAGTTATACACTCAAAAACTTCTCACGGTAGAGGATTGTCATCACACTCTGCTCCTTTGGCAGTCTTATGCCAGTTTAATGTCTGAGCTGCAGGTGCGGCCTTTAAAAGAAATATTTTCAGGATTGCATTATTTGGTGTTAACAAGCCCAAAAAAGCCCCCACCCCTCCCCTCTTACTGCTCCCAGTAGTGCTTCCACCTCCACCATGTGAAAGCTGGCAATGATTTCAGTCAGTATGTTCTTGTATCTGTGTCACAGTGAGACACAACACTAAACCCTCTGCACTCCCTCTGACTCCTCACCAGTGTTCCCAATTCACCCAGCTTATTAGCAAGGCACATTCCCCTTAATGATCACAGCCTGAAAGTATTTCTCTTCATTTCAGCTGTACATCTGTAACATAGCCTCCTCATAAAGTGTTTCTTAACTGTTGGAGCAATTTTGTCTTTGAAAGCCCACGGCTTTTTGCTTACAATTAACATTTTTAAAGGCCTCTAATGTCATAACACCTTTGTTTTAATGTGATCATTCATCTGAGAAGCATCTGCAGGATAATGGTTTTCCTGTGGCATATTTTCAGCTCACGATTATTCTTGGCCCAGGGCTCATTTAGCCCATTACATTTTTTACATTTACATTTTAGTAGTGTAGCTAACACTTGTATCTGTATCTGCTTACAGTGAGATCATCAGCATTACCAGCAATAAATATGTTATGTAATCATAAAGAAAACACTGAATGTGCATGAATACATCTTATAAGAAGTGTGATTTAACTCACATTATTCATAAATCTTGCTGGCTCGGTCTAGCACAGTTGCTTTTGAAAAATTAAATCGCATTTGATCCAGATTTTATGTCATTTTAAATTGTATCATTGGGAGAATTTTAACATTTGTCCACTGCAGCTTATAAAGAGTGGAGCAGCTGGAGTTGGGAATAATAGCTGGTGCAAACTGTCAGTGTAAGTGGGCATTGTTGTTGAAAGTGACTGTAGTTCCTGTACATTTTCTTTTCCCTCCCTTGAGCTAAACTGACAAAAACGTTCTGTCTGCTAAGTCTTGCGCTGCTTCACACCACATGGACCTGGCCAGTCTGGGCCAACAATTCCGACACATTTTCAAAATCATGTGGGACCCCGACTGCCCTGGAGCCTGGTCTGCAGTCAGGAGGGTCTAGGTATTCACTCTTCAACCAATTCAGGGTCGGCTAATCTGCGCCGACAGCTGGGTTACTGCAGTCACACTCAGAATAAGAATAAAACTCATCTAGTGCAACGTAGCATTAATTCATATGCTAACTGTGACAGGTCTAGGCTAACCCACTTCTGCAGGCTACAGTCTGCTTTAAAATGTTCCTGTGTGAAATGGTGCTTTGCCCAGAGCCAAGAACCAATTCAGCGCTCAGAGAAGACCGGTGTAAGAAACGCTTCAGGGAGCCATAATCAATCATAATTGCTCAAAGTAGGGTGGTAAGTGCATTGCTCATCTTTCTGCTGTGGCATTCCCCTCACTGCTGAACTTGCACCATTCAGCTTTTATTCAGCAGTATGTTGAGGTGGACGACAGGCAGTGAACGGCAGCCACGGTGCTGGAGGCGGTTGATCCATCACTGAGAGTATTCCCACCTTAACGTGAGCTGTATTAAAACACATTGGTCAACGTCTTGTGTCATACTACTCACACAAAGCCCGTGTGTTCCCTCTGAGTCTTAGGTCGCAGCCAACTCCTTATTTCTTCATCACACACACAAACAAAAACACACAGACATTTGAAGAAGATGGTGCAGATATCATTAGACCCTGACTGGTAAATTATAGATCAGCTGGCAAACACAGCACTCTCTCACTGTGCTAGAGCATTTTGAGCTTCTTCACCCCACCATTTTGAAAAAAAATTAACACTAATTATGAATAATGTATTGGTGGCAGTAATTTATACTCTTCATATTTCTTTTTCTCTATACAAAACACATGCACTGGTGCTGCTTCCAATATTACTGGATCATTTGGAGTTGAATACACAGTAATTATCAAAATGTCAGAATGGGAAAGGCAATTAAAAGCCATATTTTGCACATTATGTAACTTTTTTTTTTTTGCCATTTCTGACTTCATTGTACTGAAAGTTAATTTGAAATTTTGTGGAAAAAATGCTGTAATTCACTTTCATATATGGTAAATGTGAAACAACCGCCAGCAGCCAGTTAGCTCAGCATACAGACTGGAAACATGGGGAAACAGCTAGCCTGGCTCTGTCCAAAGGTCACAAAGTCTGCCTACCAGCATCTCTAAAGCTCACTAACACACATTAAATCTTGTTTGTTTATATATCCATCCATTTTCTGTTGCTTATCTGGAGCCAGATCACGGTGGCAGCAGGCTAAGCAAGGTAGTCCAGACGTCCCACTCCCAAACAACGTCTTCCAGAGAATTGAGAGCTTCGCCTTCAGGGTCAGCCACCAACGGTCCAGTACGCCAGTATTACTGCAGACGCCGCACCTCACGCTCCATTTTACCCTCACTTGTGAATAAGACCCCAAGATACTTGAATTTCTTCATTTGTGGGAGCAACTCGCTCCCAACCGGAGGGGCAATCCACCGTTTTCCGGCAGAGAACCATGGCCCCAGACTTGGTGGTGCTGATTCTCATCCTGACCGCTTCACACTTGGCTGCAAACTGTCCCAATGCGCACTGGAGGTCACGGTCTGATGAAGACAACAGAACCACATCATCTGCAAAGAGCAGAGAAGCAATTCTGAGGTCCCCAAATCAGACACTTTCCACCCCCAGGCTGTGCCTTCAGATACTATCTGTGAAAATCACAAACAGAATCAGTGACAAGGGACAACCCTGGCGGAGCCCAACGGCCACTTAAAAAGTGCTTGACTTCCTGCCCGAGAATATAGACACAGCTGTCACTGTGTTTGTTTAATCCGTACAAAAACCAAATGGGGGGTTATATGCCAGACAATTTCTTGGCTGGGTGCAGTGACTCCCCATTTCCACTACAAGCTAACCGACTGTTGGCTGTAGCTTCATATTCACTTTACAGATATGAAGGTGGCATCAATCTTCTCATCTTACAAATATTTCTCAAAATGTCAAACAATTCCTTGAGGCTGACAGTATATCCAAGAGTTCAGATCACTCACTGCAAAACTACATTTTTTTTCTTTAGTGTTGTACTTCCCCTCCAAGTTTCTCCCACTGAAGTTATTAACAGCTCTGTTATGGCATCAGTCTGCCTTATTCCCACAAGCACAAGTTTGAAAAAGAAATTGTTGGCCACACTGAGCCAGGGAGAGCGAGAGTGAGAGGGAGTGAGAGAGAGATAGAGTTTGCCAACAGCGCCAATCGACCTACTTCCGATTTTGCGGTGCGGATCAGTTTCAGGTTTTTGGCCAATGGGTGGCTGCATGGTACGAATGTTTACCCCGGACAGGAAGGGTGGAAATATTTTTGGTGCAGAGCAGAGACTCTGGGTTTGAGAGCTGCTGTAACCACAACCAATCACTGGGGAAAATCTCCCCAAAGCCGTGTGTGTGTGTGTTGCCCTGACTTTGAAGCCTACAGTTTCTAGTCTTATCAGATCTATGGGGAGGTACTGCACAACTATTTTTGACATTGCAGTGGCCATCCTGGAGATAAAGTCAGTATAATACTGTATGTTGACTGATACTATCAATATATGTTGGTAGCGATTTGGCAGATAGGTATCTATTCAGATTCACTAGTAGCAAAAATATAAAGTACATTGTTCCCTTAAAAGACCCATTTCTCATGTAACTTATTGACTTGATATTATAGTAAATATTATGATTTAGATGGTAAGTAGAGATGTTTAACTATAGTCTAAAAAGCTGATAAATGTTATTCTTTACTAAAAACGATGTGTAGTTCAACAGCAGAACCAAAGTTTTGTTTATTGCACTTTTACTTTGTGTATCAGCTCAGTATCCCCATAATAATTATGTTCATATTGGACAATTTTGCAAATTTACGTCCAATGCCAATGTTCAGTGCCAGTGCAGAAAGTAGTGTGTCCTATATGTATATATATTTGTATATATAAGCAACGAGAAGTTTGCGTCAGAGAGCAATAGAAGTCGTTTTTTTTTTAAACGTAATTATATTCTTTCCCAAACTGAATTACGGCATTTCTTCAACTTTTGTTTTATTGTAATTGTGGTCATTGTTACTGCTGGTCATGCTTGTAGAGATTCGGGAAATGCTGAGTCTGGAAAAAAACATATATCAGAGCAGGCAACGCATTGGTCCTCCATTCATCGTTTTTCCTCCTCTATTTCATTTAGCTCCTCGACTGTAAACTCCAGTTCGAATAAATATGGCGGGCCATCAACGTGAAATGACTCACAATCATCCTAATAACAGTCCACTGGATAATTAGCCATCACACTTCTACTTCTGTAGCCTCACACAAATGTGTAGCTAGTTTGGTTACCTGGCAAGTTGCCCCAGAGGCAGATTCCTATTCAGTTAGCTACAGCAGCTATCCAGGCGGCTACTTTTTGTGTTTACTTGCGGTTAAACCCAGAGAGAACTATTTGAAATGATTTATTTATCATTGAAGTCTACTTGGAAAGATTTAGGAAGCTCACGTTGCTTGCCACGACATATACTGGATAGTGCAAAGTTAGCATGACCCATAGTCAAATGGCCACAACTATGAGAATAAGACCCTGGTTGAAAAACACCACAAGTGTTTGAGTTTCCTAACCTTAACCGTAGCTCATTTATTTGCTACTGTACCTTCACCATATGATAATAGCATATGATAATAACTGAAGTTCAGGAGGAACTACTACACTTGATCACACCAAGCTAACTCCTCCCAGGCTCCAATGGTGCACTCCACACACAGAATACTTACTTTGCTTTTCACAGCACCCCTCCACGCCTCCTCTTTCTGCCCTTCTCTCTCTCCCTCTTTATCTTTCAGTCTCTCCATGCAGGTTCCTCTTGTTGGGGTTTTTGTTTTCGTCAGCAAAGAGATTGCCAGGACTCTAAAGCCAAAAAATTCAGTCTTCCCTGTCTTCAACTAATCTACTGCCAAATCAACTGACATCTTCAACAGCTTCAACACATTCAGATTTCTTTTTTCAGTTCTTAATAAACCAACTAGTTGTAGTTCTTGAGTCCATACGAGTGTGTGAAGCACGCCACACACATTTGTTAACTACATATTTCTCTCTCAATGCAGATAACATTGAGAGAGAATGTTGCTTCTGCAAAGTGAACCTGGTTTCTTGCTGGTGTGAGCTGTTGTGAAACTGACTGCACGACTAAGCTTATTATGTAAATATCCAATCTGTTCTCGGTGATGGCTATGTGTGGGCTGTAATCAGGTTATTTTTACACAGAGCCGACCCATTTCTGCTGTTTGTCTGTATGTCTGTGTGTCCAAAGTTTAAACAAACCAGTTGCCCTGCTCGGATGGAGCCACATGGCAGGGACTCTGGCGTCACGGCTGGGTTAATAGAGATCAGCTCTCTGTCTCATGTCAAAACTTCCTAGAAGGAGGTGCAATCACATCATTGATGGGCTGTGATCAGAGCCAGAGGCCCAGATGTGTTGGTTTCCTGTGTCATTTGGTCCTGAGAGCTCAGCCAAGCCATGACTCAAAATGGCAAAACTTCCTCTCTTTTGTGCACATGCAGTGCCATATTCTGTTTGGTTTAATGACTTCATTTGTAAGAATGCATGCATGTGAAAACTGTAGTGGGACTTTTTTTTAAAGCTACCTTGCACAAGCTCTCTCTTTGAAATGTGAAAGGATTTGATACAAATTGGGAAAGAATGAGCCAAAACGTTCCATCTTTTATTGAACTAAATGACTGTGCACTGGCGGTGTATTCCTACAAAACATGAGCACCAAGAAACCTTTTTATATACAATGTTGTGAGATACATAAAGTACTTACAGTTTTTTGAGATTAAATTAAAAATAGTGGCACGAAATAAAGAAAAAGTAATGCTGACAACCGCAAACTATTTGTGGTTTGGAAGGATTTCCACATGAAAGAAAGCAGCCTAGTGAAGGTGAAAAGCACCCCGAAATGATTTTGGGTTCGGACCCAAGTAAAGTGATCCAACTGTGAAAAAGGCTCTTGTTGGAGTAGAGCACTTATTTCTTACTGGAGTGTTTTTTTTTCTTTTAGCTGGCTTCAGCAGGCCGTATGATAACACGACAATCAATCCAAGACCATGTGGAGAGGGCGGCTTCTCACTGTGCTTCCAAACCGAGTTTGGAGCTTCATCTGGAGGGAGAACGTGATCTGATCGTGATCCCACCCAACCTCTGGAAGCACATTAGGAGTTAAACACGCTGTGAAGTTTTACTCCAAAATAAATGAAAGAAATGACTGCTCCCAGTAGCCTTTTGTTGATAAATTGTGGTACATTTGAAATGTTATTGCATGAGCCAAACCAGAAGTGCACAGGAATTATTCATCCCCAGAACAAATGTACTATAGGTTTTAAAAATACCTTCATTGATACAATCATTTTGGGAGAACTCATTGCAGATCGCTGGCCTCTCTTTATCTTCCTCTCCTACTATTTTCTTTATTCCTCTGCTCAGGGAAAAAGGGAGACAGACGGGAGGCTTTGGATTCATGCTGCCTGGAGATCCAGGAGGTCTGACTGGGAGCAGATGCAGCAGTTATGAGACAGAGTCATGTTTGGAAAGAGAGGCTTTGAGGATCCTGGCAAAGCTCTGCGCTGGTGGGAGGACCAGTTGGAAAGGGCCAGAACCTTTCAAAAAGGGTATTCAGGATTATCGAGTGAGAGAGGAAATCATTAAGAAGAGGAGAGGAAGAAGAGACGGTGAGAGCGAGAGAATTAGGAAAGGAGGGAAGAAGCTGGGATGAGAAAATGATTCAACCAGCCAACGAACTTCTAAATGAGCACAAGGAGAACAAAGAAAGGAAGTCAAACTTTCACACTGGCAAAATTATTGTAAACTTTTATCACAGCTAAGTGCAGTGAAATTAATTAAATCCAAGGGATAAAGAGAAGAGACACAACTTCTGTGTCACTACTTAGCTGCCTGAGTTTCCTTTCAGCTGTGTTCATGCAGTTTATTCAGCAACTAACACTCAACCAAATGCAATGGAAATCACACATCATCTTTACTAATGTTAAAGGAGCACACATGTTTTCAGCAACAGAACATATGGTTATATGATAATGAAGAAACAACATCATATCCTCTTAATAGTAATTGCTTGCTCTGTAGCTCCGTGCTAATAGACCAGTTTCTGTACGACAACATCACGAGATGCCTGTTCGCGCGGGGGATAGAAAACAAACAAGAAGGACTGAGAGTTTATGGGGAGAAGTTGTTTTAATAGTAATAATAGTGGGTGGAAAATGTTCAGAATTCATGTGCATACTTAGCAATTTGCATACATCCAGTATTTTTATATTTTAATGGTAAACGGAAAGTAAAAGCATTTTCATCACTACTGATGTTAATAATATTCAGAACGAGGGGGTTTCTGTGCTCTTTACTTGTGCAGCAGGCAAACAGCACGTAACTTTTTTTCAGTGCTAATATTACGTGTGTATGGGTGGGGCTTCTGTGCTTTTATTCAGAACTGAATGAACAATCACGCGCAGGTAATTGTAGTAGTAACTGTGTAGTCTGGGCTAGCATTGTTACTGCTACTAGCTGCTGTGTCTCACTGGGATGTGTCGTGTTAGCTAGCTAAAGTCGGCAGATGTCTAAAGCCCAGTTCAGACCAAAGATTTGCAACAAGACGAGGTAAAACTTGCAACTACCTGCAATGCGCCGGTCTGCAACGTTCTGAAACCTGCCAGTTTACACCAAAGCGACGAGACGAGATGTTTCCATAGCAACGACTCTGCACTTCCGTTCTAACTGCCGGCTTTTCAGGTTTTTTTGTAGCTGGATATAATCTGTAGTGTCTTAAAATATGATTGAAGATAGTGATAGTGAGTTACTTGCTACAGTTGAATTTCTAGTATGAAACGGCAAAAACATAAAAAAAACGAGCGGCTCGAGATGACCAGCTGATTTCACTACGAGCTGATTGGCTCTTAAAACAAGTGACGTGCCTTACGTTCTAAAACCAGCCGCTGACGACAAGTCGGGATGAGATGGGTCAGTTCACACCGCTGCAACTTTTCCCTGCAACGTTCTAAAACAGTTTGGTCTTGTTGCAAATCTTTGGTCTGAACTGGCCTTAAAGTGTGATAAAAAATTTTTTTTTTGGAAATGCCCGGATGAGTGCTGCAATTAATCTGACCTCTAAACTGAAATATTACTGGTTTCCAGCAATCCGCCTATACTTTCACACACACTATTTTGAGTGAGAGGAGGACATTAGCATGATCTCACCAGTGAGAAGAAATGAGGACTTGTCTCATTAACTTGAATCATTATCTATTTGGGAGTCCCGGGATTTCTGTGTCTATATATTCTCATCACTTATGAGGTAAATCAACTATCTTCTGTCTTCCATAAATCTCTGCAATTCTAAATGGGGGCTCAGCTGTGCAAAAGGTAAATCAACAATTCATGAGTCTGCAATCCGCCCTGTTACACACACTGTGAACTAATGGCTGTGTGAGTCAGCAGACCTCAGAGCACAACACATCCTTTATCCTTTGCGACCCGTGATGATCTGTGTCACATGTCAACTACACACTATCAGTGTTTCTCACTTACTGTATCTAGATGTACATTGAATTTACATGTGTAAACTGTATTATTGATAGTCCCACAATGTTCATTTTTAACATTGTAGTGTGACAGTGTGTCCCATAGAAACTCGAAACTCATGGGTCACACAGGGGTCAAACAGATCATTGTGATATACAGTTGTATGGCAGACTGTAATGCTGCTGCTGATTCTCAAAACTTTAAATGGAGTTTTCCATTTAATGTGATCGGTGAGATTTCCTCAGAGGAGGGTGGTGTGTGTGTGTGTGTGTGTGTGTGCGTGCGTGTGCGCGCGCGCAAATTGAAACCTCATCAATGGGTTAATGGTGCGGCTCACCAAAATTTTTTGTGGCACACACACTCTCACATGCACACACACACACACACACACACACACACACACACTGACACACACATGCACTTGTTCCTCATCCCTTGGTGTTAGTCTAAGTGGAAAATCATTGATCTGGCTCATTAGATCTGACCCTTCTCTATTATCCGAGGAGATTAGAGAAAGGCTTTTTCATTAGATAAGGTTTTGTTTGTGTATTATGGGAGAGCCACAATTCAATGTATAGTTCTTTTACCAGGCAACATCACTTACATAACATATTTTAATATAAAAATTTGAGACATAAAATCATAACTGTATTTTATAAATATAAAGATGATTAGACCTTGATGAAAGGTTTGCTGGTAAAAGCAGGACCTTGAAACCCTGAACACATCAGTTACTCTACAGTAACTGCAATGACAGACGATGGCATCACCATCACCTACTGGAAACAGTGCTGAGACACAGAAGAGACTTCTGGGTACCATGGAAGACTCACTGAGGGTGGTGGTTATATGAAATAAGCACTGAGCCTATCTTCGCCCTCTAGTGGCCTTGAAGAATTTATAAACTAAATCCAGTAAATAAAACCCACACAGAAATACAGTGACAACATGCAGTTATGTTTTAGTAGCTGGAAAGTATAAAAAATAACAATCAATATACACCACATAATGAGAGGGAGACAAAAACCCACTAATATAAAGAAACATTGTAAACATAAAGCTCCTTTTTCCTCGAAGACCCCATATTCTCATGTAACTGACAGTGTTTTTATGCAACTCACTGAAACATTTGTGTCAGGAAAAAAACAATTTAGGCTATATTAAAGCAATGCTTCAACCACATTTTGTCCTAATATAGGTCATGGTTGTGACATTGCTATAAAATACAAACTAAGCCTATGACTGACTTTTCTCACTGCAGTTTTCAGTTTTCCAAATTTAAATTCATAAATACACCCAGCCCGGTTCAGCACTTTCCTGTAGCCTAATGTTATAAAATGTGTTTGAAAAGTGGAGTAATGTGAACACTATTAGCTATATTCTGCTTTTATTTCTGAAGTTGTTGTCTTTGTATTCTGGTAAACTGACACTGGTCCTGGGTTACAAAGGTAAAATCATACAACTGTTTCGGCTGTAATGTACTGACTGAAAAAACAGCCAGCCTTACGCTTATGAAGAACATTTCAAACACAAACTGTCAGGGCTGTGTTTATTGATGTTGTAGGACAATTTGGATCAGGAGCGGGATTGGGGGGGGGCTCATACCACTGCGCACATGCGCATACGGTGGGAAACACGATTGAAAACGGGCAGCTATGCCGCGCGGTGCAGAATACGAGCTGGACTTGTCCGCTTGGAACAACGGCCGGTGTACCGGAGGACTCACCCGGGGACTGCAGGACCGGGAGGCTGCTGACAGGCGTTAACAGCGACTCTTTCCCCGGGGACAACCTCCTCCCGAAACCGCGGCGAAAGTAGCGGCGCGAACGGTCGACGAATCCGCTCCTTCTCCCCTTCCCCTCTCCTCTCCTCTCCTCTCCTCTCCCCTGCTTTCGGCACCGCCAGAGTGACACCGAGACATCAGCAATGTTGCTGCTAAACGTCTAGGATTTATCCCCGTTGTCCGTTTGTTTGTACCGACTGTAAATAAAACTGCTCAGAGACTATAAGCGACAACACCGAGGTTCACTATGGTGTTATCGGCGGTCCGCAATAGGAGATGTCTTAATAGCTGCTGTATGGGGACGTTGTGCTTGCAGTTGTTGCTGTGGATTTTATGTGCCGTGAACGGAGAGGAGCAGCCGTTCAGTGTAGAGGTAAGAACCGGGACCGTTATTCATTGACATGACAACATTTCAATAAAGGAACAAGACATGTGCTTCCCCTCCTATTAGTCTGCATTCTTTGTTTTGGTCTTATTTCAAAAATAATAATGTATTTGAGGCACATTGTTTAGTCTGTGTTGATGTTTTAGTAACAACAGGGTCTTTGTGAGATGCCCAGCTGGGTTGTAGTTCCATCCTACCCTTTTCTCCACTTTTGAATTTTTCTTTAAAGGAGAATGTTCATATTTTAGATTGGATAAGTATCACAGCATAATAATCTTATTCATTTTATTTCTTTCTCTAGCTGGGTTTGTTTATGTTCTCAAAGTGGGCTAACATTTCAGCTGAGAAGCAGTGTCACCAAGCAAAAAACAAGTAGTTTAATTTCACTAGCTATAATATCGTTTGATAGATTATATGTCCCCAATAGACCACAAGAGTAGTTTAATATTAGTCGACTCTAATACTCTTATCCCCCCATATAAACTCTACATGCCCATGTAATTCAATACTAAGTCAACAACGACAGAAATCTGCCCAAAGAAGTCAGTGGGGCAGATATTCAGAGTGGGTCCATGGCCAGATCTTTGTGTTTTTAGGGTTCCGTGACTTGAAAATGTTAAGACAGTACATGAGAGCCTCCACTTAAGAGCATTCAGATAGTATCACTTGTGCCATTATAACAAAAGCAGCACATGCTCTAAGGCTTAAATCTGCAGAAAGAGATCTTATGGGTTCACAGGCAACAATGTGGGCAGCTACTCACTGAGAAAAAAAATGGTTTCTTTTCAAAGGGAGCTTTTATTCTGATCTGATATCCAGACTTAATGGATTGTTAAAAGCCTTCAGGCTACAAGTGTTACGCCAATAAACGTTAACACTCAATCAGCCTTTAAAAAGAATCAATGTTTATTCTTTTTGTCTTTCTTTCTTTTAAGATCCTGCAGAACTAACACAAGCTTTCCTCCCTTGGGTAAAGAGAGAACTTTGGGTTTTATCAAGGGCACATCTGTCTATTTTACATCCTCTTTTATTTCTAGAGCAAGTCCCCCCTGTTTAGCCAAAGTTGAATGCATAAGGCTATCAAAAAGTGTTACACCGCAACCCCTCGCTGTCTCTCACACTTGGCTGCACACACACACACACACACACACACAAAAGAGAGAGACACCACACAGGAACATCCTGGCATGTCTACTGACAGTCATTCAAGTCCTACATCCACATATCCACATGATTTGCAAGCTTGGCATGCCACGCTGTTCCCCTTGGAAAGGCAGGGAGCAGATTTGGTCCAGATGCTACAGGTTATTTAGTTAAAAATGTCCAAGCTCACATGACAGACGGGGAAGAAAGTTAGAGAGATGTAAAAAGGTTTGTTCTTTGTACTCAGTTGACCATTTTCCCCTAAAATGACCAAAATAACTTTTAAAAACCCCATGCTTTTCAATAAGATCTAGCCTCGTTCTCTTTTGCAAGACATAATCAACCATGTAAATGTGAGCGGTGATGGATTATGACTGGTATTATTATTGTTGTCATATTTTAGAATTTGTTTCAAGTTCCTTACTTGGCTTCACATTCCCTTCTCCCACATCTCCTGCCTTCACTCGCATGCTATTATCCTCCCCCAGCCCTTCTTTTCCAAGCTGTTCTTTGACATACTTGAATGTGCATGTATCTTTCCTATTTTATGTTGGCTACTTGTACTTTAGAAATCTTAGAATTGTTGTAAATCTGTCTGTGGCAGCCGAGTACCTAGCAAGCCAAGACATAAACTGACTAAATGTGTGAGATGTTGTGGTTAAAAACATGGTTAACACAAAACCTTTGCTGTGTGTACATAATACATTTTAATAGGAAAAAAATGTAAGAACACCAGTCAGTACATTTCTGCATGTATAAGAGTGAAAGCATCTTCAGATAAGATATTCTGAGTGTATGTTGGAACTTCCTGCTATGCCTGTCATGTACAGATACGGCTGTGCTCACACTTGTCAGCGCATTAACCTTCCAAGAGAATGTAGTATTGAATACATTACAGTAGTTTAATATCTGCTCACTGTCTTCCTGACATGATGGTGTGTGTTGCGGGATTTCAAAGCTTCCGCATGGCAGCATTCTTTTGTCTGTGTAAAGTGGGCTTTCCGCTGTAATGCGAGCCATTTATGGCCCCTAATTTAACCATCGTTATTGTCTCGGGTATCCAAGAGGTGAGGGAACTCTTTAGGCTGCGGGAGAGCACATGACGAACATTTTGCCCCCATTATCCTAACTGTTAAGGTGCCCTTGAGCAAATGTTAAAGGTTTGAGCGTCACGTTGCCAAAAGTATCTGAGTGAGACTGTGCGGGGCAGCTTTCAGGTGTAAGTGTAACTGTGGGCATCCAGTAGGGCGTCAGTGGAGATGAAAATGCACACTCAGTTATTAAATTGGGTGCAAAAATCCAGCTTTATTTGACTCTAAGACAAGACAAAATGTGTCTTACTGTAAGGTCTTTGTATGTCCTGCTTCAAAAGCACAGCCCCAGCAGTGTTAAGCAGCACTTAGACAGCATTATACAGGCAGTAGCAAGGCGAATGATGCCCTTCTGTATGTCTGTGATGCTATAAATCATTTCTGGTTTGGAAAGACTGTCTTGAACTGGTTTCATTGGAGCCACTTACTGAACTTGTTATGACTGTGTGTGTGTATAGCACAGGTTATAGAGGGTAATAATGAAGAGAGAGAGAGTACTGCCCCTAAATAACAGGTGTGGTTTGAGATGGGAGGTCACCTAAACCGGCCCTGTAATTGCTGGTCAGACTGCGGTCTTTTAGAAAAAAAAAAGGCAGCTTTAGTGCTCACTTCCTGGATTTGACTTCATGGCTGAGTGTTCTCTATTGCCAATTTTCTCCTTTCTTACAATTTCTTTGCTCTGGATGGCATTTTTAGAGAAAGTACAGCCTGTCGCTGGGTGATAAAACGGTAATTAATACTAACTTGTAACACCTCACTTCAGTCTAACACTATAGATCTGCCAGTCTGTGCTTACTGCTGAAATATTTCCTCAGCTCCTCAGCTTTTGTTTATCCCACTGTCTTCCCCGAATAAGTCATTTTCTCTGCAAATTAGACAATGTCATTAACAATGGTGCAGCCACGAGTTCATTTCATTTATCTCATTGTGAGTTTTATTTTCTTTTTCAATCCTTATGGATTTTATATGAAAAAGTACCGATTTTGTGTGACAGCCAGTGAAGTCATTGTTAATGCTTTCTCTCCAAGGCCACATACTGTAGGTGGGCTGTGCATGCAGTCACGCTGTCTTGAGTTATTTGTGTCATTAGTTTTTATATAACACAGAGTAATTAAAAGAGAGATAATGGATTTCTAATCTCCTTTTCCTGTCTGTGTTTGACACTGTCTGATAGTTAAGGCTACACACCGGGGGCCTTTGTTTCGTGCGATTAATTCAATATATTCTTTTTGAACTGTTGTTTTTGTCTCGAGTACTTTCACACAGAATGTGAAGATTAAGCAGCGAAAAAGTGACGCAATTGTTTTTCAGAACAGGGACAATTTTTTTTTACCTTTCGCACAATGAATAAAGGCATCAACCAATCACATCACGTCACAACTCCTAATGACGATGGCGGACCTTCATCACCCTGTATATGACTCAAAAATGATAAAGACAATGAACTCAGGGACAACGTGTGGAGCAGCGTCACCGGATGCTGATGTAGTTTACTTTTGGGTGTAGTAAAGTTGGTAGCAAGGCAACAGTTTCATAGCAGGTTTGGCTCGTCATATTAATCAACTCAGGAGGCACTCTGTAGCTTTTTAACTGCAGGCCACTGCACGTAGACTATCCAAAGTAACGTAAGACATACATATTGGATCACACACAGGCTTTATAGGAGTGATCCAGTGTTGTATATTTTTTTCTAAAGAATGAGCTGGCACGAATATATCTATCTTATCAATAGCGTAAATTCACATCGCTGCCGGTATGAATAGATCTGAGGTGAGTATTTCGCATTTTTGTGTTGTTTATTCGTCACATATTTAGGTTTAAAGGCCAAGTGCACTGCTGGAACTCTGACCCCTGTGCTGGTTTTGCATCGGATTGATGCTACCCTAAAATTTATGGTTTGATCTTTGATTGCAGGCACCATGTGATATGTACATTAGAAGAATTTGCAAACATTGCAGCTGAACAGGAATATATTCATCTTAAATGCTTTTGTTTCCATCTGTGTCTATAAAAGATCTCTGGTTACATAAAATCCTCATTGTATCACTCGCAGCTGTTTGTGTGCTCTGCAGTCTACCTTCTTTTCATTCAGTTGGGATTTGTGATATTTTGACTCATGGGTGACTTTTCTCACCACAGTAGCTTTCTCTAGGAACACAACAACAACAATGTGGAAGCACCAAAGCCTCATGAGCATCGCATCGCCTTGGTTACACTCAGTATTTCACAGCGAGGCATCAGGTGCAGCGCTTCGCTCTGAGTCACATTGAGTGTTTGAATCATGCCTCTGTGTTCACCAGAGACAAAGCAAAGTTGCATAGTCAGAGATAATCTGCTGTACAACAAAGACAGCACAAAGTTGCTCTGCTGTACTCCCATCTGTTAACACATCCTGTCTCAGATGGATGAGTGAATTAATAAAAGCTGGTTTGGCTGACTGTCAGTTGTAATTATTAACTGCACCAAGGATTTGATCTGTTCCTTTTGTCTGTCTGTCAGCGACATATCTCAAAAATATCTGATCAGATTTCCATGAACACTGATTGGATTTTGGTCGTGTTCCAGATGTGGAAATTCTAACATGAGTCAGTTATTGACTTTTAGCCATCACTATGAAACAGATATGGATAGAGACTGTCTTGGGGTGTAACAGTTAATTGGAAATTTATAAAGTGCTTTTTAGTTGTTATGGATTAAAAAGCTGTAGTCAGCACTTGCTGTCACAGATGCAATTGTAATTAATTTGCCTGCTTGCAGTGTTGGTATTGCCCTCAAAATGACTGAATTGTGGTAAGATTCCCAAAATTATGAAATTTATTTTGGTACTAAACAGGGCTAATCCAATATTAATGTATATCTACTTAAGGTGGAATCATATTGTGATATGATTAAATCGATTGTAGCGTGTCTAACACAATTCTGTGGTCCAAATTGAGGATTTGATTAAAGAAATTGTTTGGAAAATACGCTTTTTTGCAGAGAAGATCGATACCACTACAGTTAATATGAAGCTACAGCCCATTGGCCCATTAGCTTAGCTTAGCACAAAGACTGGAAACGGGGAAACAGCTAGCCTTGGTCTGTCCAAAGCTCACAAATACATTTACCAGCACCTCTAAAGCTCTATAATTAACAGGTTTTATTTAGATTGTTTAATCCGCAAACAGAAATTATAGTTAAAAATTTGTTTTTAAAGGTTTTTGTTTTACATGTGTGAAGAGTTTTGTCTGGTGTAATGTATAACAGAGGAACAGAGGTCATTGGACTGAACATCAGTTTCGTTATTTTATACAGTATTATGAGTCACATACCACTGTAACTACTGTGGCTGCTTTCAGCACTGTGTTAATGCCAAGCACAGTCCTGTCCAATGCAAACTACTTAGTGCTGTTGTCACTATGTAGGGAATGGTAGAGCCTCATTCCTGTCACAGCTCATGTTACCAGTTGGCATGCTCAGCCTCTGAGTGGCATCTGAATAATGGAAAGCAACTGGTGTGAATGTGGAGCTGTGTGTGTGTGTGTGTGTGTGTGAGTGTCTATGTGTTAACAGTTGTGGCTTCTCTCACTTTGAATTTTTATTCTCACTTCTGAGTGTTTGTGGATGTGTTCATTTGTAGCCATTTGTGTGTGTGGGTGTGTGTCCTTCCTCCCAGTCATATTTACATGGGGCTGTGGCTTCATTGTCCTCGCTGCCCTTGGCCCGACCAAAGAAAAGAACAGAGATATTTCTTTTGCTGGACTAAGCTGAGGCTTAAATATAACTGAATACAATTCAAAACTGTGTTAAAACAACCCGAAAGATCTTATTTGCTATTTTTGGTGATAAGCGTTCACTGGCATGGTGTGTTTGCGCTGCATTTCCCAGAAATCACTTGGCAGTCCAGCAGTGTACATGGTACTTTGGTGAAATTTCACTTAATGAAGTTTGACTGCGCCCTTACTTTCCTGCGCCATGGTGGTTATCAGTACTTACAGTAACTACTTAACTACCCCAAATAGCTTTAAAATGAGCAAAAAAACTACTTTTACAATTGCCTTTGTGTTATATCTATGATAGGCTTTTACTTAATTGAAAATATAGTCAGTTATTCTTTTATTTTCTTAACAATTGTCATCCATATCTTTAACAAAGTGCATGTTAAATTGTTGCTGTGCTTTCTATGCAGCCATATTGTCCTCCTACATACAGTGCACTTAGTATGTATGAGCTTACCTTCTGTGTCTGAGTGCATGCAGGCGTATTTATGAGTGTATTTATACTTGTGTGCTTTGCCCTTGTTTCTCACTGAGCAATCATATGGATTGCAAGTACACGCACACCCACCCACACACACACACACACAGACACACACACACACAGCATTCTTGACGTCATTTGGCTTTGGTAAGAGAGCAGATTTCTGAGCCACTGGGGTGTCTGTGTCAGTCTGTTCACCCAATCCTAGAGAAATACACAACACCTGCACTGACCTAAATGATTCATAATCACACACACACACACACACACACACACACACACACACACACACACACACACACACACACACACACACACACACACACACACACACCTGATTTTCCTTCTCAGCCACTAGTTGTTATGTATTGTTCCAAATCTTTCTCCCTGTATGTCGTCTTTCTCTCTCTGATGTATCTTTGGTCACAGCTTACTGAGCTGTTAAATCTTTAATGTGACTGACAACTGCAACATTAGATGATGCCAATGGGGCATCACATGTAAAGCTGTCAATTAAGCTGTTGACAGAAACGCTCTGGGACACGTATGTGTGTGCGCACTGGTGTTTCTGTGTGTATATTTTTACACTGCACAATTTTGTGAGTCATAGCAACTGTTGCAGTCTGTTTTTGTGTGCAGTAATATAACCTTCTATTAGCACGTATGAATACATGATTATTGTTTATCCCAAAATTAGGCTAAGTGGAAACCTGAATATCAATCAGCCGTATGGACGTTTAGTCTTTTAGGATTAAGTTCTTTCTGCAGAGTTTTTAAAAGACATCGGCTGAAGTCTGATGTCATAATCCAGACATGTCTGTGTGTCATTTTCCAACATCTTAAGTCAGCAAAATGCTTTGGAGAACCCTGAAAGATGATCCACTAGAAAAGGCAGTGCTCTGATCAGTATGTATGATCACACTGTGACATTTTTTGGTGACATTTTTGTGACATTTTGTCCTAATGGGGCCACTGAGATGGTGAACATGGTGTGCATTAACTATTTCCTTAGTGTGTGTCTGTGTGTGTGTGTGTGTGTGTAGGCGCTAATGGCTATATCTGTAGCGATGCCCTGCTCAGCCTCTGCAATAATCACATTGCATTGGGGTCATGAGGTGCAGATGGTGGTTTCGGTATCATTAAAAGTCACGTTGAGTCTTGTGCAAATTTATATTTTACAGTATGAATTCAAGTTAAGGTTAAATTATGTGTGTGGGTTTGTGGTTACTGGTGTGGGCAGGAAGGCTGTGGTTGCCTTGACGACCCTGGCACACTCGCCAGTGGTTCCGCATGTTATCCGATGAATAATTCAGGGTGGTCAGAGGCGGCAGACTTTCCCAGGAGGCCGGGATCATGTTCCCACAAGTCACCTGTGCCGAGAGCTCCGGTCGCTCCCGGCTGCTCTGTCCCAACTCCGTTACAGGACAGATAGGTCCACGTTTTACCCCCTCCAGCTGCCATCCCCCACATGTTTTTTGTCATACAATCAGGAATATCAGTGCGAAGTTGCACGGCATGCTCACTGGATGTTGTAATATCATACCTCTGCTTTGCTGAATGTGTAGAAATGTAGGTGGCATTTTAATTTTGGGGAATAGTAAAGTAAAAATGTGACATTTGTGATGTGTGTTAGTTGTGACATGATTCCTCTTCACCCACTGTAACTCCTGAAAATTGGATGTGCTTATCACATATAGAAATCTATAATTTCTCTTAATAATCCCAATAAATATCAGGGCTGGAATGATTCCAAAATGTTTCTTCTTCAGCTGCTGTCTTATTTTGGTAATAATTGGTAGACCTGATATTTGTGGTATAACCTAAAAAAGGACTTCAAGGTCTTCTCCTGCTGATTTTCTATCCTAGTAGGGAGCTAATTGTATTCACTCAGCATCCCTGGGTATAAATCATTCACTGATTAGATGAGTAGAATAAAAAAACCAGGAGGGCTCTGAGGCAAGTGCTGACAGGAACTCGCCCATAGCAGAGGAACTCGTTGACATTTTGCAGCCTACAGGCAGTTTTAAGGACTGCCAACACTTTACCCGTCACACGAAGTAACACAACTGTGTCACTAGATGTTTGTGAAATTGTACCGAGTGGCATATGGGTCATAATTTGACTGCCATATCTGCTAGGCTACCTTTCTCAGTTTTGACAGGGATCTTCTGAATTATGAAAGAATGTATATAGAGACAAGATCCAAAATAGCCTGCACTTATTGGTTGTCTGATTATATGATATAAGTAAAAAGATGTGCTTTATTGTGTAGATAACTATACTATAATTACAAAACAAATATTAATATGTTACTTTTGTGTGTGTGTGTGTGTGTGTGTATTGTGATTCTGAGACAAAACAGGCTGATTCAGCTATACTATAAGCTAGATGCATGATGGGGTTACTAATGTTGCTGATGCATACAGTATACAGTATGTGCATATACAGTGAGTATATATAAACTCATACAGGAACCAGTATGTGTACTTATGGTGAGTAATACTGTTAAATATATGTGGGACAGTTTATATCTTCAGTCCCATTCTGCCTATAAAGCTTCTCTGAGCAGCTCAGGCTTGTAAACACACTCTACTCTCTGAGCACTTTGTTGACGGTCTGTGACAAACCTGAAGCACAATTCTGAGATTTTATAGGACAGTCTGAGCCTAATTACCTCCAATCTTGCAGTGTGTATCACAGGACCCAGGGTGAGTGACAGAAAAAGTTGCAAAAACGTGGGAAATAGCGTGTGATTCCAGGTACTGTCACAGAAGTTGATGCATAAATGTAAGACTTCAGTGAATCAAAGCACATGCAGGGAGGCCAGTTCTTTAAGTTTTTTATGGTACCCAATTTATGGTAGCATTTTCCAAAAAAGGACTCCAAGTCTGTGACCAAAGAAAAGCCTGATACTAACATATTAAAGCAGTGGTCATTTTTAAAACCTGAACCACCTGATCTTTCCCTTGATGTTACTTTTTCATACTGTTTATGGCTTCTCATTAAATTTTCAGCCCTTTCTAAAGTCACATTAATGTCGAAAGTACACCCTCACCTTCTGACTAAAGCTAAAATGCCACGTCCACAACTCGCCATAAACAATTTATGCACATGTGATCTGCAGCCGAAGACGCATGCTGTCCCTGTAACCTGAGGGGACCGAGCACCTATCGACTGAACAGTCACAAACGTCAACATCAGCAGCCACCTCATGCCATCAGCGGGTTGCCATGCCGACCGGGCTTCCTGCGGCGCGTCTGATCCATTATAGAGTGATTCCATTGCCTTGCAGGTTGGCCTTTTGATGGCACCCATCGGCTAATTGGCCCGCCTTCTGCTCGTCAGGTAGCGGGCCAAGCCAGCTGCTTGAGAGGTGGTCCGGGGACATGAGTTCTACAGGTTCACCTCAGTTCAGTGCTTCTGTGAGGCATCTGGATGAGGACAAGGCCTCTGAGTCACTCCAGTACTCTGCCCTCTCATTCACTGGGTAACTCACATGTTACTTTCCTGATGTGCGGCGCCTGTGTGTAGGCTGAGTTTACCTGAGATGACTTTGCTAAGTCTGATTCTGGTTTTAGCCTCTCTGTCAGAGACTATTCTGAACCTGAGAGGCCTTATGTAGCTGGATAAGAGCCTCGGAGAACCAGGATATTGTATGTTCTACGGATATGGTTGTATTAATGCACTGAAGTGCCCTTTATGGGTAGCTATGAGGGCCAAGATTTAAAACCACAAGCTGTTTTTTTCTTGGTGTGACAAAGGTAAAAATGAAATGCACTCTGTGGGAAGAAGAAGTGTGTAGAGAAGTGAGGTGAGGCCGTGCTCTTTTTGCATCAGAAGCATGAGAGAAATCTACTTCAAAGTGGAGTGAAATCAAGTGTGGAGAACCCAAAAATAGGCACTGATGCATTTCAGACATTTTAGCCTTTATGAGGGCTTCCTGGTGGACTCCTTGTCTTTCCACTTCACGAGTTCCTTGATTTCTGGAGAAGTTTAACCTCATTATAGCACTCCACTCTTTCCGGAAGACGCCGTTTTTTGTTTTTTTGTTTTTTAACAACGTAATTGTTAGATTACACGAGAGATTTGTTTGTTTTATGACGTATTCACACTTGGTTAGTTTGATGGAGCTGCATCATGATGTGGGTTAGAGTTGGGGAGAATGCATGAATGGATCAAACAGACATGCCAAAATTATTACTGGTTTGTTAAACTTCAGACATTTTTATCTGGTATGAAGACAGCTACATGTATTTCCCCTCATCATGTTGCAGTATATGACATGTCATCTATATCCTTTGTTCCTAGCGGCCCTTTTTGTTCTCTATAACAGTCCAGTCACTTAAAGGAAGAGTTTAACATTTTGGGAAATACACTTATCATTTCTTGCTGAGAGTTAGATAAGAAGATTGATACCACTCTCATGCCTGTCCGTTAAATATGAAGCTACAGCGAAGAGATGTTAGCTTAGCTTAGTGACTGGAAACACTCGGTTTTGTACACATTTAACAAAGAAGTTATGATTGAAGTTATGATGAAGTTATGGTGCTGGTTGGTAGGTTTTTTTTTTGTTTGTTTGTTTTTTTGGTCATAGCCAGGCTAGCTGTCTCCCCCGTTTCCAGTCTTTATGCTAAGCTAAGCTAACAGCTGCTGGCTCTGGCTTTGCCGTCATATTTAAGGGACAGACATGAGAGTGGTATCATTCTTCTCGTTTAACTCTTGGCAAGAAAGCAAATATGCATATTTCACAAAATGTAGAAATATTCCTTTGATGTTCCTATCCAATTATTTCTTTCTTAGCTTAGCTTTCTTAGCTTCAATGCCAGAAAAGATATCCCATTGTTGTTGACAGAGTTCCCAATCAGCCAATGTGTACTGATATTTGATTTGGTTTGAGGCAGTGTGTCAACTCTAAATGGGCAAAAATGAAAATGCACCAATGTATTTTCTGCTTTGATCCAGAGAACTGAGCTACAGATGTGAACATGCTCTTAATATCTCCTCATTAACAATTCATGAAGCTTTTCTCCTCCTGTTATGATCTGATGCTCTGCTCAAAATAATGATAGTGGCCTGATAACATTTATACTCTCTCTGATATTTTACCTGAGCTCTATCTGCAGTACTGTTACTGCGAGCCCAGTGAACACTAGAAGAAGTATGGTTACCATCCCATGTCATTATTATTACAATAAGGAGTCCAAATTGCGGCTCTATTGAACAGCACCATCTTTGCTTACAAGCTGCCTCGTTATCCATTTGCGGAGAGAGGACAGGGAGGAATTTCTGTCTTATTGAATAAGGAGGCTGTCGAGCCGGAGCCTCCTGCTCTCAGCAATCCTTACATTGGCAGAACACCGGGAACCATAGATCACGCAGAGAAAGAGTGAATCAATGAGAAAGAGAAGAGCGGGCTGCAGAGAGGGAGGATAAAGAAAGAAAACAGAGAGAGATGAGGACAGATAGGAGAGTCAAAGGTAGAAAAAAGCAAAGGGCTCCGTACTGATTTAGCAAAACACATTTTTAAGATCTACTCTCCTCTCTCTAAGAAGATAGTCAAACACGCCTTAGCAGTCAGCTGTATTGTAGGCAGTAGTAAATATCTGATGTATTGTTGTTTTAGCTATTCCTCTGTTTTCTACCAGACGTGTTTGAGGACATCAGTGGCTGTCTATTAGCAGGTCTTCCACTACTTTTGAAAACTTGTCCGACATCACTGACCCTTTCCTCTCTTATAATTCAAGTATAAAAATTAAGCAAGTAATAGCTTCGGGCTTTGTCTTGAAGTGATCTGAGCTGTGTTGCCGAGATACAGAATATAACATTTTTATAATAATAACATATACTGTATAACTGTAGTATCAATTAGACAACCACAACTTATCCAAAGTTACTGTTTGCAAAAAAAAAAAAAAAAAAAGGGGGAGGGGCTTTGTCTGAGAAAACAACCCTGATGATGTCATAGTGATGTAATTAGGGTTATCTCAGCTTTGGCTTGGAGAATGCAAATTTCAGTTTGAAAAGATGTCGACAGGGGAGGTATAACAAAAAAATATGCTATTGGTTGCATTATGGGAAATGTAGGCTATAGCATTTTTGGAGCTTGACCCCATACTAGGGACTAAAAGTCAGGTCAAAAAGTGTGACCACATGACTCGGTTGACTCTGTGCTTGCTGTCAGCGTACAAAGTTTCATTTACATTACTGGTTGCTCTTTTCTGCTGTATTCGTTTATTGTACTTTCTTGCCGTTTCCATGCAGTGCTGTATAGAAAGAACCAGTGTGACAGCTACACCCTCCATCTCATTCGCTTATTGGGCACTGAACCAACTCCCGCTCACCTCCTGCAGGCAGACACACACACACACACCATCCAATATCCTGTCAATGTCTGAGTGACAGACATATCTAACAACAGACTCAGCTTTCTCTTTCTGTCGCCTCTTTTCTAATACATCCCTGTATCTGATAATGGCTGCTTTGTCTGGAAGCTCAAATACATCACACCGCCACACTTAATACTTAACACCTACACCCCTAGAAAAAAAAACCACTGTCTTGTGTTCTTTGCTGCTTCTCATTTACATCATAGTTGTGTATACACTGCAAATAAATTTTCTGCACTTTTCTTGTGTTCTGAGCAGGATTTCAAACATCTAAAAAGTTTTATCTGTACACACATTCATGTCTACGCAATAAAGTCATAATTAATTTTAAATGAATAGACAGTTTCTATATGTTTTCGCACTCAAACAGTCTCCTTCATCTTAAGAAAAAGTGGTCGTCTGAAGCACTGAAGCTTGTGTTAAATTAAAATGTTTCTCTGCCGGCACAATCAGGCTGTACAGTATTCTAAGGCTGCAGGGGAAAAACAGCCTCGTAGCGTTTGGATTTTTTTGTTTGGCTAAATATGCAGTGCCACGTCTAAACTGTATACTTTTTCATCAATATCTTTTTTTGTTTATTTTTCTTTTTTCACCCCGAAGGCAGCAGGGTATTCACCGGGGCAGTGGTTACAGGACAGAGCCAAACGCGGTTAACAATGAAAAACCTTCCAATGTCAGAGGAGATGTGAGGGAGGGACAGAGATGATTACAGGACAAGAAAAAGGAAAAGCAGACATTAGGAGGAAGAGGAACGACAGCAGAGAGTGACATGACAGAGAGAAGATGTGGGAACAGGAGGGAGCGAGAGAGAACAAGTCAAGATCTTACAGTGTGTGCAACACTTGTGATACCTGCTGGTTAATGGGATTTGAATGAATTAGGCTTTATGATGGGCTATGAAGATGATTTGTTAAGCATGCCTGTAATTGAGTGTGTGAAGTGAAAGTTAAAACTAAGATTTGAATGTCTGTATAAACTGCTCTGTACTCGTAATGTTTACAGTGTTACAAGGATTTCATTTAAGTTTGTGCGCACGCCTTTCCGAGATTCAACACACTTCTTTTTCAGAGATTAAAACATGGCCTTTCTGCTTTGCATGCTGGTGTTGATGATGCTAATTTAACAGGGGAAAGATCTGAAACTCTGTGGGTGGGTTGGTGGGGGCTTGGCAGGGTCTAACACAGGGCCAATCAATCATTTGTGCTTTTCAAACCTAAATCATAGAATATAAATGGTGAATTTGACCTCATGCATTGTGACTTGACCAAACCAGATTACTACACCATGCCAGATTAAAACGAATGAACATATGAACGTGCTCTGGTGAGACATTTGTTGATTTGCTTGTTTATCTTTGTATATGTGTGCAGCATGTGTCTTGTGATTTGACCCACTGTGTGCTGTTGTGTTTCTTCCATGGATGAGCTCTCACTGTCAAGTGTCATTGGTCTTTAGTGCGTTTGTCACTGTTCTTGTGACTGTACAGCTTGTTTGCAAGTGTTTGGTGATGTGTTTCTGTGTCTTTGCCTAAGCTTGTGCATGTGTGTGTGTTTGTCAGATTTTGGAGGGGCAGTTTCAGTACCTGAGCAGCCGAATGGAAATCTCACCCATGCTCCTCTCTCCCCAGAGGTCTATCCAGAGTGTAAAAACCTGACACACATCATAATGTTATCACCCACTCACTGAGTGCGAGAGGAGGAGGGGGGGAGAGAGCGGAGAAAGAAAAAGAGAGGCAGTGGGAAATCCATGAAATAGAGCAGAGCACCCAACAGAGAAAGAAAGAAATTGAAGAAGAGTGAAAATGTGGAAGAAAGAGTGACATATATGAGGTGAAACCGAGTGTGCAGGAAGGTGCAAAGAAATGGGAATAATGACACATGCATAACATTTTGACATTGACGAGAGTTGGGCATGATAAGTCGTTGCTGCAGTGTGAATCTGTGCCTGTGCCTACCTTTAGTCCTCAGGGGACAGGAAGTAGGTGGGCAGAGCATCAAGATTTTGTCAGTGTGCCAATTACAGCACAGATAATCTACAAAGAGGAAGTCTGGCTGAGATACTGTAGGTTCCTCTTTGTTTATCCCTTTTAATGGAAGCCTGAAAGACTTCGTTTAATTGTGCTCTTTCTATATCTGTTGTGATGTAAGATTCAACATGGTGTAAAATTTGGCTATTATGTTGAGACATCAGTATCAGTTTGTAATTCATCTCAATTTCTTAAGAAATTTCCTGGAAAAAAACATGTTATTTGGTACTAAGTATTGGGTATGTAGACATGTTCTGAGACATGAATTTTGTGTACCATATTCATTCATATTTCATCTACTACTTAAAACTTTACTGTACGTTTTGAAGTGTATGCTTGCTTATAGACACATTTTACATTTTTGCATGTTCAGCTGACCTGCTGTGGGTGCACTGACTAAAAGACTCCAGGTTACACCAGTTGAACACTGTCTCCATTTCCTCCATAACTACCATTACGTACAATTATTACCATTATGTAGTCCTTTCCAGGAACCTTTTAATGAATTTACAGATACATATCATTTCCTTTTTATAATATTATAGAAAACTATGGGACTTAAATATGAAATATTACCAAAATATCTTGAATTTGTCTTTTCCAGATCTTTAAGGAGGTTTTACAGTTAAGTCATTGAATTTTCTGAGATTATTAAAGTGTTCCATCACAATTATATGAATGAATCATTTGCGTTTGGCCATCAAAATAGTAAATAAAAACAACAAGTTGCGGTTTATGGGGGTTATGACCTGGCCAAGAAGTAGTCGGTCACATAAAATATCTGCATAAAATCGCAGCTTGTGGTTTTATAAAGTTCGGTTTTTGTCCGGATTAAAAACGAGACATAACGTGAATTTATCAGCTTTCGAAGTGCTGTTAGGCAGAGTTTAATCTTTGAACAGAGCCAGTTTTTCCCCCTGCTTCCAGTCCTTATGCTAAGCTAAGCTAACCACCTCCTGGCTCTAGCTTCATATTCAATCAACAGATATGAGAGTGGTGTCAAACTTCTCATTTAACTCTTGGCAAGAAGGGGACTAAACTTATTTTTCACAAAATGTCGAACTGTTCCTTTGACAATTACCAATAGTAATCCTCACATTATGTCGTTTTAAAACATTGCAATATTGGAATTTGGAGTCAATATCTTTTAGTGCTAAATCCCATCTGGTTATATTTTCAACAAAAGGTTTACCAAAACAAATGCAGTGTATCACCCTCTCAGGATGTAAAATGACATTGCTCACCTCTATTCATATGCTGTTTCTCAGCACTGAGCTTTTAAAATTCACAGTTACATTTACAACTAGTACAATCAGTATTCAACCATTTGCCACTGCACATATATACACAGTGATCAGGCACCTGGGCATCCGTCTACTATCTGTAGACACTGCTGGAAATGAAAAGTTACTCTTTAACTTTCTCTATTTGCATGTGAACTGAGTGCCATCCCCAAGCTCAATTTTACTTTTAGGCTCCCATCTAAAACCACAAAGATAACCATCTTTTTTTGTCCCAGTTTGTAGCACTTTTTAAATATCTACAAACAGCCCGGCCAATGAGTTTTTAAAGAGCTCATTGTTGCTGCTTGGAGCCTGACACGACGCTCGCTCACTGTAACAGCAGCTGTAGACTCAACATTTGTGGCATTGTTGAATAATGGTTTGCCTTTTATTGCATTCTCCTCGCTCGCTCTCACACCATGCTCGCCTCCCTGTTTAGTGAATTTCATTCTCAGCGTGTATGCTATCCTGAGCAGCAGGCCTCCATAATGACTGAAGCAGCTTGACAACATTGTGTACGAGAGTAGCGCTCAGGTTTCACAGCACAGCGCTGCCGAATGAAGAATAAAAAGATTTGAGGCAAATATGCAGCCTGACGGTTCTGTGTTCATTGGGTCTTTGAGATTCTAGGCCTGTTTTTTTTTTTTTTTCTCTATACTTCAGACAATACAATTTACTTTTTATTGGTTTAATTTAGTTTTTTATTGGTTGGTTGGGCTTTGTGTTGCTAAATGCAGCAGTTGACGAAGCTGTTCATTTTCATGATGAAGACAGAGAATACAGAGAGGCTGGGACTATCCAAATCCCTAAAGCCTCTTCAGTGGGAGAGCCCAGCCGATCCCTCCTCTTCTCCCTGGTCCAAAGATCTGAGCTGTGATTCCCTCTGGCAGGATTTTATAGGGCCACTGAAAGCTCTATTACAGCAAAGCCTTTCCCTGACAAGCCAAATGACATGATAACGGGTGACATTCTGCACTATAAACTCGTATAGAGATTCCTCTCTTTCTACTTATGCTCTTTTCCTTACCAAAATGTCTTGAAAAAAGTGCCTTTAGATAATCTTTTTCTTACTTTTGTATCTCTGGCTCTCATATAAAGTTGTACCTTGATGACATTTAAATGGTGTTCTAGGTCATGCAGAACGGGGAATATTTTTACCTTAATTTATTCATGGAAATTCAGCTGAGTATATCGTCTGTTTAAAGTGCTTCTCGTGCACAAATACAATACTATAAATTCACAGCTGGTGACATGGGAACTCACACCTTGGTACTGTTAGCCTTGAGCTGCTCTGCTGGACCAGGTGTGGGTGAAGTGCCTTACTCCGGGGCACTTCAGTGGCAGGTTTTAAAAGAATAGTTCAACATTTTGGAGAAATATGCTTATTTGCTTTCTTGCTGGGAGTTAGATAACAAGATTGATACCAGCAAGGAAACAGTTAGCTTACCTTAGCATAAAGACTAGAAACGGGGAAACTGCTAGCCTGGCTCCAAAGGTAAAAAAAATCTGTCTACTAGCACCTCTAAAGGCAACTAATTAACCTTTTTTTTGTTTAATTCACCGGGAGGTTTCAGGCAACCAGCAGAGACTGTTAATTAGTGAGCTTTATAGGTGCTGGCAGGTGTTTTTTGTTACTTTGGAAATACATGGGCTAGCTGTTTCCCCCTGCTTTCAGTCTTTATACTAAGCTAAGCTAATTGACTGCTGGCTCCAGCTTTATATTTAGCATACAGAGCTGTATCTTCTCATCTAACTCTCCGAAAGAAAGCAAATGAGCATATTTCCCATTATGTATAACAATTCCTCTAACCATGAATCTGCAATCACCCCTCATGTTTTTAAACTTTTTGCAGAGACATTAGCCTCTCAACTTGAAACCATTTACTGTAGCGTCTCACTTTTCCCTCTCTCTGCATGTTTTTGTCCATAGGCATGGCTCCAGAGGTATGGTTACCTTCCTTCTGCAGACCCCAGAATGTCGGTGCTGCGTTCTGCTCGAGTCATGCAGTCCGCTATCGCTGCCATGCAGCGCCGCTACGGCCTCAATGTCACAGGGACCCTGGACGGCAACACCATAGAGTGAGTCACACTCCTTTTAAAGATGCCACGATATGGCACTTTGAGTTATGAGCTTTGTTCATGATGTGTTTCTTCAAAAAGCCAGTTATTCAATGACTGCATCTAAATCTGAATGCACATGCAGCCTATTTTAGGAGATGTGTTGTGTACTCAAAGGAGCAGCAATGTTTAATTTAGTAGTGTAAATGTTCATTTCTTGTATTAGCTTGCATGCCAATAATTAGTATGGATAAATATTTATTATGGCTAATAAAGTGTGATTAATTATTGACATACCAAAACATCAGCTAAAAGACAGACGTGCTCCTCAGATATTTTTCCGAATAGATTGGTGTTATTTATGCTTGATTCTCATGATTTGATAAATACTACAAGCTGAAATTTGAATTCGCTCACACATAGATATTTTACAGGAGTGAAGCACAGCCAGGATTTAAAATATGCAGTAAACTTTAAAAAAATATATTGTTGGAGTCATTATCATTTTTGATTGTTAAGACTCACAAAGTGGCCTAGACATTTTCAAAATGGGGGACAAATGCTAGATGGGTCTCTCCTTCATCCCCTGTTTTGCATTCTGAAGGCAAGCAGAGTCATTTTGCCAGACACAAAGTTACCCTGACAGGGATTAAGTGGGGCATTTTCTAATTTGATCAAAGGGGCCTTTTACAGAGAGTACACCTCCGTTGTCAGATCAAAGGCTGCAAGATGTAAAAGTATTAATACTCAGTGGAAAAGAAGGAAGCGCAGGGACAGCGTTTGGTTGCTCCTCATGCGATCAGTCAAACTTGAACGCAGCAGCCAAGAGCAGACATGTGACATGTGCGTTTAGAGGAAGAACTCACTTAACTGTGTGATCACAAGAAGAGTCTTTATGATGTTGCCTTAATGTTAATGTGCATTCACATGGATGTAGTGGAGGGTAAACCACCTGAGGGTTACATAGGTCTTTTAAGAGGTATATTCAAATTATACTTTGCATTAAGAACCAAAGTGATATTATTATATTATGTGAGGATATTAGAAATAAAACACAATATATGTAGTTAAAGTTATATGTTTGTGTTTTTAAACCCAGTGTAGCTCAGATGTCACCCAGTTTAACCCTCGGGCTTCAACCAGACGTCCTTTTACCTGCAAACCATTAAAAACAGTGTTCACTGACATTTGTCCCCACCAACACTGAAATACCATCCGTGCTACAGATAGCAATGAACTCAAATTGGCCACTGAACTGTAACATGGCAATGTGGTGACTAGCGGTGTGAATGCAGACTTAACAGCTGTCCAACCACTGGGCCAAAACAGAGTGAGATGTGATAAGCTAACAGTATGCCTGTGTTTTCTCTCCCCTCCTCTGCTTCTCTTTGTTGATGTAGCGATAACACGATAAGGTGAGGCGTCTTTTGTGTGTAATACGTGAATGAGTATCGGAATTATGAAGAATTGCATGTTCTGTGTTTAGATTTTGAAATAACTTAAAGTGCATTATCATGTGTTTTGTATGTAAGTCATCCATCTCCTGCCAACACTTTGTCCTATTAGAATTGTTTATACATACAATGTGAGTCATTTTGCACTCTGCCTCTGTAGTAAAGAGCTACATTGGATCAGAACTGATTTCTAGTCATCATGTTGTCATTGTACATCATTCATACCTGTAGCGGAATGATCGATGTACCTTCAGTGTTGATTCTCTCTGGTCTGTCCTGTAGGTGGATGAAGAGGCCCAGGTGTGGGGTTCCTGATCAGGTGGGAGGCGCATCCAAATTCAGTGTCAGGAAACGGCGGTACGCCCTTACAGGACAGAAGTGGCAACACAAACATATCACATACAGGTGGGTGGTTTTAAACTCATCCAGATTATGTTGGTCAAGTTTATCAACTTCATGTAGAGGCAGTGTCGTTAGAGCGTTTTCTAATAATCCAATTTGCCTCCAATCCCCATAACTGCCCCGACATGCACACAGCCACACACACACAGCCACACACACACACACACATACACACACAGCCACACATACACACACACACAGATTCTCCTTATCAAGAGGGCTTTTGTCAAGTTGTGAAGACATCCAGTCAACAAGATTAACCCAGTATGGGCCTACAGCCACAAAGAAATAACTGATTTCTGCACACATGCACACACACACACAGACATGTGCACACAAACAGGGCTTCAGGATTTAACCAGTGTCACTGACCTTTTCATTAAGATACACATTCCATTCAGAGGGACAGAAAAAGAAACAGCCTGCTGTCACTTTTTTTCATGCAGTTTGTGCTCTTTTCAAGTTCTTCCTCTTCCCTTGATGTGGCAGCCTAAAACTGTAAAACTTTAGTAGAACGTTTGCCTGCATAGGTCCCTGTCTGTAGACTTGTAGCAAAGGAGCAACTACTGAATAATGGACAGAAAAACCAAAGGTTAAACCAAAGTTCAGCACTGCTATAAGCCAAACTACAACCATAATACACAGCACAGACCATGTTCTTCAAACCTTGGACTGCAGAAGAACCAGCTTTATCCTCAACAGAACATGTAACACAAATGGGAAAAGGGTGTACATGGAAGAGGCATACATGCACCAGAGATCCCATCACCAATTTCATAATTCACAAGCACATTTTCCAACATTCAGCTACATGAGTAATAATGTATAGGACAATATGCTGTAGTTATATAATATTTCTCAGTTGATGTAGTGAGGTCAGTAGCCCAGATTCTGTAATATTTTATACATACTATACTGTCGTTTGCTCCCAGCTGCATGTTTCATGGGATAATCCTTAAGAACTGGGCCTGTTTTTTTATTTTTGCTCTGCCCTGAGGATAAATGTATAAGCAGTGCTACATGCTGAATATAATCTAGTGGATCAGTAACCCACAGCAGGAGTAGGCCTGTATATCACTGATGGCAGAACTGTCCACATTCATGCCCGTGCATGTTTTTTTTTTTTTTTTTTTTTAAATAATTACACTGGGATTGAAGTTAGTTTCATGAGTGCTTGGTTCATCTGCGACTACATGGATTTGAAAAGAAGAAAATGAGCGGGCTTGATGAAGAGTGGAGGAGTAGATGGGTGAAAGTGAGGAGTGTGTGTGTGTGTGTGTGTGTGTGGGTGGGGGGTTGGAGGAGAAGCAGCTGCAGAGAGAAAGAAATGAGCTGAGAGGGGAGGAAAGGAGAGGAGGAAACCCCAGTGGAAAGCAGAGGGTGCTCTCTGACAGATTAGGGTTATGTAATAGGATGGGAGCATTTTGAGAGTGTGTATGCTCGTGTGTGTGCATATATGTGTGTGTGTGTGTGTGTGTGTGTGTGTGTGTTGTACATGGATGTGTGCCGAGCCTCCAGTCAGTAGTCAGATGTGCCTGCAGCTGCTCCTTTTAACTCAAATTGGTGCAATGGAGGTAGTTAGAGAGTGTAGAACATTATATATATATATATATATATATATATATATCTATCATCTAAAGACATCCATAATCTCCTTAAAGGTTCTATGTGTCTCATTTCCATATCGATACCATTTTGACATATTAGTATCAAAATGTTATCAAAAGTACAAGATTTAGACTGTTATGGTACGAAAGAAGCGGCACACAACAGGAACCTAGGGCTAGAGCTAGTCCCACTATTCTACTATTCTAAAACATAATGGTTTTTTACCATGTCAGAATGTACACTGGCTATCAAAGTATAAAAGGCTATTATCATTTCTCCTCTTGGGTTCTTTTAAACAATTGCATGCATATTAAATCAAGGAACAGAAACAATCAGCAGTATCAATTAACATAAAAGGCAGATTTTTTAAAAGGATAACTTAAATTGACTGAGATTTATGAATGGTGACATCGCTACAACAGAGTATAACGGAGCAAGAAGCATGTGCGGTCAGACAGCTTGTAAACAAGCCAACAGTTCAGCCAGATTATCTAAACCACTTTATTTGGAGATAAAAACCAAAAGTAAGCCTGCCCAGAGTGTTGCTAATGCAAGAATGCTAATAATCCCTCATTGCACCGGAAAACTGAGCACACACAGACAGTCAAATTTGAACCAGGAAGTCAATCTGTAAACTGTGGTGGACAGTTTAGATAATAATTCTACCATTCAACTCAATACATTTTGCTCACTTGTGTCTTAATAGAGGCTCTAAATATTACAGTTGAAGTAAGAGGGAACATAATGCTTACGTATACTGTATGTAATGTGTGTCACATTTCCATATTTGAATCTGTAATTTTTCTCCTGGTGGCTAGGTTGGATAAGGTCCAACTGTAAAACTGCAATGTTGTGAACTTGAATCCAAGTTTAGGCATTTGACTGAAGTCATGTCAGTCGTTCTCCCCATTGTTTATCCTTCAAACTATAAGCTGAACAGTCCAAAAATAATCGTTACAAAAACAACTCTGGCATTTGGAAAGTATAACAAATGCATGGCCGCCCTAGGTGTGTGCTAGTTCCATGTAGGCACATACAGTACTTGCTGTGGGGAGGCACTAATTAGCTTTGGCATCCCTACTGTTCTCGCTGCATGCAGGTACTATTATAGCACATGAGTTGCATCCGGAATCATTATCACCTCACAACATGGAGTTTAATATTTAATATGGCCTCAGAGCAGGATGGGATTCTTTTATTTGTCGTTTTGCAGCTTCTCCCTGCATGTGTTTCTCTCTTTATCCGTCTTGCCCTTAAAATAGGACACACATACAGTGAGATGGGTAATAGAATCAAATGAAACCATGTTTTTATTCCTCAAGAGGCCACAGTTGTTGGTAAGGCCTTTCATTGTAACCCCAGACAGAGCAGGACAAGGACGTGTATTCACGGAGAACCCTGGAGGTTCCACAAATTGTTTTCTTCATTTTAATCTCAGTGAAAACATTTGTACCTTTGCCGGCTCTCTCTGGGTCAGCTGATATTGATTTGAAAGGGGGGTTGTTTCCTTGTGTTTATCACGCTTGCGTATCGCTATCGGCTCTACATAAGCACTTCAAAACACAAGGCCATTTTGTGTTGCCTCCATAAGTGGCTTCAATCAGGCAGAGACTGTTTGCTTACTCAACAGCAAACCAACGCGCACCACTTCAATTGATGTTCAAGATTGTTTCTGTAATTCAAGAGTACTGGCAAATCTTGAGATGCGAGCATTTATTACTCACACTTATTGTAGGACAGTTGAGCACACATCATTTTCAAGCTGTTATTCATCACAATTTATATCACTTACGACAAATCTGATCACAGTCAACAACAAGCCATCAAAACGGTGTTGTTGTTGCTTTCAGCTCGTGGCCCTGTTGATTCTGACAGGGTTCCGACTGATCAAGTCTTTGGTCTGAAAAATGTAAAAATGACACAGTTTTTACGAGTACAAGCACTAAAATGCTAATAAGTTCATATAGGGATATGCTCATCTGCCATCAATTTATGTAGCATTAGCAATTATTTATCATGTGAGGTTAGCTTACAGTTAAAGCTGCTATAATCAATGTTTTTACATTAACATTAGATCAAATCACTATGTGTGAAGCTGTTGCTCGCAGTGGAGAACCCACAGAGCCCTATCCTGACTGTGAGGTTCCTCTTAGCTCTGTGGAGCAGTTTAGTGTCTCTCAGCTCGTTGTTTTGGTTTTATGGCCCCACAGCTTTACTGTTTTTGGTTCACTCTCACCGCTCTCATCAGCTGTTTTCAGCAAAAAGCTCTTGAAACTCGCTGTACACTATCTGGCCAGCACCAGATGGCAGACAGACAACGTTAGCCACCAGCTGGTGAACATAGTTTAGCATTTAGCTAGTTTAGGAGCCAGATGTTTCCCTCAAGAGTTGGTGGAGACCAAAAACAGAGCTAAAAGATGAGTGAATATTGGACTCGCATATATCAGGTGGGCACAGACACGACTCCATTTGCTAACTTTGTTAACATGTTAGTCATATCAACTTTATAAGGTGATAATATGTCAAAGTTGTCTTCACAGCATTGCCGTGAAAGGGTAAAAAAAATCTGTTATTGCAGGTTTAACTTAGGCTAGTAAAAACTCTTTGAAACTATTAACTTAAAACAAATTTGCAAATAAATATTTGGGTCACATAAATCATGTGAGAACAGCAGATGATCATCACCCGACCCAAACAAAGACAAGTTAAATGGATTCCCCCAGGTTCCCTTTCATCTCTGCAGATCTGCCTGCCAATAGCTGTTGACTATTCAAACCACTTACTCCAACTTCCTTTTTTCAACAAATACATTTCTGATGGTTTGTTTATGTAGACTTTTCTTTTAAAATTACATATATTCCATTTCTTTATGATACCTGTGCGTGTGTGTGTCTGCACGGCTTAGGTCGTGTCAAAACAGAAAATCATTAGTTTTGAAAGTTTTGCTAAAACTTGTGAGAGCGCAATTAAAGCAAAGACATCTTTGCTAAAGTCGCAGTCAGCTGTCAGCAAGTCAGCCCTCAAAGAGCAGATGGAGAAATAGAAGCAGTTTGTGGTTTGGTATAAGCAATTACAACATTTTAAATGAACATTGCAGGTTATTCAGTGGCACTCTATTTATATTTCATAACCAGCCTTTATGCTTCCCTTTTCACTGAGTTTGAGTCAATAATTAATCTGAGCTTGCATGTAAGATTAATATGCAGTATATAAATGTGCCTTGCAGCAGTCTACCCACCATGCAGACAAAGATGAGCAATAGTCAAAGACAAAAGACGTTCTGATAATATTTATTTTTATTATGGAAAATGACAGCCTGACAGCCAAACAGAGACGCTGTAAAAAACTATAATGAAAAGGGAATAAAGGAGAGGAGTTGACAGAGAGTACACCAAGGAAACAGGGTGGATGGGAGGAGAAAAAAAGGAATTCCTGAAACCAACTTGAAACACCTGAGCAAGAAGACTTGTGAAAGAGAAAAAAAAAACTGGCACAGTGATGTTTTGCTGCGCACTTTATTTACACACTGCACTTATCAACTGAACATCAGCCAACCAACTTTTCACCCAACTCAGACACTGCGCTACCGACATAAGAAGAGGATTGTGTGTTTACAAGTGTCAGAGTTGAATGATGTAAACTATACCTATCTGTCTATCCCGAGAGAGAAGCCAAATTTTAATAGAGCGTGACACTGAGATATTTTCGGAGCGAATGATGTGGAGAGAGGTTTTCCTGATTGCCCAAACCAGACTGGGGCTCTCAGCAGGCAGTGGGCTGTTGATAATCCTTAATTGGAAAATAAATTCCAGTGGCAGGAAATTGTCCCATTCTTTCCACACCTGCAGCAACTCCAAGCCGGCAGGGGAGGTCTCAGCTGTTTTCGCTCACAAATCGCTCCATTTAGCTCTCTGTTGGCGAACAGGATGAGCGTGAAATGGAAGCATGCAGGGAAAACACTGATAGTGATGGATTTTTTTTTTCTTTTTTTGGCATAGTTTGATCATGTCGATTGACATGCGCTAGTATCCTCATTTTTTAGCCCTTGGTGTTGGTAACAGTTATACCAAACTGACTATATTTTTTTTCTGTCATCATGCTTCAGAGGAGTTGGAGGCTATTTACTTTGCCTGATTAGATTCTAATCTCTCATTTTTCCTCTGAGTGGACATCCAGCAGAATAAGCTACTTTTAGGTGTGTTTGTTTTACCAATTTCTTGGAGAACCCAAGAGTCTTATCAGACCAATTTACAATAGATTCACTCATCTTCACAGTTGAAGAAGAAATCTCAATTTGAGGCTTACTGGGACATGATGATAAGAGAAAATTATCTGCTTGTGTGAAATGTTTCCAAAGACTTCTAGTGTTTTCCCAGTCTAACTTTTCCTTCCTGTATCTCATGTCTCTGCAGCATAAAGAACGTGACACCCAAAGTGGGTGCAGAGGAGACCCACGATGCCATTCGGCGAGCCTTTGACGTTTGGCAAAATGTGACGCCGCTGCGCTTTGAGGCTGTGCCCTACAGCGAGCTGGAGAGGACCAAGAAAGACGTGGACATCACCATCATCTTCGCTTCAGGTTTCCATGGCGATAGCTCGCCCTTTGACGGCGAGGGTGGCTTCCTGGCCCACGCCTACTTTCCAGGGCCGGGAATAGGAGGCGACACACACTTTGACTCAGATGAACCGTGGACGCTGGGCAACCCCAACCATGACGGTAAGCTTTGATTAGTATTCTTGGGAAATTTTATGATGGCTTTACACGGGATGGTGTCAGACATGTTTATGAAAAAAGGTCCGTCAGTTAACTCACCTGGAATGGATTAATATGAGAATGTAAAATATGCACAGGGTCACTCCCCATAAAGAAACACTGAGCCCAGTACAGCAGGGAGTGACGATAATACTGTAACTTACCCACTAAAGGAACATAGACCCAGAGTTTACAGGTGGGTGCTGGGGTGGAGGTGGGGTTTGCAGCAGCAGCAGGGAGTGGGGAATAGAATAGAATAACAAACCTCTAGGGGAACATAGACTCAGAGTTTACAGGTGGATGATGAACACTGACGGCTTAAGTACACCACCATGACCATAAGGGTGCGTTTCATATATGTTGTAGTGAGAGGAGGATGCCTTGTGAGTGTAGCGGCAGACTCAAGTTGACTGCCTCAACTAGCTTGCAGGCTTCACTTCGTTAATAAAGTATTATTGGTCATTATAGCTTGTTTCAAAGGTAATGTCATTACATCACTCTCTGGAGAATTACAGTACTATATCTTACAGCACATTTTATTGCTTTTCCAGTAATTAGCCTCAAGGCAAACAAATAGCTGTGATACAGTATAATCCTTCTCAATGTATTATTTGTCCAAGTCAAGTCAGTTTTATTTATATAGCCGAAGATCACAAATCACAAATTTGCCTCAGAGGGCTTTACAATCTGTACAGGATAAAACACCCTTTTAATATTATTGTTTGACAAAATAATCTTAACTGAAAGATCCACAGCTTTTCAACCACATTAGACTTTCAACCACATCTCATGGTCTTTATCAGCAAATGGCACAGATGTCATCATGTGTGTCATCATGTTTAATATTATTGCTGAAATTGGAATAGTAATTTGTCGCACACCTCTCGTCATTGAGAAAAGTAATAATGTTATCAATGCATAGTGACACATAGTAGGCAACTCCCACTGATCATGGAGTTTCTGAATTATTTTGAATTTGTATTCCAAACTGGAATGTGTCAGGTTTCTGAAGAAGTTGGGGAATATTATTTTTGTTTAACAATTCTTTACTACATTGGAATGTAGCATAATGGATGTCATAGCTTGTTCCATGCATGTGGTGACTTAAATTGGTTTTCAGACCGACTGCATATGAAACTAGACTGTTTATCCATTTAGATGAGTGGCTCAATTATATAATCACTCATACTAAAGTCATGAGAAAATGTCAGTTTTTACAACACTAAAACTATGGCAAATATGGAAATGACACCAGGTTTCCACATTGACAGTATAACTACTCTCAGATTTTGATGCTTTGCCAGCAAGTATGATGTATTGCAGTGTAATTCCTGCTGGATATTGGTTTTGCTGGTCAGCGTGCTGTAGATTTCTGGTCTGTTCTGGTGTGATTTAAGCCTGATCTGTTGGGGCTTGCTCAGTCCTCTCTCTTTGAAAAAATCCAGGCTTGCTAGCAGATATCTCTCTTGGTGAACTATAGCGATCACATCACCTCTCAGTCCACTGCGACCTTGAGCTCGTGCCCTAGCTGAGTACTTGCCCTCTATGCTTTACAGCTTGTCAGGCTGTTTGTAAACCTTTAGCGGGGTCTGTATGTCATGCTATTGTGCGGGTTGCATGTTCAACAGCTGTGTTGCTGTTTAGCGTTGTGGTCCAACAGATCTCTACTTGTGTGTGTGTGTGTGCATGAGACATCAGTGGCAGCCAGCAGCCTTTCGAATAAGCTCCCAGGTCGACCTCTGACCCCTGTGCAGCTCTCAAGTGTCTTGATGGAAGGGCCTCTTAAGAGAGTAGATGGAAAAATAGATGGAGGAAAGAAAGAAAATACTGCAAAAGAGACATAATACAAGTAAAGTTAAATAGAGCAAAGAAAATCCAATCATGTAGTGAAAGTTCGATAGATTCTTGGTTAATATGCTTGACCGGGCGCTTGTCGAAGCAGGGCAACATGTTTTAAATTGGTCTCTCAAATTCTAAAAGATGGAGGTTTTCTTCTTTGAATTCCTCATTAAATGTAAGGGGTCCACTGAGACGACTCAAGACGAGTCATGACTGTTACTGAGTCATGAGTCAAAACAATGACAGAGATGACTGAGCGATAGTCAAGGAGACGCTCTTAAGAAATAAGTGGGGGGGGGGGAGTTACTAGAAGGAAGGCAGTCGAGATAACAGAGAGAAAGAGAAGATAAGAGAGAATGGCAGAGTATCTCTAGACAAATATTGGAGGTTCAAGAGCTCACAAGAGAGACAGACGTAGAGGGAAAGACTGAAGAAGCAGCGTAGCGAGAAGTAAAGAAAACATTTGAAGAGGAAAGGGGAGAGAGGAGAGCAGAGGAGATGAGTGGGAGCTGTTGAGCACTACGCGTCTGAAATAAAAGTGAGGAACTTGCTGTCGAAGACTGAATTTTAAGATGGAGCGTTGGGGCTTTTGTAGGTTTAGATAATATGTTGTGAACGGCTATATTTAAGGCTTTTGAGTATGCGTAGTTTGATCGAACTGACAAGAATCCCTCCTGCAGGTTGAATAACACAATGGAAGTGATAACAATAACCTCAAGTAAATCTTCTGCTCTTTCATCAACCACATGATCCACTCATAAAAACTCATATTAAACATATTTGAACACACATATGTGCACATATGCAGGTGATGATCCACTCTGAGCGCACACACACACACACGCGCACACACACACACACACACACACACACACACACACACAGTGTTGTCATCCCTGCCGTCGCGCCTTGGAGGAAGGAGAAGCAGCTGTCATTGAAGGCTATGATTCACCCCCTTCACCACTCACAGACACACACCGTCTCTCTACCCCTCAATGCAATATTAATACAGCCCTGCTGCTGCCCACACTTCTGTGAAAACATCCCATAATGCATGCAGTTCTATTACGCACTCTCCTGCTGGCTTTCTTGCCAAATATGAACATGCACCGACTGAATCCTGACTGCTCGCCCTGGCAGGGGGGGGTGCTCCTATTCCTGCATGATGACTAGTGTTACACTGAGATGAATTTCTGAAGGCTCATACAGCTTGAAGCTGCCCATAGCCAGCATTTTGTGCTGAGATATTGAATGTCTTCAAATTTCACAATTCTTACGCCAAAGAAATACTACAAATATCAGGTACTCTGTATTCCAGCCAGATAGTTTTTTTTTATCTTGGCACAATAGCAAAACCTCTGAGGCAGTGTGTAGAGTTTGGCAGGCTAAAACTAAAAACCTGTACGATAATAGTGCTGCAAGTATTACTCATGTTACTACTACTAATTAAATTAATGTGTCAGTGTGTGCTGTTGTGTCGGTGTAGCAAGTATCAGCTTAATATGTCATGACACAATCTCTTGTGATGTGATATCGATACTCTGCCGCAGTATTCCAGAGTCAGTTTATAGCTCTTTGGCATTGAGAAAAGGTGTGTCTTTATGTGTGTGTATGCATTTTGGTACACAGTTTGACCTTAGCTGTCTGTAAAACTGAAAGCTAATTAAAAAAAAGCATTATATGTTTGATTCCTGCTTTGTAAACACGAAAGCCCGACTGATATTGGATTTTGGAGGATAATATTGATATCAATACTTGAGTATAATTAAAATCTAATAACAATATATTACATCAATATTAATTTTTTACATAAACATATAACAAACAAACATTTGGTGGTAGAGAAATGTCTGGGTAAAGATACTTTACAATTGAACACTAAACTGGCTTTAGAAATGAATAAAAACAGTAAATAGAACCGTAATTATGGAGCATTAAACATCAATAAATCATTAAAAATAATATCTCCAGATAAAAACACATAAAACAAAATTATAATAAACTTTAACTAAGAAAAAAGTCAAATATACATAAAATGTGACTAATAAAATTATTATTGCTGCAGTTTACTGCTCTGCAATTCCTTTTTGCATACAGTATGTGCCAACAGGTATACTTTCCTCATCACTTGTACAAATACTATAACTCAATTATATACTATACTATACAATAATCATATACTTGTAATTATGTTGTGATAAATCACGTATTACAAAATGACATGTTATGATACTGTCATTATTGCAAGCCAGATATTGTAATAGTATTGCACTGTGTCTTACCCCGTGATTCTCAGACCTACTGTATGTGTAATCAATTCCACTGCAGCATATCCATTAGTGGGGGATGTCACTGACTGAGCAATATCAGATTTCTTATAAGACACCTAACCAAAAGATTACCTGTAACAGCGAAAGCAGCTTCATCAATCATTTTGTCTTTAATCACCATCAATCACTAGAGGAAGAGCAGACATACGGCCTTAATATTACAAAGTAATCTACTAGAAATGTGCACTTGCACACATTTGATTGGCCAGTGCAACACCTTTCCAGATGACATTGCACTGTGTTGAAAGGAGTGATGCTTCTTAGATTATGATGGCATGGTCTTCTAATCTAATGTGCCTGAATGGAGTTGATGGAGTGAAGTTAAAGAGCCAGCTGCCTCACCGATCACTGACAGGTAGGAGTATGTTGTTTGGACTGTAAAACATGTCCAAGTCCTTTTTTTATTTATACCTAAATATGCTCATCACTGGACAGAAATTTGGTTATATATTTTTGTCTGTCAGATGAAAAGCATTAAATACATTATTTTAATAAAAACAAGCATGTAGATACTCATTTTAAACCAGATATTGTCTCAAAATCTCTGCCAGCAGAGGTAGATAATTCCATATATTTCCAATACAACTAGTTTCAAGTAATCCATCTACCATCCATCTCCTCTCTCCTCCTGTATCCATGCTTCGTAGAGAACAGCTGGGAATGATGTAATTTCAGCCCATAACAACGCATAATGTCTGTGTGGCTGGCTTTTCTTTTCTCTTTCTCATTTCTCTTTCTTTTAGTCTCCTCTCCCTCCTTTTATTGTGTTCTAAAAGTTGCAACTACACACACGCTGACACATACACAGGAGATGAGCGCCTGTCCTGCCCGTGCCTGCCGTACCTAATCCCCCCCACACACTGTTGTCGAAAAGGATCAGTCGTCCCGGGGACCGTTATTGTATATATGTTATTGTAGTTGTTTTGGATGATGACGTCACTGATGCTCACTGGAGGATTAATCCCTGTCTGCATGGAGATAAACACTTGCATACACGTGTTTAAGTACTCACACATACACTTTCTCTCGCTCTCTCTCTCTCTCTCTCTCTCTCACACACACGCATGCAATTGCGCTGTTTTGTCTGCACCTTCGCTCATACTGCAACTCATTCGGCATTTTAGGATAGAGGATTACTCAAAAGCTGCATTCAGTGGCATAGGCATTTTTTAGCCCACACAGCAGAATGAGATTCTTATTAGGATTAGCTAATGGCATTTTAAGAGAGACTTGGATATACAGTATACATCCACCCCTTTTATATGTGTGTGATTTGATGCTTTTATCACGCAGAAGAGAAAGTGGTGTGATGTCTGCAAAATCAAACACACTGAAAAAGCTGTGCTCTCATGGCTAGAAAGTGGTACTGATCTGAGGATGCAGTTTCTCAAGGTGTTGCATATTTTAATTGCACCATAGAGTTGCATCCATCTGCTTGTGCCTCTTGGCTGTTTTGAACTGACCACCTCTTGTGACCTACTGCCTCATCACCTTCATCAAGACAATAATTTGACTGTAGATCATCTTAACCCAGCAATCACAATCCCAGTCAATATAAGCACCTGGATTAGTTCTCAATGTTTTTCTATCTTCAGCTTGAGATTTTAATTTGATCACGTGTCCCTCTAAATATGAACACATAAATGAATTAGCTTCTGTTGCACAACAACCAGCGTATTGCATGCATGTAGAACTGAAATAATTAGTTGATTGGTGATCAACAGGAAATATTTTCTGCAAGTGTTTGGATAGTTGTTTAATTGTGTCATTTTACAAGCAAAAATGCTGAAAACTCACTGGTTCCAGCTTCTCAAATGTGGGGATATGCTGCTTTTTTTTTATGTAATTGCAAATTGACTATAGTTGGGGTTTGGACTGTTGGTCGAACAAAACAAGCAATTTGAATACGTCCAAAGTGAATAGTGAAGTGAATATAATTTAGCTTAATTGATAATGGAAATAATAGTTAGTTGCACTCCTGTGGCAGACCATCTGTTTATGGAGTTTATTGGACTTCAATTTCATCCACTAATTATCTCAGCTGGTTATCCTCTAATAATAACATCATGGAGGTGGGTTTTGAGAAACATTTCTAACAAATACGTACGGTAAAAGCAGCCACAGGAATGTTGCTGCAACCATACATGTTTAGAGAAGATCCGTCTGATGTATGGAGCACGCAAGTAGGATGGGTGAAAAATTAAAGGAAGAACCTGTATAAATGAATTAAAAAATATAACAAATGCAAATGCTTCCATAGAGAGAGATCATCAAAACACCAAATGAGGAAATATCTTTTGGAAGAACGGTGTTCATCCCTCCAGTAGAGTTCCACAAGCTGTTCTGCTGGCCTGAGGAGGCCCAACACCGTACTAAGACATTGGGTAGAAAACAAGTATAATAACATGCAAAGAGGAAAGAGCCCTTTTGAATGACCGACATGCAGCGTAGAATTTATTCCATGTGCTGATGTTTCAGCAACAGTGTGCCTTCTTCAGACCTTAAATCAAATCCTTCAACTCTGCATCTGTATGTACACAATGGACCTTCCTTTAATTTGTCAACCATTTGTATATACACCAAATCACTGCAGCAGCAGCAGTGTTATCTGTGCATCATGACCGCGAAAGATCAGGAAACTCTAGGGAAGTGAATCTCACATTCATCCTCAGTCAGGCCTGTGTTATTGCCTCTATTTCACAGTAAACACTCTCCTCTGTCCTGTGTGTGTGTGTGTGGTAACAAGTGCTATGGTTGACAGCGGGCTCCATCGTCACACCACACACAAACCCCAGCGCCAGAACCTTTTATGTGCAGCATATCATGCCTAAAGAGAGTTCGGAGCACCAGAGAGTGTTTGACACAGAGGTTTTGGACTGACAGATTTACCCATTTCCATTTCCACCCTCCCCACCTCCTTTCTCTTGCTTGCTACAAAGTATGTGTCAGCCTTTGGTGCTGCTTTAAAACAATGGCGCTTGCAGGCGAGGGAAAGGATTTGTTTAAGCAATATTTAAATGAACAAACATTTCCAACAGTGGATTAGAGGACGACTTTTGGCTTGAGGAAATTGTTTGTGGGTTTTATTCCATCATAATCAAACTCTGTTCATATCAGATCGGTCTTAACGAAGTGGAACACATCTCTGATTGACAGAAAAAGTGAATTGGATGTCTGCAACCTGGCAGTTGGCAAATGTGAACTTGACATGTACATAGATACTGTGTACAAGAAAGATCATCAACCTTGTTGATTTTACACAATTGAGCAACATCCCAGGTGATTTGAGAACTGTTTAATTTGTGTATCCATGCTGGAGGTAGATAGTAACACTGTTATCTACACTGCTGGCACCTTAGACTGATCAGTTCCATGTCTTTCTTTCTCAGTATTCCCTTTTTCTCTTGCATTTGAGCTGCCTAAGAAGGACCAAGTCAAATATTAAGAAGAAACACATTGACTGGCACATTCTGTCCTTGGATCTTTCTTTTGGTGCACATCCCTCTCCCTCAGTCTATTTCATTTTATTTTTCACTGTGAGAATTCACACATTATTGTGTTAAAGATTGCACAATGATAGCTTCTGGCTTATTTTAGCCAAGATGATGCACAGTGAGAGACAACAGAGAAGGACTGCGCGGGGGTGGGTGATCTGCCAATATCCCCATTGAGAGTGCAACATGCCTGGGGGCAAAACAGAGAGAAGTGGTCCTGGAGCTCCTACAGCTGCCCTACATTCCTAGACTGCTTGGCTTTAGAGGCTGATGGATGAATAGCTGTGAGGAATCAATAGATGGAGGGATAGATAGATGCATGGGAGAATGAACTAAAGACATAATAGGTTACGATGGGGGAGGGCAGAGGTTGGATAGGAAAATTATGCATTGAGAGTAAGAAGATGAAATATGATTGGATGAAACATCGCGGAAAATTTTTCAACAATGGTAAAATTGGGATGCAGAGTGCTGGAGGGCAGAAAGGATTGTGGAGGGGTTTAATGTGAACACAGGATACGAAAAAAAACTGGAATTGGAGATGGAGATGGTTAGATTGTCTTTTCATTAGAGCTCACTGTGCCACGACCACTTTTGAAAGGGAGTGCGTTTGCAGAAGGCGTTTTTATTTGACAGTTTTCCATTTCTGCGCGACAAAAAAAGAAGAACAAGCAGACGCTCATCCATGCTTTATCACAAGGTCATCTTTGTGGGCTGAGGCCACTGTGTGTTTCTTTGTGAAAAATCAAAGCGATGCATGCAGGCATAGATAAGACAGATTCCATTTTGACTTTCAGTCACACTGAGGCTGATTGGATTTTACAACAAACAAAAAAAACAACTTGGCACGAGAGAAAAAAAAAAGTTTCATTACTGCCACTGCATACCATGACAGTACACAAACACCCAGTCTCACCCGAGGGTGACTTATAAGGCCTGGTATGCCTTCAAGGACCACCAGCCTCTAGCAGTATCAGTGAAAACTATGTAACATAACACAGCATGCGAGCTAGACCTACATACAGGAAATGAGAGATTCCAGGGCTCTATTATTTTCTTCACCCTTGTCCCCAAAATGAGCCAAAGAGGTTAGAAAAACACTCTGTCACCAGGAGGAAAAACACACCAAGACTTTATGTTTCAAGGCATTGGGATACGATAACGGGGGCTGAGTTGGTGGGGCACTCAGTAACAGTGATGATTGGCTGAGGGAGGGAATGTCGGGATGGCCTGGACATTGATCAGCTGATTGATTGATGGTCACAGGAGAAAGCTCAGCTCCCTGGCGTTGATTGGCAGAAGGGTTTGTCATTGACGTCCAATCCTGTAACTTGATTGTACATTCAAAGCTGCTGTCATTTTGGGCGTTTTTACCAGCAGACAATGAAAGGAGATCAATCTTCAGCCTCTTAGCAGCAGACGGTGCAGTCATTGTTACGTGGAGCAGAAAAGAGAAGAATAGAAAAAAAGAGAGGACATGTTGCGATGATCAGAGATGTTAGAGCAGGTAGAGTACAAGAGGGGAAAAAGAAGGGCGGTTGAGGAATAGAGGAACATATGTTGTCCTTGCAGGTTTATTTTTAGGTTGCTACTCCTACTGGGTGATGAGGAGGTAGCAGTGGACTGTGTTTTCCACCCTGTTTCTCTTTTTCTTATGTTCCTCCCTTGTCACTCGCACTCACTCTCTCCATTAAGTTCAGTGGGTGTAGTCAGATGCTTCATGTGTTTCCAAAGCACTGTTACAGCTGTTGAAATAATAATGACTACAAAAGAAACTGGCATAAATGAAAATAAAAACAAAACTGATTCTCTTATGCGGTCGAGTGTTTATCTACAACAAAGTAAAAGAAATGGAGAAACCCATTTGCTTGATTTACTTTGCTCGCTGTCCTTTTTTTGTGGCAGGCAGTAACATATTTAACAGCTAGCACTACCCCAGAGTGAAGAGTAATTTCTCCTCGCTGTCCAGACATTGAAATTACAGTGTATATGTTTCCAAATGTTGGAAAGAATGTCTCTGTATGATGGTTGGACAAACATTTAGGAAGTTAAGTTTGTCTGGAGAGTGAGGTCCGTCTGTCTGCTGTCGGACTATGGCCATTTAGTCTGTACATCGTCATGGTCTTTTTTAGGTTTCTTATCAGGTATTTCAGTCAGTTAGTCTGTCGCTGCATGTTATTCCAGTTTGTGTTTGGATTTGTTATTCCTTTCCCACAAGTGGCGTAATTTTGTTTGTCTTTAGTTATAATTTGATATAATTCTGAGCGACAGTCTCCTCAGTGTCTTGTGTTTGGCTGAGGTTTGTGATGTCAACAGGGGACTCCTTTCTGTGTTCACTTCATAGCAGGACAGGGCTTGATAATGTTATGGGGTATTTTTAATGTATCTCCAGATCATTTTAAATGTTAAGGATATTGACCTCCTGCCCTGCAAGTGAAGTGTGTGCTTCACTCTGGGCCTTAATAATACTTTTGCAGAACTCTGTATGAAGGGTTACCGTTAGATTTTTGTTGCAGAGACTGGAGCTCCATATCTCACCTAAACAAATTGCATTGTGCATTACATTCTTTGATTGGATGGAATTGGCTATAGCAGTCCATTTCCAGTATGATTCAGTATATAGTCTCAATATTTTCTGGTGCTTTGCAATGCATTTATAAAAAAACAAAGCTCAGAAATTCTTAGGAAAACATTTGTTGTTTCCTCAAAAGTGATAATGTTGTAAAACCCATTAACTATTTTAAGTGAACAAGAAGCATGTCATCTGCATAGAGGAAGATTTGCCTTCTTTGTCTTAAATCAGTCACAAACCATTGATTAAATATAATAATAATATTGACAGAGATAAAAACTGATATCTAATCTTGGGTTTTTGTCTCCAAGCTCTTGCTCAATTAAAGGGCAACCCAGTAAAGTTAAATAATCCCTCATTCTTTCAAGGTTGTTCAGCTTCTCAGAAAACCTCCTGTAATCATTCAGGAACTTCTATAAAGATCGTCAATCTTTCCTATGTCCTTCTGTCTCTATCTGTGTCCCTCTATCTCTCCTATTCTGCCGCTGCCTCTCTCTATCTCTCAGAGAAAATAAATGAGGAGAATCAGATGCTTTTTCTTACCACGGGAGCAGATTTGTATCTTTTACTGGAAGCATGAGTATGTGTGAGTCCCGAGGACGTCCAGCATGGCTACATTTGGGCAGGCAGTAGGAACAGTATTGATGGTTGGGTTACTGTAAGTAGAAGATTTTGTGGGAGGACGCAGGCGGTAAAACAGCACAAAAAGACACACACACACACACACACACACATACACATTTCAAGGGTACTGGAAGAACTCACTACTTTGTAGGCAGTTTATCTCAAGGATGCATGATGACAGTTGACATTACATGATGTAACACTATGATATGATACAGTGCAATATAATAGATCAGCATAGGATACTACATAATCCAGTCTATGAACATGACGAATATACTTGATGCAGTACTATATACCAAAATACATAGATATGTCTGTACAATATAGAGCACACTGTATATCTCTGAGATATGGTAATACAGGACCTCAGTATGTTCAAGGAGCAGCAGTGAGTGTTCTATGGAGATTTCTTTTGCCCCAGGCTTCGCCTCTCAGGCAGCATACAAGCTGTCCTAACCTGTGTTTGGTGGAGGTAGTTGCTGTACATGGCCTGAATAATATTCTCCTAAAAGGACACTACAATTGAACATCCATCAAAGATAATCTAGTACAGGACAAGGGTAATTTGAGTAGTGATGCAAATGCAATGTTATCTACCAATGAAACTAAACTAAATTATGAATTCACTTTTGAATTTGCTAGATACAGCACCTTTAATACCATTTTTATTGTGTGCAAAGATATCTTTGGTGGTGACGTAATCATGTTAGTTTAATTTCCAACAAAATACCATTTTGAGAAAGATAAGGGATGTAAATCATTGCTTTCACACTTTCACAAAGAAAATGAAATGAAGAGAAAGAAAGCGGAGATATCACCATGCGTTCCTGCCCACCAGGCTGCCACTGGAAATAGACGGCCGCCTACTGACAGCAGCTTCAACTTCCACGTGGGCGGTAGTACTCTCTTCCGCCCCCACACATGAATACACACACGCGCACACTTACACTCTCAGAAGCACACACACGCACGCAAATCGCGCACCTGGGGAGACTTGCCCTCCCACTAGTCATTCAGATGCTCTCATAACCTCGTACCCATAATCCTTAGCAAACAAAAAGTGTAAACAGCCCTGCTGAGGGTACGTCTCGTTCCGAGAACACATACATTTTATTACTGTTCAAGAAATATCATTTGTGTCTTTAGAGATGTGTGATATGTGCCTTTTTTGTATTGAAAGCATGAGTAGCCGTATTATTATCAATGTCATACATAGGGAACATGTCTAAAATCTTCAACGATGCTTTGGCTCACTAGTGACCCACTGAGCAGCTCATACGTCAATAAAAATCTCACCCTTTGTTACTACTTGGATCACTAAAGGAAAATGTGTTTGCTACAAACCCAGGCAAACACTTGTAACCTACTTATATTAAGACCTCAGGCTAGGAACACATCCATAAATGCAGCATTTTTCTGTAAATATCTGATTTTTAGTTGTGCATTTTGGAAGAAAGTCTCACCTAATAATGCTCCTGTTGATCCAGTCATAAAAGAAAGAAGGGGTTTGGCAGCTCCTTAAAAGCAGTGAACATTTTGTTGTACTCCACAAGAAGAAAACAAAAACTAGAAAAGGCTACATTTTCTGAGACCTGAAAGGGTTTGAACTGTCAGTCAAAGAGCAAGCATTGAAAGGAGAAATATCATTTGAAGAGAAAGAGATAAATGCAGTTAACATATCAGTTGATGTTTTTCCACTTAAAGCAATTGAATTGAAATCAACTGAAGAGTAAGAGATGAAAGGAGATGAAGAGTAAAAGATGAAGAGTAGTTGAAATGTCAGTTGACATGTGAGTGGTAAAAGTCGTTAAAATTCCAGCTGAAGTGGAAGTGCTGAAAACAGTTGAAACAGACTGAAACTTCTGTTGGCAATATCATTTTAACTGCTATTTTTACTTCTTTCAGTATTCGTATTTCGACTGCCACTTCAACATCAACTTTGTAGTAAGAATTGACAGGAGAAATGTAAGAGCTGTGAACATTTTCTTTTTTTCCACAAGAAGATAGAAAAAATTTACAGAAGATTAAGAAGTAACAAGCCAGGCGTTTGTAAAAGTTAAGGATTGGGAGGTTGGTGAGTCAGCACTTGTTTGCTGAACTTACCGGAGAATCTTAATGACCTATGGAGGATCCAGAGTGATGCTCTACAAAGTAAGTTTACCTGGACCATATTAAAAGAGGAGCATTATTGACGACTGTTATCAGATCTGTACTATCATTTTCTAGCATTTTGGGTTGTGAAGCTTCATTGAAAATTCTGTTACCATTATCTCTCTGTCTGGTTTACTTGTACAACCTGAGTCTAAAAAGTTTTCTCCAACATTTTTGTGGTGAAGTAACATTACTGTTTGCTGTGTCCATAGACACGGCTGGAGAAGTGTGTGCGAGCTTGTGAACGCACACGTGCGCACACCATTGCTTGCAAATGCATTATTAATGATTAATGATCACAATGAAAATGTACACACATCCCCGTCTCTCTCACAGGTGCTGCACAGAGATAAACATGACAAGAATAAAGGATGTCCTTTCCTTGGCAGCGTTTTTTCCTCCTTTCTGCTGGTTTATTTACCTCAAGTCCACAGGAACGGCCAATATTTGGATCCCTGGCAGCGTTCCACACACAGAATTTCAGTCTGTAGCTGTTTCTGTAAATAAATAATTACTCCAGTGTACATATGTTGCTCCCATCAGCCGGGGTTTTGTTCTCTGACAAACTTGCGAGAATTAAGTGTAATAGATTCAACAGCACAAGTGTTGCTCAACCAGTGTCAACAGTCTAGAGCGAGGGGAACAGAGAGAGAGAGAGATAGAGAGAGTGCAGACAAAGAGTGAAGGGATAGAAGAAGAGCAGAGGGAGGAGAGCAAGTGGGACAACAGACTGTTTTCCTCTATAGGATAGTGTAGCTCAATGGATAGTGCATGGTACTGACACTAACACTGCCAGGGTTAGGACTTTGATTAACACTGGGGGGAAGCCACGCTAGCAGTGGGTTCATCAAAGTTTCCACTGGTATTTTTTGAATATCAAACATATTCCAAACAGAAAAAGTCAAACTTTGATGTGAAGTAATAGACTTTCAGGGAACTTTTATCACATTAGATGGTGATTTCCAGCCTAATTTGTAGTGGAAACTTGCCTCACCTGAGAACTTCAAAGATCCAGTCCTTCCTTTTTTTACCTCATGAATTCCAGGTATAATACATATGTAATTAAAGAGTTAGCATCTTACATAAGATCTTAACTGATCATAATTATAAATATAGCGCTGTTTCACACCTGTGATCCCAATATTACTGATACATACAGCATTTTTATAGCATCAGAAAACATAAATTCACATTTAAAGACTAATTTTTGAAAGATAAAATGAAACATTCTTCCTCATTCAAATGAGAAGTTGAGCTTATAAGCAATGACAAAGGCTGTTGGCTAATTAAATGCACTCAGGGGTTTTGAAGTTATAACCGTACTTGGGCTGATATGACTAGTAGTTTAGGATGACCAGTGTTAAGCTAACGTGATGGCTAATGTAAGCTAACGTTGGCAAACTTTAGACAGACATTTCTGCATTCCATGGTTATGGAAATTCCTGGAATTTTACATCTGAAAACCTTTGTGTTTATACTTGTGGTACTGTAAGCTGATTTGGTGAAATGCACCAAATGGCACGCTGTGTGTTTCTGTTTTGTCCTGTGAGGGTATGTTGGAGGCAGAGAGAGTGTGAAAGTGAAGCGAGCAGAATGCAGCCATTGTACTTTGGCTGCATTCTTCACAATGGTCACTCTGTCAAGTCGGGCACACAGCTCTGGTTTGGCAGCCAGCAGAGCTCTGTGTGCCCGGAGCCCCCTGAGCCAGGCACTGAACCACTGGGCTGAGATTCTCTGGCAGCTTGTCAGTCCAGCACAGTACTCCTGGACGGCCAGCGCTCTCATTGACTTAACACTGTTTCACTGTCTCTGCTGCCTCTCTGGACTCTCTGCTTTTCCTTCTCACTTCACATATCTCCAGCTTCCTTCAGGGTCAAGGTTGTACCGGCTTAGAGAAACAACATCCAGTGTCAGTATTGTGAACTTCACATCGGCTAGTGGATAACAGCTGATTTCCTTCCTTTTCCTTTTCCTGCTGTCCACTGTTGAGCTCTCAGCCAGTGTCAGGGACAGTGAAATACCTAACAGCAGTATCACCAGCTTACTTCGCGTTTTAGCTTCTTGGAAACCAATGCCAATTTTGGATTAAAGCTGGTCAAGCCCTTTTTTTAGATCAGGTCTGATCAGGTGGCCCTAAATGCAAACTTGACCAAACCAATGTAAGATTGAAAAGTTCTTAAAACCATATCCACTTTTATGTAATTGATAGTGTTAAATACCATCCCACTTTAAATCATTTCAGATGAACACATTTGAAACATGACATGATTGAAGAAGAAGGGGTACTTAATTCATCCAACAGGGCTTGCGGAGCACATTAGACAAAAAAGGTTGGGAACCACTGCCCTACTTCCCAAAAAGGTGTTAATTGCAATTTCAGGAATGTTCCTGAAATTGCAATTAACACCTTTTTGCATCCACTTTACCGCGCAGCACTGTTTCAGTAAGTTTTTCCAAGAGCGTTCCTGAAAATGCAGTGTCAGCCACTCAGGGAGTTGTGGGAGCTGAACAATAGGAAACATTTGAGGTCCCCTGGGACAAAGAGAGTGCTTATGCTTGCTTAGACTTGGGCAGCATAACAACAGCAACGAGATAACAGCAGTAACAGTCGCAGCTGTGTTTTCTAAAGAAAGGGTGGAGGAGTTAGAAATGATCAGTCTCTGCTGGGCATCCTCGACTGTACAGCTGGAGGAGTGAGGGTTGTTATAGCTTTGTTTGCGGGCCTTCGCTAGTTCAGGATGTCGATTTGGTGTTGACATTGCAGGGGTTGTTGTGTTTTCGAAAGCCTTCCTGACTGGAGAGAAAAAATTGGTCCCTTGGTAGCGCTGGTAATTTGTGTAAGTGATAATGAACATCCGAAAGCTGAGGGAAAACTTGCATGAGGGTTTAAAGAATAGAGGAGCCAACAAGTAGACAGCCTAACGGTCACCCATGCTGACCTCATTTGACCTCAAATGTCATGTGTTGAGTGAACCACGGGCTCTTAGTTAAACTGTAGGGAAGCAGAGAGGGTTACAGGCCCCTAGAGGCCTGCGCTGACAACCTGAGCTATTACTGCAATTGAACAGCGCTGTCCAGGGCCCTGTATCTGATTTGTGGGCCAGTGTGTGTTTTTCTCTGTGTGTTTATGTCTCAAACCTGGTATTCCCATGTCACGTGTGCCTCCAGCCAGCAGATGGGCTGTAGCAGCAGTGGCATGTGCAGGGAGCCGGTAAATTATGGAGAAAGAGCAGGTATAGGTTTCTGGTTTCTAATCACAACCCCTGTTTACTTTACTGCAACCCTGTAGGGAAAGAAAGAGAGAGGGTACGTCTGATCATAAATCTCCAGTGACTCTCCTCCTCCACCTCTTCCACTCTATCTTCACTTCTTTATTTTTCTTTTTTTTTTTTCCCCTCCTTCTCGGCTACACTATCTCATTAGCGGCAACCTTGACCTATCCTGAGGAGAGTGTCGGCAAGACTGCTGCCGCGGGCTGCCACTATGATCATTGCCCACTTAACATGGAAAAAAACCCATCAAAATAATTTATCAGTACTGGAATTTTTATGCGTTGCTACTTCAAATGTAGCTGTTATGCTTTACATAGTTGCTTGGGATGAGTTATTTTTATGCTAAATTCGTGCCCAAACCAGTGGATGGCACAGATGAGAATGATGAATCATAGTGTGGTGAAAATATAGGACTCACTGTTTCTTCGTTTTCTCCCCACAAACAAAAAAATGGTTGCCCTCAGTGGGTTATCACACAAGCCCTGCAGAGCTTTGTAATGTATTTCATCTCCTGGCATTGTTTTCTTCAACTGCATCCTGCTGATGAAGCCCTCTCGCTCTATTTTCTGCTTTATTTTTTTTTTGTGTGTGTGTGTGTTTGGGGCTGAGATACAGGCACTGACAGGAGGGTGATGTTACAAATGCCAAGGTCAAAGGTTAGAGTTGTATAATTGATCATCTCTATCTTTTGTGATTGTGGGAACATTGGAACATCTTACAAGATAACAAATAGTCCCGAGCCTTATCGTTCTTCTCGCCTCAGTTTTTCCTCTTCTCTTTATCATCCTGTTTTTTCCCACATTTTCTCATTCAGCTATCACCCCAAACACCCTTTCTCTCAGTTTACCTCACCTTTTTTTAATCTCTGTATGAATCTTTGTCTCCCTCCCATAACTTTTTCTCTCGCCTTCATCTCACTTCTTTTCTCCTCCTGTACACTATCCCCTCCCCCATCTCTCTCCCACACTCTACCATCCCCTGTGTAGGCTCTGTATACCTTCCAGCTGATAATTAGCCAGGCAGTACAAACTGCCTCTGCTTTGCTTGTGACCCTGGAGGCCAACAGGACGTCCCTGTCTACCGCAACGTGACTTACATAAGCAACCGAAACAAAGTGAGAACACTGACCTCAGATGGCCCCAGAAGGCAGGAAGACAGACTCAAGATTGAAGGATGGAGATGGAAAAAGACAGTCCTTCCCTTTACTCATACAGCTGATGTGACCAGAGCATCTGTAGTATCAGGAGTACCTGCACTGTTACACCTCTGAAGTACTTGTACATGGAGTTTTCAGACATTAAGAAACATGCTGCGTTTATTAAACTCATATTGTCTTGCATATTCCTTATTATTATTATTCTCCTGTGCCTTTTTTTGCTCACTTGTGACACAAAAACAATGTATGCTCCATATACGGTTCATATATCAATATGTGCGTAATTTGTTAGTCTAATTCTTTTTTTTTAATTGACTTCATTTGCATATTTAATGAGTTATTCCTTAATGTTTTTTTAAAGAAAAACTTGACAAGCAGTTACTCTTAAAGTTTGAATGCTACCAAAACGATTCATATGACAAATCGTGCATAATTTCAGCTAAGCTATGATTTTCCTTATTGATGACTGTTATTATTAGTTATATATAACACAGAAAAATCTATGGAGGCCCATTCAATCCAGTTGCAATTACATTATAACGTAGCATATGTATACAGTAGAAAATCTGAAAATGCTTAGTATTGCACACTGGTTGTTGCTCATTGTGATGACATGTACAGAGTTACGAGTTATAAAACCCCTTGATGGCTATGGAGGCCTACTCAGTCCCATTGTATTTATACTGTGACTTGGCACCTGGTAACAGTACAAACTCCATTCATACTTCAAAATACACAGACGAACTGTGCATAAACTCACTATGATGACATGTACAGTTATGAGTTATAATGAGTTATTGTGCATTAAGGTCTAAGGAGGCCCGTTTAGCTCTATTGTATGTATAACTCAACAACTGTATAACAGTAGAAACTCAAATTTGAATTCAAATCTCAAAATGCTCACTTCTGCACACTGATCAACAGTAGATAAGTTCATTATGATGACGTGTAGTTTGTGAGTTATATACTGTAATGCATAATGTAGAAGTGTTTTAAAACATCCATCCACTCCCATTACATCTGTGACTCAGCCAATACATTAAGGTAAATGAGTTTTCATATGATTATAAAGTCATAAAAAATGCATGCCAGTCAGCATCAGTGCACTCAGCAATCACACACATTTTCTTCAGAAAATGCTTCTGTAGTTGATTGTGTTGACCTTCAGTACATCTCCCATAAGAATAAACTTACCGGTTGTCACAGACCATGGTCACATTTGTGTACAATAATTGCACTAGCTTCTGTACCACAATTCATTCGACAATAACATTTTAATGTTTAAAACTGCTGCATTGAGCACTTTTACTCCTCTGCTCTTGCTGCCATCATAGGAAATGGCCTGAAGAAGGGTCTTCAGCTGCAGAGCAGTGTGACCCTGTTTCCGCCACAAGTGATTCCCTAAATCACTGAGCCATTTCTCTCTTCTCTTTATCTCCTTTCTCTTCTCCGCCTATTCGCTATAAACACCATCTCCAGACACTTGCATAAATTTTGCCTCAGTTTCTGTACTTCTCCAACTTTTACAAGCCATCTATGTCCATTGGAAGAATTTGGCTGGAAAGTAGTAGTAGCTTTTTCAGCAAAACCCTGGATATTAATGCTCTCTGTCCTTTTATACCCGTGCAAAAGAGGGCTTTACGTCAACCCTATAAAGTGACATTTATACAGTCAAATATCCTTCACAAGGTTCCAATTAAGCCATTTCTCTGTGGTTGTCAGGTCCGTAAATTTTTAAGTGTTGTACTGTACCTGCTAAGAAGCGATCTGCATCACCGTTTGTATCTGCTGATGTGTTATTCATGTGACAGATTTGCAGCAGATAAGTGCCTCACTTTAGTAGTAATCACAATGAATAAGTGATGCTCTTTTTCATTCCTGTTGAGTCTCTCGGTGTGATAAGAAAGACCGAGAAAGGTAAAACTGAAGAGAGATGGCAGCGGGGAGATCATCCGAATTTTACATCTTGTGCAAAACATTTGACCAATTCCAAGCCCTAACCCTAACCCTATTCAAAAAGTTGCAAGCTTTTACCAATATTTAGTGTCTTTAAATTTGTGATTGTTAATGCCAAAAGTTCGTCATAACATTTTACTCATGATAGGGTGGAAAAGGCTCTCCTTTGAAGTAAAGTAATGACTTTTATTTTGTGGCATTAGATGTCTCTTTGGAATCAGGTTAATATCTTCCCACAGACAGCCAGTGTGCTATTATAAATTATACATAAGACATAGCAGTCTAACCCTAATTGTATACCCATGAGTTTCTCAACAATGATGATGAGTTTCTTTATGGGTCGGATTTGACATCCTGGCAAAACATCAGAGAGGAGGTTGAGACGGAGTGGTTTTTGTTGTTGTTTTGGTTGCCAGTGACGTAAGTTGAGGAACTTGAATGGGACATGGAGGGGCGGCTTTAAATCCCAAATATCCAAATCTAATACAGTTGGGATTGGTTTGGGGCTTGGCTGTTGGCCAGAGAGGGTTTCTGAGTCAAAAGGTCAACCCAGTGTAGTCATCGGCTTACCACAGCTCGAGACTAATTACAGAGCGCGGAGTTTTCTATGTGCGGTGAGGGGGAGTGTGTGTGTATATACAGTATGTATGTGTGCATGTGTACGGGTCTGGGTTTCTGTGTAATATGCCCCATCAGAGTCTGTCCCTCACTACATAATCCACTCATTTGGTACATAAATAGTGGATTATCCATGCTCATACACACACATTCACATATGTTTGGATACATATTGTTGCGAGGACTGTTCATAACCCAAAACATTTCCCTTGTTTATTTAAATCAGTCAGTACAAAACTTGCAAAACTTGGCTTTATTTTGAAGGAACTACACTGGCACTGCCAACCAGAACAGGTGCAACTTGTTGGAGACATACAATGCTGCAAACACATTTATTGTGTTGAGCACAGCAATGACAGACTGCTCTCCCTTTTTCTCTGGCCCTCCTCTCTCTTTCTGTTTGTAGGTAACGATTTGTTCCTGGTAGCGGTCCACGAGCTTGGCCACGCGCTGGGCCTCGAACACTCCAACGACCCCACGGCCATCATGGCTCCTTTCTACCAGTACATGGACACTGACAACTTTAAACTGCCCATGGACGACCTGCTGGGCATCCAGAAGATTTATGGTAAGGCCTCCTGGCTTCATTTAGATACGGAGTAACTATCATACTGTTATAGTCAATAAAACTTGTCACTCTAAGGAATCATAGTAACTTGCTAGAATACTGGCACACCAGCAAAATGTATCCGCGCATCTTCGTTGAAGCTTGGTGACAGTGACTGCTCGCAGGCCTAGTCGGAGATCTACTGTAGCTGGCAAGTTAACCGCAAACACTCTACCACGAACGTTTGAGCGCCAGTCAGTTACAATAACTTTCTGAGCTAGCTTGCAAAAAAGCTAACTGAGAAGCAAGTGACCCAAGGACAATAAGTTAACTCAGTTTATTCAATAAATGAATTTGTACCATCGACTCCCCTCTCATAACTGTCTGTGAACCATGCCTCTTTTGTGGAGCAGTTGAGGAGGTTAATCAAAAGTGGATGGTGCAACACAGCTAATAAGCTACGATAGCTTCCTCCATTCTAGCTCTCCACTCCAGAGCTAGAATGGAGATCACAGGAGGCGAGAGCTTCATCAGCAGAGCACCTACACATTCCTCACTGACACACATTTTGAGTTGACAGACGTTGATTGCAGTGCTTTCTCTTCTCATAACACTGATATAGCTCTGGGGCGGGTGTGTGAGAAGTGTGAAATTCAATTTGACCGTAACAGATTTATGTAAGCATCAATGTAGTCTTCATTTTTACCCTCTCAGAGTTTAATTAGTAGTGCATTAGGGTAGACCCTGCTAAGACATCCATCTAGACATCTGCTTTTTCATGTATTGCTCCATTGAAGTTGATGTGTTGTGGAGGAACCCATCATTTTTAAATTTATGAATCTTTACATTTCAAATGTATTTGAACGTTCACGTCTCAACTTCAGTTTGACATCTACCGAAAGTTAAGAATCAACTTGGTGGCAAGTGGCAGAATTGTCCCTTACAGCTGTCGAGGCTGTAAAGCAGTCACACTCCGCTGAGATGACTCTGGTCTGTCACATGAATGGCTGCACACACATACACACACACACACACACACACACACACACACACACATACACACACATACACACACACTAACACACATACAAAAGAACCTGCCATCTGCTTACATGGTCAGGGCACGTCCCTCTGGGAGTGACAGACCTGGGCAAGCGATCAAATCTCTCCTCATCCCTCTCGTGTTTAACTCCTCTCCGCTGCTGCCCCTCCCTCCTCCTCTCTGTTGTACCAGGAGTTGAAGGGCAGGACAAGTGATGGCAGCTCCAGTCTATTTTTTTCTTTCTTTTCCCAGCAGCAGTTGGCCTCCTTTTCTTCCTCGTGGCAACAGTTATGCTAGATGTGGAGCGGAAACAGGGACAAATGTGGGAGCTGCACAGTTTAAATTAATTAGAAGGTGGCGACATAAAGGTTGAATAGGAAAAAGTGTGAATGAGTTTCCATAAAGGTGGAGAGGTATGGTGAGATGTGAAGAGAATTGTGGGTGAGGTGTAGAAGAAGCTGAAGGGTAGGAGAGAATATTATATAGAGAAGTGGTGTAGGGCTGTAAATGGGAAGGAGATATTGAATTTAGGACTTTGATTGGCAGTCAGTGGGAGCCAGGCAGGATCACACCGTGAATTGTGGAAAGAAATGGTCTGACAGGGGTAGGATGAGCTTGATGTTGAGGATTGATTCACTGTTACAGTTTTGGACATCTAGCTGTTTCTGTTTCTTACCTTAGTGTTAAGGTCATAGTACAGTAGGGAAGAAATGCCTGCTGGTTGCATTTATTCCTCAGATCATTTATATTCCCTTTTTCAAACACATAATAAATCCTCTTGAATAATTAACAGCTAAAACTCCACTGGATATTTACTGGCTTAAAAACTAATGAAAAGTTTAAGCAGCCTGCAAGTAATTATAAATAATAAAGACAGATCACATACATATATATAAATCTGTCATGTAGCCTGTATTTTTTTATTCCCCATGGACAAATCACTGTTTTCTCACTGAGCTTTGAACATAATGACTTCCCACTCTTTTGAAGAGAATAGCCTACTTCCTGTTTACACATGCGGCAGAGTAAAGAACACGCTCACATTACTGTACATGATAAAGCAGCCAACTTAAGGAGAAAAAAAGAGAACAGCACTCCAAACATCATAGTCATAATTACACTGAACTCCCTCTCAGCACCTAAATGTATAAAAGTTGGTGTAACTAATAAAATAAGTAATTTGGCACTTACACCGTATTGTTGATTAGATAATAAATGGATATTAAGCAGATACTAATTGTAATAGTGTATTGTTTTAGTAGTTTTTTAGTAGTATACATAACAATCTACTTTACCATTTTATACTAGTCAGTCAATTGTGACTTTGGAATTTCTTAAGATTTAATACTTATTTTTTGTTTTCCCAGTGTCTTTCTGGAGTTGTTTCACCATCACCCACAATTTAATTACATGTTTTTTCCACCATTGTGGTATACTTTCTTCTGTCGCTCTGGAGGAACTTTGTCAAGCAGGAGAAAATAACCCTGATGATGTCATCAGGGTTATCTCGGCTTGGGTTCAGAGACTACAAACACAAACAAATATTCAACAGATAGCCTGCGTTTAAAACTGGGGACTGTAGTCTGATTGATTGATTGATTGATTGATTGGACTAATAAATGTATTGAGTTGCATCATGGGAAGGATCCAGTGTTTTTGGATCTTAAACCATACTAGGGATTAAAACGGTCCCCGACTTTATGGAAGGTTAATACTAAATTGCTGGATTACCCCATTAAGAACACTCAGAAATGCTCTCCAGACACCCTTGTTCTTAGTCTAGACTATTGGTTTCCATCTATGTTCCATTAAGGCCCATGAGTATGCAGATTGTCATTGTAGCCAATCACCACACCAGCTGAGTTCACTGATTAGATTCCTGTTCTTTGGTTTAAAGTGTACTAATCAGTGAAATGAGCTGCTGTAGTGATTAGCTGGGCCTTGATGGCACATGGGGGACCACTGGTCTAACATGTGGGACCTGAAGATCTCTGGATTATTGGGAACAAATGTAGTTGTTTAGTGGCTAAAATTAGAGTTAGACTGAAAGACCCCAAATCTACCAAACGCCACGTTTAATTTTTCTTGTCGTGGGTTTACCATAATGTTGCTGTGTGTGTACACACTTGCATGTTTGTCTACATGTCCATCTGACTGCAGGTCTTCCCAGTGCTTACATAACTGTAGAGTGCTTTGGCTCCACTAATCTGGGATGTATTTCAGGGGATTTAATTCAGTCAGTGAATGGAATCTCTCATGCAGACACGCCGATCATTTCTGCGGACTGGGAGATGTCTAGCAGAGAAGCGTTCCCTCTTCATCCTATGATCAGCTAGTGTGTCAACTAGTTTGATGGTCTATCTTTCTTTATTTCTTTTTTAAATTGTTCGCTATAGATTGATTCAGTCAGTTAAATGATTGTTTGCTCATTCAGTTCTTCAAGCCTCTTTTCATTCACTGACTTTTAAATCACCTGTTGAGTCGTTTAATCATTCATGCCTAACTCCTGAATGTTTACAGTAGCTTTCACGGTCATTATTTATATATGCCACCATTATGCATTGATACTTTTCATGACTGGGGGGTGATGGTGGGGTTGCTTGTCACATTTGCATCTTTCATTTTGCTGTCATCTATTCCTGCATCTGTTGGCCCCAATCAACACATGGCAACTCATATCCTCGTTTTCACAGTTACAGTGTTATTCAAGCATCGTCATGTGCTCAATTATTCATACACACAACCCACACACACACCCCTTTACCTCTCTCCTCCCTCTGTTTTTCCTCTCTCTCTCTCTCTCTCTCTCTCTCTCTCTCTCTCTCTCTCTCATGTAAGTCATGAATGTGAAATGACACAGAGGCATGTCTGGGCCTCCATTTGGGAGGAAATTTTATTTTTATCCCTGCAGTATATACATTTGCTGAATCCCTAAACTTCAGTGTTGAACAGTGTTCCTTTTTTTTTTTTTGTCTGCAACCTTGTTGCTAAATGTCCTCTTCACTTCTTACCTCGTCCTTTGCCATTGTGGTTTCAGTTACAACAGCTGGTTGGTTGTAATTGGCACAGTAACTATGAAAGTGGTTCATACTAAATTTGCATACATTTTTACATCCTTAAATATCTACCCAACTCAGGGCAATTAGTAGAGTCTGAAATTAAGATTTCTGGAGTCACTCTAAATTGGTTTTCTTTTGAATGTTCTTTCAAATGAATAGTATAGAAAAGTTTTGGCAATTGTGTTAATTTGCTTTATGGAGAGTTCGAGAGAAGATGGATACCACTCTCCTGTCTGTACAGTAAATATTAAACTAGAGGCAACAGCTGGTTAGCTTAGCTTAGCATAGACTAGACTAGGTTTTGCTACCTTTGAACAGAGCCAGGCTAACTGTCTCCCTCCGTTTCCAGTCTTTGTGCTAAGCTAAGCTAACTGGCTGCTGGCTGTAGCTTCATATTTAGCTTACAGACATGAGAGTGGTATCAATCTTCTCATCTAACTCTCAGCAAACAAGCAAATAAGCATATTTGTTAAGATGTCAAACTATTCCTTTAAGAGATTTGTATAGGGAGTTTAAACTTGTAAATAACTCAGATGCATGTTTAATATTTTTCATGTGCATTGATCTACATTTATGTGTTTACAGTTATTTGTTGCTCAGAATATCCCAGTATGTTGTTTTTCAGTAGGGTATGACAAGGTGTGGTCCAAATTAAACCACTTGCCCCCAGAATTGTAGTCAAACAGGGTGCAAATAGAACGTGTTGCAGATATATGTATCACAGCAGGTGAGATATTTTTCTCTGACTTCCTCCAGGCCCTCCTGATAAGCTTCCCCAGCCCACCAAGCCTTTGCCGACGGCACCCCCTCCTCGCTCCCATCCTCCTTCAGACCCCCGCAAGCCAGACAGGCAGACACGACCTCCGAGGCTGCCCCCAGGAGATAGACCCTCCCACCCCAACTCTAAACCCAACATCTGCGATGGAGGCTTCAACACCCTCGCCATACTGAGGAGAGAGATGTTTGTCTTCAAGGTAAGTGAAGAGTCTGTGATATCAAAACAAACCCGGGGCGTTTTCACATTTTGTTTGTTTTGAGGAGTCATTTTGAACCCTGGAGCTGTTTTACCCCAAACTTGGATCTCATAGCGGTGTGAGAGCACAGCAATCAGTTTTTGCAGGCCAAACAAACTTGCGAGACCTTGTTGGAAGGGTAGTTTGATACCATATTTCCAAACCAACAAAATATGCCTGAAGAGAGTCCTTTCCCACATGAGATTTATGACCATAACCTATAACTTATTCGGCTGATACATGCAACAAAAGAACAACTCATCCCTTGATTCCGACCAATGAAAATGGCCTGTAGGTTTGAAAACATCCCGTGGAAAGAGAGAGCGAGATTGCAAGAGAGTTTCGAGGATTACCTAAATATACAGAGGGTGGGAGCTTTTCTGCTAATCTGCTTCATGTTCAGTATGTCCATAATGTTGAAATGGCTCACTTGGATGTAATATAAATTATTTGGTAGAGTTTTTTATTTTTATTTTTTTATTTTTTTCAGTTTTCTTCACATTAGTAGAAAAGTTCGCTGGAATTGGTAGGAGAGAAAAGTTTGACACTGTGGTTACAGCTTGTAGAAATATGGTGGACTCTCCTCAATCATCTTAAAACTAGTGCCTGTGTATTTTATTGCATAATTAAAGGAGCTATTATGTCTAAAGGGAGCTCTTTCCAGGTTACTTGGGACCAGTTGAGCAGGAATTTGGAGGAAATTTATATTTTACTAAGAAGAAACACCACACCATGAACAGTGCAACACAGTCTTCCTTTCTCCTGACAAACTCAGCCTGGTTTTCATGCCCGTGCGAGAGAAAAGAAGTACATGTCTCTTAATGCATCTTTATCCTTGGTCTAAGCTTGTGAGCACAAGACCATGGCAACATGCAGCAAGGAACTGTGAAAAACCTTGGGGCAACACAAAGCTTTCCTGTGTTCACCACAGAAAGGAGAAAGCTTTATTTGAATGTGACTGTATTTTTCTGGGGATATAAATAGACAGTATTCGATGGTTAAATAAGAGGCTTGTGGAGCCAGGGGAAAAACCCTTTCTGTCCTCTCTGCCCCCCACCACCCTCCCCCGTATGAGTTGGTTCTTTAAACTTTGAAAAAATAAATCTGGCTTGGGACCAGAGCTGCTACCTGTGAGGAAGATATTTAACCAAAATTAGACTCGAAGCTCACACTGTCTCTGTTTTTTGCTTTTGGTGGAAATAATATCAGCTTGTTACAATAGTCTAAATACAGCCCCAGTCTCTTTCACAGTAGCTCCTGTCACCCTTCATTACTCCCAGGGCAGCAGCCTGGGCTGATGGAGTGATGAGGATCATGGGATTTGGGAGCCAAAACGACATTCAGCAATCAGCCAACCTTTTTTATGAGTTTAGGAAGTGAAGGATACAAGACCAGTAGGCTCTAAAACACCTCCAGTGTATCTGTGGGTTTGAAATTGAATTTGGGTGCGTTGGTGCTCCAACAAATTGTCTTGGCACTACATTTTAAAACATATTTTCTGTAGCGTGAGCATGCCAGTCCCTCTAGTTTTATTTGTCATAACAAGTCAAACATCACTTTGGTGTTGTTTACCTCCAACCTGTTTTTATTGACTAAAATCAATTCATTTTTCAGAGGCAGTACAACAAACAGCTGATGGACAGATAACTGTCTCTTTGGAAGGTTTATTTATTAATGTTTTTGTAATCCAGACAATTTCCCCAAATCTGATCACTTTACTGATGTTAGAATCCTTGGAAATGTGCATCAGATAGGCATCTCTTTGTTTTGGTGCCATGCCAGTGCAGGAAAAAATGAGCCTTTATCTCCTGTTGTACTTCATCCAAGCTGACAGATCGTCATATAGTAAAAAGGCAAAACCTGAAATGTATGATTCTGCTATCCACACTGCTTCCATGTATTTGTGACACGGCAAGAAGACACTTCTGAAACTTTCAACCCCCCCCCCCCCCAAAAAAAAATATAATGAGTGCCGTGTACTGTCCTGCTTGCATGTATGAGTTGACTTTACATTAACTTTTTAGCTTTTTAACAGCATTTTTGCCTTTATTTTTGATAGTTGTAGAGATATGTGTGTGTATATATATATACATAAATTCTGGCTGTAATCAAACAACGAACTTTGCAGTTTTGTTATGCACTTAGGCCACCAGGACGCACTTAGAATTAATATTTACTATAGTACCAGAGTTGCTGAGATGTGATGTTTTGATGAGCAGTTCTTTTAGCAACTGAGTATACAAGTGACATGAACAACAACATGGTTTGCTAGATTTAATCTAAATATAATTACTATTGTTTCTTTTGTATGGCACTTATACTCTCATACAGTAAAGAAAACAAAGCAAAAGTTGTTAGAAACCTTATGTATGAATTTTCATACAGCTTTAGTTTAGTTTATAGTAAAACTGCCACACTCTTGTGTGCCAAATTAGTCTCTATGCACTCTTTGGAGGCTGATCCACAGGGGCCACCCATGTAAAATGCTGTAAACTGCATGGCTCCCCCTCTTTGTTTAATCTCTCCACTTACAACAGCCAGCTCTCCAATGAATACTGCAAGTGAAATGTACATAATTAACCCCTAAGCAAAGGGGCAATGAGGTATGGCGGTATGTAGCTTCAGTAGGGCAGTATACTGCATTCAAATGGAACTCAAATGGAAACTGTTATCCAATGTTTTAAGACAGATTTTAGGATTCTGTATAATATGAAAACAAAAATTAAAATGATGAAGTTTACGACAGCAAGCTAAATAAGTTGGAGTACCTGTAATTGCTTGGCTTAAGTGGGCATCACCACTGATGTGAAGAGGGCTTTTGGCTCCATCATTTTGAATGAATGTTTCTCTGTTGGCCTTTAGAAGTACTACCAGCTCACATTTTTCCAAAGGTATAGAGGAGCGGAGGGGAAAGACCGACAGAGAGAGATGATTTGTTACAGAACACATAAGTAAGTGCAGTTGTAAATCTGCTGTGTTCACATCATTAGGACCACCAGTAATATTATGACTCATGATGATTTGCTCACCCTTTTGCATAAGCCACGTCTCAGTGAGTGAATCAAATGTGTTTAGTGAAGTGAAATCAATAAGGGATCACAGGTTGGACTTGGATTCGCTCTGAAAGTGCGTTTCACAGGAGGAGCAGGTGGTCCTAATATTTCTTGATTCTCTGCGAGTGTTGTGCCAATTTTCTCCAAGAAGACTGATGTATCATGTTAATGCTTTCTTTTCTCCTGGTAGATGAAGCTGCCCAACTGCAAAACAGTTGATCTGGAATCATAATTAGAGATGTTTATATTACTCCAGAGCTTGATATATTCCCTTTAGAGCATGCCAAGGTCTACTCATTAGACTAAAGACTGGTTAAAATGATGGCTGACAGAAAAGGAATGATTTACAGCTTGCGCTTACTTCTTGTTTCAATTTTATTTGAGTTTTTGTCTCTTGTTAAGGGTGATTTTTCTTTACTTATTTATTTATTTTTGGTTATTCGAGTGATTGTCCGCTTGGTTACTTCATGCTTTAGGTCCATTTGCCTGCACAGCTTGGCTATACTCAGCATCCCCACTTGATTGTTTTGGAAGAGCCGAGTCAAGTGGATGCCAAGTCATTATAGCAGAGATCTCGGCACTCTCACAGCCCCCGAGGTCCACAGGTGGTCCAGCAATGTAAAGTAGGGGGCTTGAGAGAGGATACTTTACGAGAGTTTATCTGGTGAAATACACCGGGAGCACTGAGGTTTTCTATGAAGCAAAAGCATCATGTGCTTGTGTTTACTCTTACTTACAGAAATGATGACCCGTATTAGATTTTCGCATTACAAGAACCAAACATTAAGATCCACATTGTCAGCATTTTAGCACAATTCAGAGCTTAGGCTTCATTTGAGTGGAACCTGTTGGTCTCCAAAAGGGAAACTAAGACAAAGGAAAGAGTAGCATGGTCGATTACACTTTTATGTTTACAGAAGAGCCCTCATGCCACATCTTTGAAGACTACTTATGTCAAAACTTTGGATGTGATTATTCCTGCTTGCTTGTTTCTCGCCTTTGAAAGTATATTGAAGTCTACAGATCTGTACATTGCCTCCACATCCATTTACATGTAAATAGAACATTTTTCCTCAATCTGCCTGGATATTTGCAATATATAGGATGCCGGGAAGTTTCAACAAAAGTTTTTTTTCCTGTGCTAGACTTTCAGAGCCCTTTCTTAAAGCTGATGTTATCCACGTTGATGAAGTGCACTAGGACAAGCCCCTGCATCCACACTTCAAAATGTAAAAAAATTAATAATAATTTAAATAATATTTAAATGTTCCACTTTCAGAATCACAAAGTCGAGAACTGCTGAAAAAACTGTTCCATATTCAGTTGGATGCAGTCATGAAGGTACATTTATGCAATATTACAACATGACTTAGAAGCTTGTTATCGGCGTCAGATAATACAATAACAAGGGTAGTGTAGTGTAACAAATTACAAATTTAGTATTGCACTATAAAGTTGGGGGACACACTAGGTACAGATATGAAAAAAAAGGTCAAAACCTGTGCAGCAGAGGCAGAGATATCCTGACTTTTAGTCCTTAGTATGGGTCAAGCTTCGAAAACGCTGGGTCCTACACTTCCCATAATGCGTCTTTAATTAGACCCCACTGCCTCTTAAATGTTCAGTTCTTTCAAACCCTACACCTCCAATTTGTAACGCTGGCTTTCTGTTAAAAAATACAAGTTTAAAGCCCAATCCGATGTGACCCTGATGACATCATCAGGGTTGTTATTCCAAACTTAAGAAAGCTGCTACACTACAGAAGACATTATACAGCTGTTTCTTTTACAGGCCGAGTTAGTGATAATGTTGCAGTTACCAATAAAGGAGGTGAAAGGTTAACACCTTTGTCATTATACCCTGCAAATTTTAGATTGAAGTTGAATAAGGAAGCCTGAATGACAAATGGTAGTCATCTCTCAGACTACTTTGATTATATCAAGAAAAAGAATGACAGGAACATCAGACATGTGCTTTCATAGCTAAAGGATCTACGTTTTATGAACAGAACTACTGTAACTCTTGCAGATGTGCAGTAGGTGTGATAAGGTGCTGAGAAGTGCATGATTTATTCGAGGGACGTTAATCTACAAAGGCAGGTTAGGAGTCATGCTTGTTAAGGTGGTAGTTTTACGGTTGATCATTTTTCGCTCCAGTGGGGTGACAGAGGGTCGTTTAAGGTTCACAGATGACTGTGTATGGCCATGTAGATCAAGTGTCACCAGTAAATGCCTCACTAGAATTACACAGCTACCACTTTTATGACTGCAGGCACTTCGGGTTCAACTTTCTATGAACCCTCAAACCATATGGCATCCCATTGGAGACATACTGTAGAATTACTCATTCATGTATATGCATGTGTATGTACATAAATATTGCTTTTCTCAGGTATTAATTAGAGATGCACCGATATGAACATTTTGGCCGATACCAATAACCGATATTAACATTGCTGTTATGGCCGATAACCGATGTCGATATGATCCGTATAAAAACAAGTTTCTATGATAATAAAATTTTGTACATGAAACCACATGTAAACACTGTGACTTTGAAAAAGTAAAGTATTTCTTTATTTCCAAAACTTCCAAAAATATTGTTTCCTCTCAACAAGTTACAGGGCCACCATAAAAAACACAAGTAACTAACAGTGTTAGTTTTTGGCTACTTTTACAACTTGTAGCAAGTGTATAACTTAATGAAAATCCAGTTTAACTCACATCTGTGAAAACGTTTAGATCATAAATCAAAATAAGGATCATAAATCAAAATATCCTGACAAGGTTTTATACTAATCAAACTTGCTAATATTCATGGTAACCAGACACGAGTGTCTATTAAATTGCAAAACGGGATATGTGTTGCTATCACGTCGTGCAAAGCAGGGAGGGAAACGTCGGAAAAGTAACGTCGACTTGGAAGGCTGTAGCGGGGTTCAGTGTGCTCTATCAATGAAATCCTTGGTCCTCCACTATGGAAAACGGCTGGTCGTCAAGAGCAATCATCTCCATTACATTGTTTGTGATTTGTGTTTGACTTGTACTTTGCGCTGTTCTTGGCAAATGTCTTTGTTTTGTCGAGTGCTTGCTGTATTGGGCTCCCAACGGCGGCTGCTGCTGTTTTTGTTTTTGGCTGTTTGCTAGCGTTAGCTTGTTCCTGATATTGTTTGTGAACTTCTGGATGGCGGTTCTTCAAATGAGTTATCAAACTGGTGGTGTTGAATGATTTGACACGGCATCCTCCTCGCATTACTTCGCCCTTGCAAGTATTGCATACTGCAAATCGAGTGTCTTCTTTTGACACTGTGAAAAATACCCAGACCGCTGACGTCGCTTCTCTCCTGCAAGTAACGTAACACACAATCCTGTGTGTCACACCACTGTCACATGCGCAAACAAACTCCGCGTGGCCAAAAATAAATAAATAAATAAAACCCACACGACTGCAGCTAGATGGAAATAATCATCCATTGTTCACATCGGACCAGTTTTGCTCATAGGACCGATGCCGATATATGAAAAAATGACTAACATCGGCTGATACCGATATGATTGCCGATATATCGTGCATCCCTAGTATTAATTAAACCAGTTTCCTCCTGCTGTACTAAAAATGTACTGCTCTGTGACCTCAGCACTTATACTGTCAGACAATGGCCAGACATCTAGTTACAAAGAGTGCACGCATTTCCCATCAGGCTCGGAGTGTAGTACAATATGGGCATATAGTCTCAGACATCGTCCAACAGACGTTTAGAAGTCTGGATTTGAGTTTTTGGCTCACCACCATCTTGTCAGTTTGTAGAGCCAGAAGATCCAAGCAGGGCTTTAGGGTTTTAGGCCAAACATTCCCTTAAACACACTTCTATTGAAGCCTTAATATTTTCCAAATGGAACAATAATTTAGATCAACACAAGGACACACATTACAAGAAGAGAAATCAGCTACTGGGATTAAAACTTCCTGTGTTCCTTTTTTATTCCTAGAGAGAAGTGTTTTTCATTGACTTCCATATACTTTACAGACCTTTAAAGCCAGTTAAATGCATTTAAATGTCCACAGTTCACTACAACCTTTATGTGAAAGTGTTAAAGAATACATATTTTGGAAAGCAGTGATTCAGGAATAGTTGTATCCATTATTAGGATCAATGGTTGAATGCTTCAAAGTCATTTTATTGAGTTTACCTCTGCTCTCGTTTAACAGGGCCTAATTATGATGCATGGCTTGTCTGCTCAGGTTTATAGTAGCTGCAGACCATTTCATGGATGCAATCAGAGCCTCTTGCACTGCCTGCAGTCAGGTACAATAGAGAAAAAAACCCACTTCCCTCATCAGTCCATTGCCAGGCTCTCATCCGGAGACAGTATATAATAAAGGAAACTGCCACCCTCTTGTGTCCCTCCTCCCTCCTCCTCTTCTCCACTAGTCCTAACTTCACTCACAAGGGTCTTGCCAGTCACTGAGAGACCTTCCTTCCTTGATGTGGACAGATTTAGAGTAGGAGATTCTGGGATGCCGGAGGGTGCCTTGCCGTTCAGGATTGGCCACTTGGCCGCTGATGTTGGAGACATGCTTTGATTCTGACATCCATTAATGAGAACACAGTGGCCAAGTGGGCAGTGAGCAGTATCTTTCTCCTTTCCATTACTAGGAGGAAAGAGATGGATGGAGAGTCCTGAGTGGACGTTTTTCTTTAAAAAAAAAAAGTGAAATACTTTTTAATGCCACCTATTAGATTTTTGACCAGTTTAAGAAATATAGCTTAAAAATAGCTAATACAGTATCAAGGTCATCAGTTTAGAAGTCTGGATTTTGAGCCATAAACTCAAATCCAGACTTCTAAACGTCTTGTTTCAGATGTTACACGATTCTTAAACAGCCTATGCATAGATAGAAAAAAAAAGATGTAAGATGAGGGAGGCGGAGCGGAAAGGATACATAGGGCATACAGGGCTTATCTCCTTTGTGGTGGACCAACTTTTTTGTGTTTTGTCATTTTAGTGGTTTGAAGTACAGGCGCATTGTTCTAGGATGTTTTGTTGTAACATTATCTTCTGCACTTGTTTCACCTGTTGAACACCCCTCTGCACTCACATTTTTGGGGGATGGCTTATATGTCTGATTTAACCACTCTGCTTTCTTGACATTTATTGGATTAATAAATGTTGCCACACATACAGACTGTAAATCTGTCATATTAAAATGAAGAGTAATGGAAAGAAACAGCTGCCGGTTGAAAAGTTGAACCAGTGCTTATAGTTGTAGTGACTGCATTTCAAGGTCATACTTCATTATTTACAACAGTTGCAGTTATGTTAATGTGATTTGGGAAAAGTTTTGTTCCAGTCTGTGAGGAAGCTTTCAGCACATGAGAAATAACACACACAACTGCACACATGCTAAAAAAAAAAAAAAAAAGCTGGCCTTCTGCAGTTTTTTTCCACAGTGAATAAGAGCCGATTTTGGCAAGAAATCCCGATAGATACTGGGATCTCAGGCTTCGACCCTAATCGTCATCCCTCTGAATTATTTACACTTGCATTCTGCTCTCATTCGAGCCAAGCAATTGTGTGTGCGTCACATTAAACGAGTGAGAGGTCAGCAACACTGTCATCCTAACACCACTGTCTGTCGTACTCTCACCTCTTCGCTCACACACAAACACACACATGGCATCAGCAGATGCTCACCCAAGGTTGACCTGAATGTCGCCGATGATGAGGTTTTAGGTTTGACCTCATTTTTAGAGTTGGCCCTGTCTCCGATAAACAAAATACAACAGATTATTTTTTCATTTATCAAGAACAAAGATGGAAACACTAAGAATAAAGTTGTTTCCATGCATCTTTATTGTCTCCACTTGTCATTGTGGCTCTATATTCTCCTTCTTAAAGGTTTTCTCTGATGTACCTCATTTGTTATTTTCTTTTTTCAATTTCAGCAAATTTCTCATTATTTCTTCCCTATTTATATATTTAAGTATCATAAATATACCAATTGTTGTTTATTGCACATGTTAATTCTTAAACATTAAAATCACACATGTTTTTGCTGAGAAAATGTAATATATTTTTTGAATGAATTAATTAATAATATAGCAGATGTCAGGGAAATGCTTGTGTCTGATTGGTTCTTCCTTTCTGAACATCCATGTGAAAAATAATGTGATAACTTGAGAGATGCTTTTAAAGGTTGCTTGTATTGAGTCACTTGATAAAAGTGTCTTACTCTTTTCTTTTAGCAAAAAGCTTTTTATTCCTCAGTAGGCTCTTCGTTGGCATTTTGAAGTTTATTTATTAGATGTTGATAAATAGGTCCAGGCTTTGTAAGAGCCACTTGTTGGTCATTTTACTTTACTAAACCAAATCAAGGGTGATGAGAAGACAACCAAAATCACCTGTTCTTTATTTAACATGTAACTGGGAAGGCCTTTGTGAGAGTACATATAACTGAATATCAGTGTGCAATAGATAAATATGATACAGCTCACCTGAAATAGATTAATAAGAACCTACAGGTCTTACTGTATGATAAAAACTGCAAACGAATTTTTATTACTAGAATAATATTTTTATCAAGACATCCAGACTGAAAGAGACACAAAATGTTTTGTGTCTCTTCGTAGTATATTTGCATCGTTTTGCAGTCGTTTTGTCTCGCTTTGTAGTCATTTTGCATCTCTTTGTAGTTGATTTGCGTCTCTTTGTGGTCATTTTGCCTCTGTTTGTAGTTGGTTTGCGTCTCTTTGTAGTTGGTTTTCGTCTCGTTGTCATTTTCAGTCTCTTTGTAGTTGGTTTGCGTCTCTTTATGGCTGTTTTGTGTCTCTTTGTAGTCATTTTGCATCTCTTTGTAGTTGATTTGCGTCTCTTTGTAGTTGTTTTTCGTCTCGTTGTCATTTTCAGTCTCTGTAGTTGGTTTGCGTCTCTTTATGGCTGTTTTGTGTCTCTTTGTAGTCATTTTGCATCTCTTTGTAGTTGATTTGCATCTCTTTGTAGTTGTTTTTCGTCTCGTTGTCATTTTCAGTCTCTTTGTAGTTGGTTTGCGTCTCTTTATGGCTGTTTTGTGTCTCTTTGTAGTCATTTTGCATCTCTTTGTAGTTGATTTGCGTCTCTTTGTAGTTGTTTTTCGTCTCGTTGTCATTTTCAGTCTCTTTGTAGTTGGTTTGCGTCTCTTTATGGCTGTTTTGTGTCTCGTTGTAGTCATTTTGAGTCTCTTTCAGTCGTTTGATTGACTTCCCAACAAGAAATGTTAACAGTCACTTCAAACAGAGGCTCTGGCCCAGGGCCCCCTGACCCCTTTGTCCTCTGGGACTGTGCCCCGTAGGCCTGTTCAGTAATCCTTCCATGTCCTTTATGTTTGCATAATTGGTTTTGCCAGTTATCTTTCACAATAATCTTACAGTAGAGCACCCATGAAGTAATGTTCTCATCACTTGTACAAATACCTGCTCATTTAAGTATTAATTAAATGTCAAGCTGTTACCATGCTTTGTCTGTTCTGAAGCTAAACGTTGTTTTGTAAACTCAGCAGGCCAGAAATCTCCTGCACTACAGTGATGTGTTGGGCAGTATTAAGTTTGAGCGCACAGAAGTAGAGTCGTTGGCAGGGCAATTTCTGCAGTTTGCGTCCCGCTTCACAAACTTTCCTCGACACTGACAAAAACTCATCGGTAGAGATAGTTTGTTAAAGCCGTCGAGCAGTCCCGAATTTATATTCCTATAGAGAGTGTATGGTAATTCAACCTTATTGCTCTGCATGTATTATCACGCGCCGTGAGACAGTGTGCGTGACAAACCCTGCACTGCCCTTTCTCTCAAAGCAGAGAACATGAACAATTTGAGGTATAATATTTCCAACTTCTTCTAAGACTAAACTTGTGATTATTCTAGACGTTCCTGTAATTGCCAAGTGCCAGCTGAAATTTTCTACAAGTGAAGTTTGCTCGCCTGAGCTTTATTTTCAGAGTGGGAGTTGGACGGCGGGGCGGGAGAAAGAACATTTTCTCTTTTATAAAGTCAAAAGGATTCAAATGGGTTGGATTTCACAGTTTGATCTGTTTTCAATTACTGGGCCAGGCCGTGTACAGAAGAAAATGCTGAACAATTGAAATCTATGGCGGCAGTAGGTATAGAGCGAGAGAGGGCGAGGAAGAGAGGAGGAATTGGAGTGAAAGACAAGGGGAAATAAAAAGAAAGAGGAGGAAGAGTCCAGGGAGGGAGGAGAGTCCCAGAGAAACAATTGGATTAGACAGAGAGAGAGAAAGAGGGCCAGCGGAGAGAGTGTTTGATAAATGGGCTGTTTATTTAGCTTTCACTGTGAATGAGGCAGGGTGTGATGATGTGTTGTCTCCCCTCTCTCTGTCTCTGCGTCCCTTGCTATGAGGTCAGGCTTTTTGGCCTGAGCGCTCTACGCGTTGAGGAGACGCAATTGGCCGTTCATTGCCAAAGGGTGGGACATCTCGCTGAGTCCTAATAGCTTTCACAGCTGGGTCTCCCCCCGGCTCCCTCTGTCATCAAGTTTCATCCAACATCAAAAAGACACACCTTCCACTTGGCCGCGCTCATGCCCCCCCCCACCCAACCCCCGAAGGAAATCAGAGACCCCTGGCTTCTCATAAAGACTCCTGGCTATCACTTTGCCTCCGTTATTTGATGGTTTTCCCAGTATGTTCTTCAAGTTCTGCGTGCGTTGCGACGGTCTCATGGGCTTTCCAGGCAACCTGAGAAAGTATATGTGGATCTTGAAGGCATCAGGGCTATCAAAGCAGCAGCCGGTGTTGATCATCACCAGCAGGCTTTGTTGTAAGAGTGGGAAAGCAAGGAGCTGGCCTGAATTCATCGCTATCAGATGTTATAATTTACCGCCAACTGTGTTACAATATGCAGAATTCATTATATATTTTGTCTTAAGACAGGTTGTTATTTGGTGTCAAGAAACTTTTAAGAAATTAAAACTTTCACATGAGAAATCTTTTATGCAAACTCATGTTTTCCTTCTTTGTCATTCACTGATTTTACACATTGAGATGCATCACACAGCTACGGTAAATGTCTAAATACACACACCATATACTAGCACTGTTTGTGACCATCTCAACCACAAAAGCTTAGGTAAGCGATAACTACCAGTTAATCTTAAACTTAATCTGTGGAGTAAAATACTGTTTTATAGCCATAATAGGCTCATTACTGCCCCCTAAGGCCACCCATTCCAACTACAGAAGTTGAGAACTGCAGTCATAGCTGGTCGGAAGTGTTTTCAAATGGTTTGTTTTGGTTTTACAGGAGAAAAGACTTTAAGGATGAGGACTAAGTAGCCCTTTGATCAGAACAGACCAGTACATTTGGTTAAAGAGCTACTTCAACAATTTAGGATTGCACTTTCATAAAGTTGGGGAACTCAAAAGAGACATTAAAACAACAATAATCAAAATACTCTGGATCACACGATCCTACAATTCCCATAATACAACTTAGTAGCATTTTAATTTGACTCTCCCTGCCTCCTAAAATAAACCCTTTTGGACAACTCCCTCCAGGGCCACAGAAGACGTTATATGACTGTTTTCACAGGCTGACTAGTACTCCATGAGACTGAAAAAATCAGTGGAGTGCCCCTTGAGTCATGTTGGACCTTGATCAAGCTTTTCTCCGTTTCCTAACAATGTCCTTTGCTCTCTTTCAGGACCACTGGTTTTGGCGGGTGAGAGATAACTCTGTAATGCCAGGGTACCCCATGCTCATCAGTGTTTTCTGGAGGGGCCTGCCGCCCAAGATAGATGCCGTCTACGAGAACAGCGAGGGCAAGTTTGTCTTCTTCAAAGGTGAGCTCACGTGCTTCACCACCATCATCACTTGTAAAGCTCTTCTCCATTAGAGTCATCTTTATCCAGCAGTTTTGAAGCATTGTCCAAATATTGTGTCTGTACCATCCTGGTTTACATTTGCTTCTCATGTTATCTACTGTATTATTCATCCACAGGATCGTCCTAGATATGTTCTGTGTACATGGTTGTCATGTTTTCTTTTTGTATAAACTGCATGCACGTGTCTTTTCAGTATTCAGCATGTGTTTTCTGTGTGTGTCCATATTCAGAAACAAACACAGGTTATTTTATCTTTAATAACTGCTTTATGTTATCGCGCTCACTCAAAGACCTGCCTTGATCTTATCTGTCCATATGAGTTCAATGTAAATCTGTGGAGGATTAAAGCACCATTTTGCTCACTTACTTGGAAAATCCGCCATAATCCGACGGTTTTTACTTTTAATAATACTGGTGGTAAGCTTAGTGGTGCTGGTAGTAATATGTTCTAGTTTAAATCTTCAACTGTAGCTAAACATAATTAGCATGCACAATTCTATGAAATCACTGTCAGGGCATGTGACAAAGAGATTCAATACTTGCTGCCAGTGTTTGATTATCCCTGATTTTGATTTTTTTACCTTTCAGAAGAGATTTGTCTACATATTTCAGTCTATACTAAGCTAGCCCCAAAACACAGAGATTTAAAGCTAATTATGTCTAAAGCCGACAAGCCACTTACAGTAAAAGAAACAGCAAACAAACATAGCAGTCCTGCAAACTCCTATTTGCATACACTCCAGAGAGGAAGAGAGGGTGTTGATGAAAGGGGACGTGGGGACGCAATGAACGTCTGCCGAGATAAAAACTACAAATCTTCACTCAAACCCAGTTCTATTTTCAGCAGCAAACAATTTCTGGAAATGCAGACTACTGGTCCCGCGTGTGCCACAAGCTCTGCAAGTTTGATTTTGGTGCTTAATCCTCCACTCTGCCGTCTTTCCTGGGCTGGGTAGCAGCGGGATTGCACACAAATCTAGAAAATTCATGCTAACAGAATGCCATTTTTCATTTGAACATGCACAGCTGATTTCCCAGAAGGCCTTATTCTGTCTGTCCCCATTTGGAATAAAAAATTAGGAGGAAAGTCGGTCAGAAAAATGCAGCACTCCGGGTCCAACCGGCCGTTTTGAATATCCTCTAACAACGCCTGATGAATTCTCCTAAAATAAATGCACAGATGGAGGCTTTAGAGTTGAGTTTGCACTGAAGTCATGGCTGAGACGCTGATTAGCTTATTGCTGTTAAGGCAACACAGAGCAGGTCAGTAAGCAGACACCACTGGTATACATTAGAGATAGATTCAGCATGTGTTCTTCATTCCTACACTGCAGCTTTGTGCCAATTTTGAGTCAGTGTTTCCCTGTTTCCATTATTCTGAGACGCTGGATATGCAAGTCAAAGAATGCGTATCCAGCTCATCGTGTAAAAATGAAATGAACAGGAGAATCAAGCCTATTGTTAGCTTTACTAATCAGCCCGAATGTCTGTACAGAATCACCATTCACAGCTCGATGACAGCATGCAGAGAGATTTTGAAGGATTACACTTAAAAGCTGTATATGTAAAAATATAACTGTTTGATTAACCTAAATCACAAAGAAAGAGGTTGCATTATAAATTCTAATTAAATTAATCAAATAAAATGTTGCCAGTAGCAGGGTTACACAAAGGCACCCTACACATGCAGCAAGATCTATACGTTAATATGCATTTTCCTCCCGGGAGGTAGGATCCAATCAGAGCTTGATTGGTTCCTTTTGTGTCAGAGGACAGACAGCTTGCTTCATTTACCTCATGCAGGCATATCTGAGAGTGTGTTATTTAAGATTAAAGCTAGACCGATAAATCAGCCGTGCCAATATGTCTGCCGATATTAGCTTATTGCAAATATATCGGTGTTGGCGTGTACATTATGAGATAGAACAGGAACTTTCACAAATGCAGAGAAATGGTAGTCAGTCCTAATATTATAGTGCAATATCATAAATAAAAATATAATTAAAATGTTATTCATTCTAACCTGACCCTTGGATGGTTTGGATGTTTACAATGAAAAACAGAGTTGGACAGGGAAGCAACTAATTGGATAGATTTATGGTTGTTTTTTTTAATACACTTCAGAGTATGTTGAGGAACCTTATGATTAAGTGACTTTACAAGAGTATACCAGAGTGTATATACACATTTTTTTACACACATTCCTTGCATTTGATGGTTTTCAACCCAATTGGTGTTAAACAGGACTTTTTACCCCCAATAAAAAAAAACATTTACAAATCAGGAACAATGGTTTAGGTCATACACAAAATTATGGAAAAGTCAAGCAATTTTACCTCAGGGTCACATTGGGAACTCTGCTGTGTGTGCATATGATTGTGCATAATCATTTCAGTACATGTGGGCTGTACTGTATGTGTTTGTGTGTGGCTTTAGTAAGGAGGAGTGGTCTCGGTTTGGAACAAATCTTCATCCTATATAACACTCTTCATACACTGTTGAGGGCAAGCAGGGGATTAGTCGTTACACTGCAGAAGATGCCGGAGCCGCCACTACATCAAAGCAGCCCTCGCAGCTCTGAAGATTAAGCCAGACTTTTATATGGAGGGCTATGCAAGTCAACTCCAATTTAAAAAAAAAAGAAAAAAGAAAGATTTTAAAAAAAGTGAGGAGAATCCATTTTTGTGTGTAGCATAGAAAGAGAAGGGATCTTTTTATGTTGTTGTTTTGTGAACCAAATTGAACTCTTTTTTGGATGGGGGACTCTATTAATCTCAGGGTGTGGTGTGTTTGTATGTGCGTGTGCATGTGCGTGTGTGTCAGGGCCAGAGGAAGTGTGACCCAGAGTGAGAGGAGCACTGTACAGTAAGAGAAAGAGGTGAAATGACAGGAATTTCCTTTCCAAAAAGAGGCCACTACATTCCTGCATCCATTCAGCCCAAGTCCAACCCTCTGTCCTACTGTTCCTTCCTCCTTTCCATCTATAAATCTCCCTCCTTTACCTCAGCCGTTCAGTGTAAATACTGCTTTAAGGTTAAATGTCAGATGTGTGGCCTTTATGAAGCCAGAGAATGAGTGCAAATGTTGCTGGGATCGTGTCTGCTTTATTTCACACCCGTATTTGTTAAAGAAAAGTGTGTTCTTGTGTTTAATCAGACACCAGTAAGGAGTGTGAATCCAGCTCTGATCAAACCGTCCAAACACATAACAACCAAGAGTTTTTTGGTCTTTGTCAGGGTTCTGTCTACCATTTAAGTAGAGAAAACGGTCATATTAACCCTGATTCATTAAAAAAGGTTGGTTAGACAAGTATGTAGCATATTTTATATTTATCCTCTGCTAGTTTCCTCCATCTGCAAAAGTCAGACAAGCACACACACGCCATCCTTGTTTTCCCTTTCATGTTTTCTCTGCTTAGTTTCCATCTTTCCCCCAACAAAACTTCTCTACCTGAGGGGTTTGGATCCCAAAGAGAGACACATTTATTTCTGTCAGTCCTGAGATTATTGAAAGACTGTGTAGAAAAGTATTTCTATTTTACAGATATTATCATATTCATAGTCTTTGTGATGAATATTGTTTCCCCTGCATGGAATATTGAATGTTGACAGCCTTAGGCCTCATTGCAATGATTAATCAAATGAAATTCTCAGAAAGGGGAATGAAAAGATAAATAAATTTAAAAAAAAAAACTGTTTGTGTGACATGAGTCAGTAAAGAATGATAAGCCAAAATATTGGATATCCTTTGTTTTCCCTCTGTACCTTCGTCATTCCACCTCTTTCTTTTTTCTCTCTCTTGTAACACACTACTCTTCCGCCCACCCACCCCCCACTTCCTCCTGGTACACCCTACACCTCCACCAGTGACGAAGAAAAGCACTTCCTGGGGTCACACTGTGTCATAAACGTGCTGTTTAACCTAATTACTCCACAGGAAGAAGGGACGGAAGGGTTTCAAGAGAAAGGAGAAGAGGGACAAGCTGATATGAAATCTAATAGGATCTAAAGAAATAGAACACATTAGATAGTTTTTAATTTTCCAACACAAATATCCAAATGTTCAGGTATTCGCTTGGCTCCTTGGGGCTAGGAAACTTTTAAAAAAATGTTTTAGTGTGACTCTTTGGTCGTCAATTTTCCCACAAGGGGCGTTGCTGTTTCTTTTTTATCTCAGCTCAGCAGTTACCGGCTCGGTTTGGTTTGCCAGCACCGAAAAGTTCCCAGAGTACCTCCAAGCAAGGGCAAGGAGAACTTGTCACCATGTCTGTCCCATTTTAAATTAGGGAAACATCAACATCAAATACAGTAATACAAGGCAACAGGTTATTGCCCGCCATTTGTTAGAAGGCTTGTATCTGTCCTTATAAATCTGCCCTTCTCGTGTGTTGCTCCTGGAGGGTTATCCCAGCTGTTACTTGTCCTCCTCTTCCTTCTAATTTATTTTTCCCTCTCTTTCTTGATGTGCAGGGAAGCAGTTCTGGGTGTTTAAGGACACGGTGCTGCAGACTGGATACCCCAAGGACATCACCCAGTTCGGCCACGGCATGCCGGCCCAGAGCATCGAGACCGCTGTGTGGTGGGAGGATGTGGCCAAGACCTACTTCTTTAAAGGGGACAGGTGGGTACAACACTGCTGAACAACACTGAACCATAAGGAACCTTTAAAAAACTTAGATAATTCAGAAATTTGGCAGTTGCTAGTCCCTTGAAATTGCAACAGAACTGCAGATACAAGCGTAGCTCCTAAAACAGCATGTCTCCACAGGCTGTCATCTGTTATTTATTTCATTTATTTGTGAGGGTCATGCACAGACAATGAGCATCCAGAACAGCTTCAGTGCTGCAAAGATTCTTCTGTCTGTGGAACTCTAGTGGAGAAATAAACACCCTTCTTCCAAAAGATATTCCCTCATTTAGTGTTTTGATGGTGGTAGTGGAGAGAACGCTGTCTAACATGTCCGGTAACTTGAAGGCCATTGCATACGATTCACAATTTACTATTGCACTTTCATAAAGTTGGGGGACTTATGAGGGACAGATGAAAAAAAGAATGGTCAAAGTCGAAGCAGCAGAGGCTAAGCTATTCTGACATGTGGTATTAAGATACATGATATGAGCATAAAATACCATCTGTTGTCAATTCGACCTATTTAATCCTGCATTCATAGACATACAGTACCTACTTTGTCTTCCTGCGGCTCATCATTTGTTCCTGTTTAGGTACTGGCGCTACAATGAGGAAATGAGAACCATGGACCCTGGCTATCCCAAGCCCATCACAGTGTGGAGAGGTGTGCCTGATTCGCCACAGGGGGCCTTCGTCGACAAAGCCAATGGTACGAGTTGTCCTGCCTGATACTCTGATTTGGCAATAACAGCACGGTTCATGTGCCAGGCAGCATTGATTTCAGCTGGTCACTGGCACACGCTGCGTGGAAGGTAAACCAGGGTAGCATTGATTGAAATTTGCCCCAGTTATTACGCTGAGTCTCAGTGAGTGGCACGCTTCCCTACATGCAATATCAGGGGAAATAGACTGATACACAGTGTTTGTGTCTAGCAAATGAAAGATGAAAAGTGGTCAGTTTATCCAGAAATGCCATTTTTGTTGTTGTTGAATTGTTTCACAAGCAGACTGTTCCATAATCAGTCCATCCTGCTCAGTGCGCCATAAGACCCAGTTGGAGCAGGATTGTGGAAAGCAGAAAGGACAAGACCACCGCTGGGCGCTCATTCCGGTTTAAGCCAGTTGGCCCTCGCCAAGGGTGGGTAGGCGGGATTTATAACTCTCAAAGAGCTCACCCATTGGCCAGTCCGATAGTGTGAAGAGGAAAAACGCTTTTCCCATTGGCTGTATTATGCCAGGTGGGTTTGGGCCTGGTCTTGGCATCGCCTGGGTTGGAAAAAGCAGTGCAGGTGGCGCTGAACGCTCAGGCCATCTGTGCCGTGGATCCGCCGCCAGATCTGTAGCCGGCCGTGTGTGCCGGTGAGGCCAGGTGGAGCGGGCATCAATCGGAGCATGAAGGGTGGATTGATATCCAAGGGGATGATGAGTGTTTGCGTGCCTCACGTGTTTCCGCTCGTATATGTGTCGGCCTGCATTTGTTTGGCGGGCTCGCTGTTTGCAGAGACAGTGTGTCAAGAGGTGCGCTCATAGCATTGACCCAGATAAGCAGCCATAAATGAGTGTGCTGTTGTTGCCGCCGATGATAGTGTGTGTGTGAGGCAACACGTTTAAGAATAGGGGCCCCAGGGCGATATTGTGACCTGGCTGTAACCCACAATAGCTCAGGCTGTCTCACCTCTCGTCTTCTCTCTCCCTCTATGAATATTCATGCTCATCACAGTACTGTATGTTTGTGTTCAGCAACCCCATCTATCTGTTGCTTCATCTGGATCTTTCGGTCTCTAAATCGCACTTCTAACACTTTGTGTTAAATGTAGGAGAAAAGTTCCCAAGAGCAGTTATATTTCTTCAGCTTATCACAATATTCAGCTGAAGGGTGTTGTGAGTAGATTGGCTTGTTTTTCATTGCCTACTACATTGAGGACCCAGCTGTGCCTCTTCATGAAACAATTTATGTCTCTCATAAGTCTCATTCAAACTGAATTAGGTTGGATGGAAGACCTGTGCATGCTTCTTTTAAAGGAATTAAATTCAATTAAAAGAATAATTTGACATTTTGGGAAATACTCGTTTTGGCTTTCTTGCCCAGAGTTAGATGATACCACTCTTACGTCTGTACACTAAGTATAAAGCTAAGGGCTGTGAGGCAATTAGCTTAGCTTAGCATAAAGACTGGAAGCAGGGGGAAACAGCTAGTCTCCACAGTTTAAAAATAAACCTCCTAAAAGTGGTATCACATTTGTGAAATGTAAAAACATCAAATTGTGGCTTTAGAGGGAATTACATAGTGTAGCTATTTTGACTACAAGAATCCAGGAAGTCACTGCTCCTTGCTCTTGTTTGCCAAGAAATAGTTATAGCATGTGACTCTCCATAAAAAACCACAATGTAAGAGATACAACGTGTTAACTGGGAGCTTTCTACGGACATTCAGCCAAGCCAGCTATTTCCCCCAGCTTCCAGTCTTTATGCTAAGCTAATTATTTAGCTAAGCTAATCGCTTCCTGGCTCAATCTTCTCTCGGCAAGAAGGCCAGTAAGTGGTTTTCCCAAAATGACCTCTGTGATTTCCTACTGCTCATAAATTAGTTGTAAAATGTCAGTTGTGCAGGCACACAGTCTGCTGGGCATAAAAAAACACCACCAAAACTAAGGAATTATTACAGAGATAGGACTTTTAATTGGGTTTGCTGCTATCAGATGACCTAGGACTTTGCTAAAAACAGATATAGAAAACACAAAACTACAGATGAACTTGGTAGTAATTACAATTCCTATAAAAGCTAAAAACCTATAATAAGTTTTTGTCTCCCAAACTCATACGAGAAGACGTGTGCAAAGGGGCTAAACAGGTTCAACTCACTTTTGAGCTCTTCCTTTTCCTTTGTGGAAGTCTTCCTGCTGTTTGATCACGTCCTCTCCTTCCAAGATGAATCTTTTAAAGCTTCATCCTGTACTCCTTTGCTTCCTCACCAGAAACATCTTCACCTACCAAGTGATTTAAGGAGCCCTGTCCTCGACAATAGCCATCTCGCCATCTGACTGGAAATTTAGAGCATTTCCTCCCCTATTTTCCCAGAGAAGAGTGTGCATGAATATTAAATGGCGAGAAACAAAGTGTAAAGGGGTGCCGGTGAGGAAGAGGAGGACTTGAGAATTCAGCCAGGCTGTCATGCTCAGTTTTACACAGCATATATTTTCCCAACAAGCATTTCAGGGACAGTGACTCAAAACATTTTCACAATAAATGTCATTTCACCAATTCTTTATGCCTTTTTTCAAACTTGATATTGTTATATTACAATTTATTTGTTGTCAAAATGGTGGAATGGATGTGTATGTGTTTGATAGAGTAATAAAGACAAAATCATTTTTTTTTTAGCTTCTGTCACCATTTCCATCGCTCTTGACACAAACACAGAGGTTCCCAAGTGAAATAACCCATCATCTAAAAATTAACACTGGCTCACTGTGTAAGCAGACTTAAGCAGCAGACATTACCTTTAAAAAAAAAAAAAAACTGTCACTCTTGTGGTTTGAAAAGCACCACGGCAGCCTGGTTCTCGATGACATTTGTTGTGCTGTTGTGTGATATTAGCTGTGGGGCTTGGCTCCTGGCTGAGTGTGTTCTCTCTTTTATGACCAGATATAATTAGTCCTGAGGGACAGTCGGAGACATCTCCTCTGAACAATAGAGCTGAAACGGAAACAATGGCTCAACAGCAGAGCAGCAGACGCAGTTGTTTGAGGTGCGCTTGTTTTACCTTGCTGGCAGGTTGTCGTCACCTCAGTTTCAGTTCAATCAGTTTTTTCTTTCTGATGAGAGGAAAGGCAGCTGTCCCAAGGCAACATTTGCTCAATAGTTTAATTAGAAAGAAAATGCTCTCCCTGAATTGAAAGTGAGCTGAACTTTGCCCTGCTCGGTAGACAAATGAACAAGCTTAAAGACAGACAAACTGCTTTGTGGTGTTTATTAGAAATAATTGAATTGTGTTTTGGCAACCAAAAGAACCAAAATGGCTCCAACACTAACATCAGTGATGTGTACATATTTCTATTTTCTCATATTGTATACTTCTCCTCCACTACTACTTTTACTGTATTGGGAGTATTATTAAACTGTGGAATTAGTACTTTTACTGAAGAATAGAATATGAATACTTCTTTCACGAGGTATTTATATATTTGGCCAATAAGACACTTGGTGACCTCTCTTCCAGTAACTGGTGACCTTTCTTAATTTACTTCATATTAATATTATATTTACTTAGATTTATTTAAGTTTTTAAAGAGCAGCTAAACACCCCCTGAAAATCTTGTTTTTGCTGACCTCCAGTGGTTTACCTTGCAGCAGTGATTTACCCTAACCCAATCAGTGACATTTTTAAAGAGTAACTTCACACCAGGCCGAGAATCAGCCATTCACTGCCCTCTCTGGTTCAATCCTTTCAAATACTACAGACAACAATGTACTTACAGGTCTCTGTTTCTTTTTTGTTTCCCTCCCTCAGGTTTCACCTACTTCTACAAGGGTAAGGAGTACTGGAAGTTCAACAACCAGTTCCTTCGAGTGGAGCCGGGCTACCCGCGTTCCATCCTCAAGGACTTCATGGGCTGCGAGCTGACGCCCATCGACCCCGCCCGGCCGCCGGCCGATGACGGCAACTCGGACGTGGTGATCGAGCTGGACAACGAGGCGAACACGGTGAAGGCCATCGCCATTGTCATCCCCTGTGTGCTCGCGCTGTGCCTGCTGGTGCTGATCTACACTGTGGTGCAGTTCAAGAGGAAGGGTACGCCACGCCACATACTGTACTGCAAGCGCTCCATGCAGGAATGGGTCTGAAACATCGGGACCGGATGAGAGGGCGGGGCGAGGGTGGCAGAAGAGACGGATGAAAACAGGATGACAGCCCCCCCCCCCTACTTTCACAGAGGAGGACAGTGGACTTTGGACATCTTTAGTGCAAACACACAGCCACGCCTCCTCCTTTTGGGCGATCTGAGACCTTCGTACAGACCCGCAGAAACAGCCAGACAGCCTTTCAGCGGCCCCTCATACATAAGGTGACCCCAGGACTTAAAGTTGACTCCGCTAACCCCCAGCCTTTTTAACAAACAGGGGAGCAGAGGGACAGTTTGTGGGGGATCTTTACCTGAAATGACCTTCAGTCCCAGTCAAAAAAACAAGAAGGTCTGCATCACTTTGTATCTCAGAAACTTCACTTCCTATCCCATTCCTCTTTCATTTCTTTGCCCGACTGCTCTTAATCAGAAGGAGGACTTTCAGGGGGGGACACGCACTCTTCCCACAGGGCACTGCATTGTCATCTGTCATATCAGGTTGTTGACTGAACAACAGTTTTATATTTTCTGATCTTGGTGCCCCCTCCCCGCTTCATACTGCGCTCAAAAGATAAACAGTCTCAGATAAACACAAGTTAATCATATTACCAATCTTCACTCCCTTTTCTGTTCTTTCTTCCTTTCCTTTTTATTTCTAATTTTTAATTTGAATTCTTTTGAGAAAGGAGGTCCTCACTGTTCCCTTTAACACGCTCCTGAGGAAGAGACCAAACTAAACCAAATAAAATCAATTTCTCTCCTTTGACTTTCTTTTTCTTTTTCTTTTTGTTCTCATTTCAGTCCATCCTTCCTTCCCTTCTCTGGATCCTTGCGGCGATTAAGAGTTGGGGAGCTTTGACTGTTGTGGCAGTCTGTTTTGAGACACAGGGGCCAAATTATTCTGCAATATTTTAACTCGCCTTAATTATAGATCATACTACTTGTGCTTTGGTTTTGCTGTTCTTGGCGTTTTGTTTTTTTAATTTGTATACCGCTTTTGTTTGTGTTTGTTTGTTTGTAACAGAAGCTAACTGAGAGCTTCTTGTGATTGTTTTTTTCTGGATTTTATTACATTACCCAGAATTCTCAGCACTGGCTTGCTGAGCCATTCTGGACAGAATATACAGTAGGGTCAGCCTGTATTGAGAGTAATGTATTGTATCGTAAAAAGATGTCGGAAAGGTTCTGGAGTTAAGCCACTATTTTTGTGTGTTAAAATATTTGTTACTGTCTTTTATCATTTCCATACGAAAGAAATCAGGCTAATTATGAGCTTGAGAGTCTTATTATTGGATTTGCTGATGTTATTTTTCTGTCCCTGGCCCATATTCCCCTCAGTTTAAAGAAGTGTGCATCCAAAATGGTCATTCTGTATGGTTATTTGTGAATGGACAGACCATTTTTTAAAAGAATCATGTTGACTGCCTTGTTTGAGAGAGCTCACAGTTCCCAGAATGCTCTTGTCTCCTGACTGAGGACCCACAAAGTGAGACACCAAGTCAACATCAGTGCCTGTGTCAACGTGCATGCAAGCATTTACTGTACATCCAACTGGTTCTGCTCAACGTGGCTTTGGAACCCCTCAAAGCTGAGGAGGAAGTTTTTTCTCTTGAAAGTACTGTTTGCATTTATTTTTGTACATTTTAAGTGTACCCCAACCCCCCTCCCCTTACCTCCAGGTACAATTAAATCCAAGAAAAAAACTTTAAAAGATTCAAGTGGTACATCTGGGAAATCTTTGGGAGATCAGACGGGTGATTGGCAAATCAAATTGGCCTCAACAAACCAATGAATCGTTAGCAAACATGTAGTGTCCTCGCTGCCATGGCGAGCAGTCTTTGAATGTGTGTCTGTTTTTATGATCACATACTGGTTTTCCTTTCTTTCTTGTTTCTGATCAAAACAAATTGGACATCTCACAATGACTTCTTTGTTTAAGACTTTGGGACAACGGGGAAACGTGTCCTGACAGAATGAATAAATTGATCAATATATGATTAAGAGCTGCCTTCAAACTCTCTGCTCTTCTTTTAACTTGTATGAAGAGTATGTATGTCCGGTGCAGGTCCGTGCTGTTTGTCCGTATGTGTTCCCCACGTCAGATTTGTGCTGAGTGTTTGCTTGTGTTTGTGAGCTTATGGCAGTTTGTTATCTCTAACCCTTAGATGATGTGCACCCTACAGCAGAGTGGTTTGAGTACAGGCAGGGAGATGAAGCTGCGCTTTGAAACGTTGAAAAAAGAAGGAACTTGAACACCCAATGTATACCAACCTGTTGATCTGATAATGACTTACTGGAAGAGACCAAGAAAGGTACTCTTATGATGAGCTTTTTATTTATTGAACATCCATGACACCACAAAACAATCTGAAAAAAAGGACATTTTGTAGTCTACAGCCATGCTAGCGGCCATGCTAATGGGAAGTATTGGACAAATTTTACCTGATGATGACGATAGAGTAAAGGTCAGGGGATCACCAAAGCTTTCAGGATTTATCATCTGGGCACCACAGATATCTGTGCCAAATTTCATGGCGATCCATCCAACAATAGTCTGGACCAAAGTGGTTGACCAACCAACAGACCAACATTGCTATCGCTAGAGCCATGCTGCCAGTATTCCTTTTCACACTTACAACACTGAAATAAGTCAGCTGGAAACATTAAAAAGATAGCCAGATATAGCTTTTTCAACCAACACATGGAGCTAACATTAGCTTAATTAGCTAGCTAGCTTTTTTCATCTGCTACAGCATTCACATCAGCTCTGTACATCTGAAGCCAAAAGGGACAAATTTATATTTTATATTGTTTGGTTTTAAGACTTTCCTGCTAAATGAACACACGTCTTGTACTGCACCGTAGTTTGTTGAACAAGCGACAAAGTGCACCGCTAACAGTTAACAGTTTGCAGGCTAGAGAGCTAAGTAGCTGCTCAGCTGCAGCACGTTAAACAGCATGTAAACGTACCTGCAAATGTCACTTCAGTCCCGTTGGACGCTGGTGTGGTCCTTACTCTTCAATGCCACTAACAACACGTTGTCTGCTCATGACATGTAAGCTACAACGCAAGTTTGTTTACTTTGTCCCTCGTTCCCTACAGTGTAACGCCGGCACACTGCTGTCAATCAAACAGACACAGACACGCCCCTCCAGCCGGCTGAGACGAAAATGAGCTTTTCTGATATTTCCCCAAAGACCTTTTTTCTTCCTTTCAATATTAATAAAAAATCTATGAACACATTTAAAAAACACGTTGACATTATTCTTGACTACAAGAAGGGATGATTAAATGGGATTTCATTTGGACTTTGAGCAACGGTGCAGACAGAGGGCCGACATACAGTACATAAGGATACTGGCTCACACTACAGTGAACTCTGAACTCCAGAGATAATCGCAGCCAGCAGCAGGAAAGAAAAATAGAAAAGTAGCATTTGGTTCAGAGAAAACTGTATACGTGTTGATCTGGGCTTGAGAGCTCAGCAGTCTGCTGCTGTATTTTTGGGTGGCATGATAAAAATCAGTGCTTTAGATGTACGATCCCAGCAGTGCAGCGCTGGCATTTATTGCAGACTGAATGTGAAACAGGAGCCGTCTACAGCCTGCTAGTGTTTATTCTAGCTTTGCTGGGACACATTTGACATTCAGTTACTGACAACAAAGAAGGCGCAAGTCAAGCCAGTTTACTGACTGTGGTCACTGCGTGTGTGTGTGTGTGTGTGTGTGATGAAATTACACTCTTAGGGATAACACTTCATTGGTTTTCATCACAGGACTGTTCAGTGGTGAAATTGCCTCTCTGCTTTTAGACAAAGGCATTATATGCTCAGCTATGTTTAGATTGGTGCTTTTTCCCGAGGCTCTTACTCATTGTCTAGTCTCTCTCCATCCCTGTAAATACAGACTTTTGTATCTGTGTCCATGTGCCTATTTGTGTTCTCCCTCATGTTCTTACAGATGTGTGCACTATATGTACCAGTCCTGTAGCAGTAATACAAGTGGTTAAGAGTTAAAAAGTCAGTCAGCACTCTTTCTTTTACTTTTATTTGTGTATCTGTGTGTGTACATGTGTGAGTGTGTTCTGAGCAGAGTGCAGTGTGGGTGTTAAAGAAGTAATAAGTTGGTCCACAAACCCCATGTTGCTTTGCCCGCCTCGGTCTCTGTCTGGCTTATAATAAGTGAATCTCTTTCTGCATCTTGATCCTGTGTGTGCTTACTGGACTGTGTGTGTGTGTTTTGCAAGCATGTCAACCTCACAACTGGAGCCTGGAAAAACCCCATGGGCCCAGCAGCCTCTTTTGCAACTGCCAAGCTAAAACATTGGTGCTAAACTGACCTACACTGGCCAGGGCTGTTTTTCTATGGTGCTATTTTTGTCAGCCCTCCTCTTCCTCCTCCTCCTCCTCCTCCTCCTCCTCCTCCTCCTGCCATTATTGGCTCAAAACTTGAGTGATTACAATGGGAACCGAAGTAATACATTTTCATTTAACCCGAGTCCTTACAGTGCACTGCTTAATGGTCCGTCTTAGGTTAAGGACCATATATCCTAGTGGTGATTAGTGCGGCAAAGTGAAGCAGCTGAAGGAGCTCGTTGAAGGTCAGCAGGGGTCAAGCTGTTGCGTTGACCTGGATGAAAAAGGTTAAAACACATAAAGGAGACACACAGAGAGATTGGGAGGCCAGTGGAGCATCCATGTTCAGAGATAATGCTGTAACATCGCTTGCCAACATCTCTTGCCAGTTTCTATTCTGTGTTTGTTGGATTGTTACGTTAGTTTGATGACATTTAATGTGTGTACTGTATGTATGTGACATCTCAGCACCTCCCTTTCCGCTCACTCATTGTCAAAATTGACTGTTCGCTAAACCCCAGGTCTTTCAAGCTTTGAAATTCTCCACACACCGCAGCGGTGTGCATGTGGCTGTAGTAAGAGCGATACTCTGTATTTAAAGAGGAAACCAAAGAACAAAAGTGTCAGCAATGGAATGAATAGTGTGTTTGTTTGCTCTAACATAAGCTACAATCGGCCAGCTAGCTTACTACCTACAGCAGGCTACAAGTCCAAGTAGCACATCATTAACTGGAGTACATTAGTTTTTGGGGTTACGTAAAAAAATTAAAAAATAAAGCCCCATCTACAACTAACACATCCACTGTGTAGCTGCTCCTGGGTGCAAAGTTTAGGCTACTTTTTTCCTCATAATAATTGTAATACTAGCACTTAAGACCCTTTTTACAGGGTTCTCGTTCTAAAACAAGTCATGTGGAAACAAACGACAGCATTTTCAACCATTTCATTGAGCTAAAATGAGCTTATTTAGCTAGCTAGCTGATCAAATCTGCTAACGACAGTTGTCATTTAGCCGACAAAATGGACATTCACCAGCTAGAAATGAGAAGGCAGCTTTTATTTGAATTTTGAGTGGTGAATCTGGCACCGTTATCTTTATAAACTTCATACCTCCCATGAGAGAACAGAAAGCTTGACAGACACAGCAACTATGTGGGAGAGGGCTCAGCGAAAGGTCAATTGACTTGTCCAATCATGTCATTATGTTTGGGAAGGCACTCCGATGACACCCATTTCAAAAAATGTCAATTCTTTTTATACCATTTTTTCCACTGAATGTCTCTCTGCATCATTCTTCTGTGAGTCTGTCTGGAAGCTCCGCTCTGTCGATCAATAAATACATTTGAAAAAGATGTTTCCATGCATCCTTGTCTTGTTCATGCCCGTGTTCATGCATGCATGGTCCTGACCCACCGCCATTCCCTGACGACATACAGTCAAGCTCACTCAATCGTGACAAGTTTGACATGGAAAAAGTTACAAATGATCAAGAAACGTTGGGGTTTTTGATACACTTTTTTTAAACTTATCTCTACAGGTTGAATATGAAACAGGTATACCTGGGATCTAAAATGTATTTTTTGTCAACTTTACTGTCCAATTTCTTGTATTCAGTTTGATCATATGTCAGACTTTCATGTCCCCCACATCCATTCATTCCCAAATCCTCTATCATTCCTTCAAAGAGGTGAAGAGAGCCGTGCCATGATTTTTTTTTTTTTGTATAGAAATAGAATAGTTACTGTCACTTTGTGGAGTGTGACAGATGAAAACCATCTTCCAATCTCCCTCAGGTCCATTCAGAGGCAGAGAGCCTTTCTCCTCATACCACATAATAGACCATCTTCATATTTCCGCAGCAATAAACCACCTCTGTAAGGATAGGAGGATTCAGACGGAGGATGAAACACTCAAGTTTCTAACACTGCACCATGTAGAATGATATTGAACGAACAAATCAATGACACCTCTCTGCCTGGAATACACCGGACTACATCTACAAAAAAATACCAATTTCGGTGTCTGCTGGCTTCGAACAAGCTGCTCGGACCAGACGAGCTCGTAATCTGTTTCCAATTTCTATCATTTCCATCATTGGTTCCAAATGGTTTTTCAGCTGTGCACCTTCTCGCTGAAATCTGCTTAGAATAACACCTACATGCATATGAAAACATACCCAGGGCATATTGTACATTCCAGACACTCAAATGAGAGACACATTATGCTTTTGTTGAAGGTTTTTTTCTGCACTGTTGTAACAGTATTAGATTCTTTTTTTTTTCTTCTAATTGCTGACATTTTGTTTAGATTTCCCACCATGTTTTGACTGAGAGCTTTCTAGTTTCTGATTCTCCAGCTGTCTCCGGCGCTGCTATTATGTGTGCTATGTTCACATCATTAACTTCCATGGTATGGGGCTGATGGATTGAGACACAAAGGAAAAGAGGTTTAATACAGAACAGACCTAAACGAGGCAAAGAAGCAGTTCTTTTCCGTGCTTTCAATTGCTCCCTGTCGTGTCCATTTGCTATCCGTCCTAGTAAGCATTTGGTTTAATGGTACAAGATGGCACAACCAGGCATTATCTTACTATGTAGATTAGGGTAGTATAGACTCAGGCTAAGAAACATTAGGACCATCTGCTGTTCCAAGCAGATCCACCACTTTGAGGACTCCGTTATTACCCAAAACTTCTGCAAGCTTATGCCTACTACCGATACCACTAATAATAAATATAATAGTAATAATGATACAGTATGTTCTCATTTACCTCAAGTGCTACCTGGACATCCAGATCGTTTTGGTTTCATTTGTCTTTGAACAAGAGTTTACAGCCATGCTAGCAGCTCTGTGAGGCTGTAGTGATTTGAGCTAAATGCTAACACCAGCATGCAAACATGCTTAGAAACATGCTAACGTTCTGATGATTGTGAGGCACGATGTTTGCCATGTTCACCGTTTTAGTTAAGCGTGTCCCCATTCCTCTACGCAATCCACACAACACAATGTCAACAGTTTTCCTCTTTAACACTTCATCAGTAGAAAGTACAGCACTTCCAATGATAACTGTTTACAGCGACTAAGCTGGACATTGTTCCTAGAAAGACATACTACTGTTGAATTGTTTTAAATCAGATTCTTCAATGACCGTCAAACAAAACTCCTTTCACCTTCATTGTATTGATGTGGCAGCTGAAATCTCAGAGATGGATACCTCACAACCAAAACTATCTGTATGACTAGATACCACTAAATATACAGTAAAGGTATAGGTATAGATATAGTACTATACTCTTCATGAAGGGACATATTCTAGTAGTTAATGTAGAAGTTAATGGAGTCATAGAGCTCAGCTAACTCGTGTTGTCAGCCTTACACATCTATTGTAAAAGCCCCAGTGGGCCTATTTTTTCTCTTCTCCTGCATGGGTCACAAGTTCATATTTTGTAGAGGTCTTCCTGAGAGAACCAGGTTCCTTGTTTTCAGTCGTATTTCAAACCGTGGTCTCAGGTGGCCTTTGCAGCCATACAGCCTTAATTCACAGAGAAGGGCATCACACATACGCTGTTGTCCTGCTCTTAAACTGAGCTCAAGGTTAAGGTCACAAAAGATGCTTTTCTTATTGTTGCCATTGCATTAAAATGTCCAAAATGTCGACTATGCAAGGGCTCAGGAAACCCAGCTTTGACCTTATGTTGACCTTATCTTAACCACAATGCATTTTGTGCTTTGAAAGGGCTTCACAAGCCCAAAAGGTCTAAAAGTTTCCTCAACCCGCAGAGAAACATGTACTACTTCAAGTAAAGTAAAAACATTAAACACCAAATGTCAAAAATGTTTTACACAAAACTGAGGTTGTATGTCATAGTTCCTGCCATATGTGTGTTGCAGTGTCAGGCATGTTACCCTGCCAACTGACCGTTCGCCAAACCCCAAACAGCTATTGTCCAACAGCTACCTACAGTAGTACCCCAACCTAACCCAGTGTTACTTTCTAGGCCAAAGCATTTAATGCTACTTTATTTTGTGGGGTTACGGATAACGTTAAGAGGAAGCCATGTTCACGATAGCACATCCATAGAAAAGTATTTCTCCACTGTGTGGAAGCCGGTCATGGATGCTACTACAGCTTTTAGGCTAACATTAGCAGCTCTTTCCCGCTCTTTGTTGGATTTTGGAAACTTGTTATCTGACATAGCATTATGTTTCGCATACACATCAGTAGTCCTCATTCTCAAAGCCTTTTCTCTTGTAACGTTAAAAGTGAAACATACTGTTTGAAAGTAAGAACAAAAAAAAGCATAAATCTAACTTCTGTCTTGCTTGTGTGGAAACAAAGCAACCAAACAGTTATTTTAGAATGAAAAAATAAAAAAGATCTTGCATTTTTCCATATTATACTTATAATACGAGTACTAACTAGCTGTGCACTGGAATACAAGAACAATAATGTTTCTTAATTTCCATTAACAACATGGATCATCAACTTATGAGGTTGCTGACGTTTTGCCTGGGACATACAGCTTTAGTCTCAGTCTTTTAGCACGATATCATGGATTTATCACATTTAAAACCATTTTACAGGGTTCTCGTTTTAAAATGGGTCAGCGTGTAACATTAAAAGGTCAGCTGGTGACCGCATTTTCAATTAACTCATGGGGCTAATGTTAGCTAGTTAGCTACAGCTGATAAAATCTGCTAGCGTCAAACTCATGGTCGACGGCTAGAAAGGAGAAGCCTGCTTTTGTCTACTTCTGTCTGAAATCAAGGACCCATTGTGGGTCACTTCATCTACTGAAATTAAAAGAAACAAAAAGAAAACCTGCACAAAAACAACCATTCAGTGATTTTTATTTACATATTTTAAGCTCAATACCAATTTGTCTGGAGCGAAGCTGTTAATTACCTGCATTTGATTTAGTGTTTCTCCTACAATTTTATTCTTCAAACAACACTTCCAGAGGCTAAAACTCTCTATACAACGGCAGCCTAATGAAATATTGTTATGAGACAGGTATGCAGGATAACAAATTTCAAGTCAACAGGTTGTCAGCGGTGGACACTGTGGAGAAGGTCACGGCTGTGTAAGCCATAGTGGTGCTTTCAGCGGCTGCTGCAGATAGCATCTCCGTGTGCCAGGCTGCAGTCCCAGGTGGCTTTACCCTCCACTGTCCTCAGTGTCTTTGCGGGACTCTCATTAATGAAGCAAACACATTATCCTCGCGGACTTCCATATGGACAGGGGGAAGGAGGAGATGGAGAACTGGAAGTAATGATCCGCAGTGTCCAGGTAAAATTAGCTCCATTAATCACACCATTGATTGGTCAGCTGCAGAATGCAATGCCCCTTCCCTGTCCCTTTCACAAGAAGCAGTTATGAGCTCTGGAAACTGGCATGGATCTATGGTTTCCTATGAATGATATGTTTTGATTGTGGAGGAATAGCTTTTTTGTTGAAATGTCTTTGTTTATCTGGAAGCTCTTTTCTCGTGCTGTTTGTGTTTTTCAGTCTTTGGAGGAACAGTCGATACCTGTCTCCTTGTAGATTAAGAAGAATTGGGCTTGGAAACTTTCTCCATGCCGTTGTCATTCAAAGAAGTGAGACTCAACAGCAATTTGCCTGAAAACTTTTAAATCTCACTTTCTTCATCACCACCTTTGTCCTCTGTCCTTCCTCCCCCTGATAGATTTTCTGCCGGCTTCTTGACCCAGATATTATGAACTGTTTTCATTTTTTAGCAGCCAGATTCCAGAGGGGGAGTGAGAGAGCTTTCTCTTTGATTGATATCCACCTTTCAGAAAGATGTATGAGATTTCAAAATGGGGAGGCTAGAGAGGCCATTACTATGCATCAACCATCAACCGCCAAGTAACTGCAAATGTAAAAGAAACCCTATTGTTATTTTCCAAAACTATGAGAGATTTCTGGCTTTTTACTGCACAAGTACTGTGGCAGAAATTTAGGTCTGTTTCTTTTTTCCTTCAGCCTCTATGATATATTTATATATATATATATATTTATCTTTAAACTGCTTGTGCAGTGCAATGCAGCCCAACAGTTGTACCTGTTCGTCCAAAACCTGTTTGTTCCCTCACAGCCAACACTCTGGTCTTAAACAAGCTGGAACAAAATGTTGTCAGCGAGGAATCGCTTGTTCTGAATAAGAATACCTTCATTCAGGAATTAAGGAAGCGTACTTGGACTTCAAATGCCTCTTTAGATACACATTTTACTTTCAAATTGTGGAGTTTTCATTGTGTCAGGTTTTCATTGCCCATTCATATTGGACAGTCCAGCACCTGGAGGGCCTGTATTAAAATTCTGCTTGCCCTGGCTGACGTGCCGCCACTTAACATGGAGCCATGAAATAAGCACACCCGCAGTTCTTCTGTTCATTATGAGTTTCTACTCTTCTCACCCACAGTTAGAAAATAAATAGCTAAAAAAAAGGGATTTTCCACATGGTGTTCATTTGCCTATATGGGTCTTTGAAGCAACATTTGCGGAAAGCAGGCAGACAAACTTTGGTGGAAACAAAAAGAGGAATGTTCTTTGGCATGTCAGTTCTGCAGACCCCAAAGTCTTTGCACCAAACATCAAACGCCAGCAAAACCTCCCACTTCCTAAGTGATGATTAACAAGATAACATTTTTTTGGTCAGTGTGAAACTATCGCATGTAATTTGAGAGGAAACTCTCAGTTTAGATGGAGCATTAGTCTGCAACTTCAAATACATCTCAGGGACTTGCAAGTTACACACACACACACACACAAAAAAAAGAATGACCAATATTGACACATCAGAGGCTGAGTTGTCCTAATTTTTAATTCCTAATATGGGCCAAGCTCCAAAAATGCTCCAAAGAATTTCCCATGATGCAACTCAACTGTCTCATGGTTCAAACTCAAGCTGAGATAACCCTGACGACTTTGTAAAGCTCCCTCCAGATCCACAGAAGACACATTACACAACTGTTTTCACGAACTAATCAGCACTAGTCATAATGAGCAGACTGAACTTGATGTGTAAAATTGGTGGAGTGCCCCTTTACAAAAGTTGCACCGTGGCTTTGACTGCTAAGAGTCCGCATTTTGACCTTTACAGAAGTGGATACATGAGCATGAGAAAAATATCAGTTTATTTTTTCCTGCACTGATTTCACAGCTTCCTTTGACAGTGATAAAGTTTTATCAGCAGGAGACATAGGATACAATCTCTTCATGTTGAACACTACCATTTCTGAGGACCTCAGCAACAAATCTGCTAAATCAACACACCCCAGACATTTTCCCCTTTTTTTTCTCTCTCTTTAGTGATTATTTTCAGTGAGGCTCAGGAAGTGTTACGCATTTCAAACAGTCCAGAGAGGCTGGCTGCATGGCTACCCGCTGGCAGTCCATCTTATTTGCTTTCCCTTGCTTTGTCTCAAGCCTTGATGTGAAGATAATATATGAGGGGCCTGCTCTGGACTTTATTTTGGTACTGCAGCCATGATGGACCCCTGTTTGTTTCCAGAGACACTTTTTTTGTCAGCAATTTTCTTTCCTGTGCTCAGCAGAATTTTACTCAAATCTCAGGCAATTAGGATAAGATCTATGGCACGTCATCGGCCTCAGTCGAACTACTACGACATCTTTAATTTCAAACATAAACATTTCAGGAATATGTAACGGAAAGGAAGCGAGGGTTCAAGTAAGATGGCAGGAGGCTGTATGAGACAAATGACTGTGGGAAAGACAGGGAGCTCCATGAAGCAGTCAACCTAATGTAAGTGGCTCCTTGCAGAGGAAATGTGGGCTGCGGCCTTGTAACGCAAAGTGCATGTTATGTGTACTGTACTGTATGATCACAAAGTAACTGACTTTGGGGCAATGAAGGGTATAGCCGCATGCTGTTCTACTTACAGGATATATGGTCAGTGGCCTGAATAGCCTGAAATATGTTAAAGTATAAGTGTATTTGGCATGTGTGCAAGTGTATGTATGTGCATGGATGTGCTTTCAGTATGACTCATGGGCTGATGTGTCTACACATGTGTAAGATACATGGCCCATAGAGTCTAAGTGAGGTTGACTTACAGGCAGCAGATCACACATATTATCAACAGTAACATGAACAAACACTTGGAGGGTTGCAGGGTGGAAAAAAGTGGAAAAACAAGATTTATGACAGATTTTTGTAACTGGACCCAAGATGCCGTGTTCAGTATTTTCAACAGGCAAAGAACATTGAAATATACCTAAAGTACCAACAGTAAATGTTAATGTGCCATTTCAGAATAATGTACATTATATTATTGGATGCATTAATCCTGGGGATTAGATCATATCTTAACCTATAATAATACATCTTAACTTAAGCTATTTGTTGATTATATTTTGTATTAATAATCGGAACCTGTAAACTATCTACTACCTAATGTTATCAGATAGATGAAGTAAAAAGTACATTATTTCTCTTTGAAATGTAGTGCAGTAGAAGTAAAAAAGTAAAGTAGCATAAAATACCTCAAAATTGTTGTACAGTACTTGAGTAAATGTATATTTGCTTTTCACCACTAGCCTATTTCATACAAAATGGCAATCAAAAGTACTTAACATATAAAAACTAAAATACGTTAATAAATACAAATAAAAATACAATTAAAATAAATTAAAAAGAAAAACAACATGTAGATGGAGCAAGCATACCAGCTACTCTAGCTATAAAGTAAGTTCTCTGAGTTGTTTTGTCGTCCTCACACATGACAAAATGGACTTGTGGAGAGTATAGTGAACGCACCCTTTGTAAAAGACTTTACTGCCTTTTCACAGCAGACATTTTGACTTGTCAAAGTAGGAAAAGCACAGGTATAAGTAGTAACATTAACGGAATGCAGCCATCATTAATGTTATTAATTCCACCTGTGCTTTTCCTTCCTAGACAAGTCAAAATGTCTGCTGTGAGATCTATAGCGCGGCGTATTTGAACACAGTCTGCTGGTTCTCTGTCTGTCAGGCCTGCTGCTGTTCTGCTCACCTGAAAACTGCTGTCACTGCTGGCCCTTCTGTTATATATCATACAGCAATTTATAAGCAAGCTAGCTTGCTAACAGTCTGATAATGTCGCTTCAGGAGGTTTTGTGGAGGACATACTACTTTTATTTCCCAGTCCCGCTGCTGCTGGCGTCCTGGACTTTATTCATTAAGCAGCTAGACACTTACTCACTTCAAGGTGGACACTTTCCTGGCGCTTTCAACCACTGTTAAGGAATTATTCTAAGCCAGGATGCCAGGGACCACTGTGACATGGCGCCAGGTCACTGCTGCTTTCTGCTTTATATGCTGTCCTGCTATCTGCCTATAGCCTTTCCAATGCGTGGTATTTGCGTGAGAAGTTCTTGCTGTGGCTCATAGACTGTATTATATATACTTTATATAAAGTCTATGCTGTGGCTTAGCTCATTTTCTTTTGGTTGTTGTTGACATGCGCATTACTGTATGATGCTTTCAAGTTTGATTATTACAGACTGTTAGGGCCTGGGTTCCCTTTGACTCTAGCTGATACACTTATATTGGCTAAAGGAGGTTAAACATGTTGTCTTGCACATAGCCAATTCATATTGTTTCCCTGTAATATTTGCTTAGTTGGAAAGTCAATAGACTGGCTTTTGTCCCATTCAATATTCCCTCCACATACTTTATACTCAGCTAAGCATTCGATAGCTTTTTAGCTCTGGGTTTATGTTTCAGTGTATTCTTCATGTTTAATGTAAACTGCTTAGCTCCTTTTCTTTGGTTTACACTGTTGCCAATCTTCTTCTTTTCTTTTTGTTCAAGCAAATTATTGATAGCTGTATCGATAATATCAGTATTTACCTCTGTCCATAATTTTGGAAAATCTAAAACTAATTTAATCTCTCTTTAACTAAATTAAGATAAATCAACTTCCAAAAAAAAGAAGAGACAAGAATTGTTAGTCTTTTTCAAATAGTCCCTTAAGTGCAGTTTTTTTCTCTGTGAAGCTGGAATCTGACATTTAAATATAAGAATTGTCATATTACTGGAGTCATGCAATACTGTTACTTTTAAGAATTTTTGAAAGAACAGAAATAACTCTACGTCCTTGTTCCCCTTTTCCTCCCCTTGGACTTTTACTGTCACCTCATAATCATTCATTTCTGACAGCTGATGGTGGGCTTCCCAATGTCAATATCAATGTCATCCTGTAAATCACATTTTGTTCATGGATTTTATTTTGTTTATACTAGGAGGAAGGAACCAGCTTTATTATTTTATTTTTATTTTTCATTTTATTATTTATTATTTTGATAATAAATAGTTTTCGTGCATGGTAGCATTTGCATAGGTTACTCCAGACGTGGCTCCTGGGTTGGATTCTGAAGTAGTTTTCTAGTTTTTGAAGAATCCAGTCACATTGTAGCATGTCTGTAGCTTTGTATTAGCTACAAAGCAACCCGGTGTCATTTTGCTCTGGATAAAATATGTATGGGACATGAGGGTAGTTAATGAAGAGCTTTGCTCTGATGGCTCTCATTAACTACACTCGTTAAAGCTCGTTAATGCATCTTGTTAGAATGGACTAAACGTTATCGACGGTAATATTCCGGCTTAAAAAAAATTAACCCTTCTGCTTTATCAAACTCTCAGCTTGTGCACCACTTGGCACGACTTTATGAATTGATTTAAGACTTCATAATGGAATTTTCATTATTAATGATTCAGTGACAGCCTGGCATGATAAAACTGTGGCAGTGCGCCACAGATGGCCCTTTGTAGGGAAAACATTAAAGCATCACAAAACAGTCATTCATTGAGTCTCTACTGTAAGTTGGCTGCAACTTAGTGCTGTCACCTGTACAGTGAGGACAGTCTATTTACAGTGTAGACCAGAGCTGTGGCAATGTGCTGCTCAGCATACTGTGTGTATTTATAGTGAGCGGCTGTGTTAGTGGTGAGTAGCTGTGGCTCTCTGACAGAGTTACTTAGCAAACCCCTGTGGGCTCACACTATCTTTCCTTTTTACAGGGAAGTCATTATAGAGTGGATTATACACGACAGCAGAATCTCATTTCCAAACCTCTCAGGAACGCAGGCTGAAACGTTTGGATTAAAACTCTCGGGCAAAGCTTATTCCAAAAATGAAACATACATTTGCACTCAATCGAAAATGCTCTGTACAGTTAAATATTTAACTCAGGGATGTGTATTTATCAATAAGTAAGATGTATTTCTCAGTGGACACACTCAGCCATATTAATTCATCCTGGACTGCGAGCCAAATCCTCTGACCTTACTTCTTGTTTGATAACTGAAGACATTTCAGATTCAGATCTGATTTAATCTCTCCTCTAATCCCACCACACACAGACACTTTGACCTCCCAAATTTATGAGATGATTACTGTCTCATTTCCTCATTTATCGTGTGCTTGGGAATTAAGGCTTCAGTGATGTCAAGAAAGTGGATTAACAAACAGTGAATGTCTTTAGCTTGACTGCATTTTTGAATAGACCCAGTGTATTGTGATTTTTGTAAGAAGAGGCTCATGGAATCAGGGTCAGAGTCTCTTTTCATTATTGATTAATCTGATGACTTTTTTTTAACCATTTGGTCAATAAAATGAAAAAACAACAACATAATTTTCTGAAAGCCCAAGGTCAAGTCATCAAATGTCTAAAACCCAAAGAAACTCAGTTTACAAGGATATAAAAAAGCAAAACCTCACATTTGAAACACTGGAACCAGTGAATTTTTGGCATTTTTGTTTGAAAACTGACAACAGTTAATCGATTTATCAAGAAGTTGCACACAATTTTTTTGTCTACCTAATCATTTCAGCGCTTTAGGACCAACATGTGTACACATCCATTGTTACATCACAAGAGCATGTAATCAATCAGTTTCACCAAAAGCTGCTTTACAGAACATAAAATAAAGCTGTAGTCACAATGAAATACATGTTCATCTTGTTAGATTACATTAAAACTGAACTAATCAAAAGAACATCCCTCTACTCCTCTCAGTTAAAAGTATTGCCAAAAGTGAGGTGATATCCATCAACTTCATTATAGAAAAATGTCCCAATTACTTGCCGAGACATTAACAGCTAATATAACTGCAGCTGAGCTTATTGTCAGGTGTTTTGCTCTTGGAGCTGATGGACATTGCAGAACTTCACCAGGGGTTTTGTCATTTGCTGGCCCGTTGCAGGGTCGTTTAGCCTGCGCAATGACCATGATTGATAACTATACTAATGGAGCATCTACTGTATATTTGCTTTAGCCTCACTACTTCCTGTTATATTGTTGCAATACTGTTGAGCATTGTACTGATGGAATTGCCTTCATCTGAATCAGGTCATTCCTTCACTTGAGTGCTCTCAGTGGTCACAAAAAGTCCCTGTCCCTCTCTCTTATTGCCTTCATTAAAATGACTTCTATAAAAGAGGCTAATTAAAAATTGTACTAATTCTAACACTGACTATGGATCTTATCTTTGATCTGTGCATTGCGTCAAAAGCAATTAAGGAAACGGGATGGGCTAAGTTGGCTTTTGTTCCCCAGTCAGTTTAATTAGTGTGATGAATAGTGTAAGAACCAGGATCTAAATGCCATTCAGCACAGAACTCATTGGACGAAGGCTGTTTTGTGGAGTCTTGAGAAAAACGCTTTGTCTTTGTCCTTTATTTCAAACACTTCAAATGGCTCTTTGGTAATACTTTGCTAAGGCGAGGTGGAAGACTTACTGTAAAAGCTGTCCTGAAACGCCAAATATTAAACACATTCATCACTTGCATGCTGTGGCTGAACGTGGGCAGTCTTAAATAAACACTTGGACTTCATTTCTCCCTTCTGATTCACTTTAATTATTCCAGTCATGTCCCAACTTTATGTATAAATACTCTCCATATAGCCATAAATAACTCTACTGATGTCTCATTAGTCATTAATGATATAGACAACTAAATGTTCCAGCTGCAATTATATTGTATTTTTTTAATCCAACAATATGTATATATGTCATCTGGATACCTCTTATTCCTGAACAGCATGTCCACTCCCACGGTCCCATCTGTGCATTGCCTGAATAATTCAGACTCATTGATTCCTGAGGTTGTGGTCACTGTGGCCCTGAAGTGGACTCATAACGACTATTATTCATGCTGCTGTATCATGGCTTTTATAACTACAGTTCTGGTACAATGGGCCTGAGCCCTGAATGCATTTCTGTGTGTGTGTGTGTGTGTGTGTGTGTGTGTTTCAGTGAGAGAGCAAGAGCAAGACATCTCATTTACTCATTTCTCTAGAAATATCGATCCAACCCCGACCATGTGGAGCGTTTTCCACATTATACGAGTTCTTCGGT
>SEMN01001778.1:0-27753 GCA_005408345.1 Macquaria australasica | reverse complement strand
TCTCCAGCTGATTCAGAATGCTGCGGCACGTTTACCGACAAGAACCAGAAAAAGAGAACATATTTCTCCAATATTAGCTTTTCTACACTGGCTCCCTGTAAAATCCAGAATAGAATTTAAAATCCTTCTCCTCACCTTCAAAGCCCTAAATGGTCAGGCACCATCATATCTTAAAGAGCTCATAGTACCCTATTACCCCACTAGAGCACTGCGCTCCCAGAATGCAGGGTTCTTTGTGGTTCCTAGAGTCTCTAAAAGTAGAATGGGAGCCAGAGCCTTCAGCTATCAAGCTCCTCTCCTGTGGAACCAGATCCCAGCTTGTGTACGGGAGGCGGACAACCTCCTCACATTTAAGAGTAGGCTTAAGACTTTCCTCTTTGATAAAGCTTATAGTAGGGCTGACTCAGGTGACCCCTGAGCCACCCCTTAGTTATGCTGCTATAGGCCTAGACTGCCGGGGACTTCCTATGATGCACTGAGCTCCTTTCTCCTCCTCTTCCTCTCCATCTGTACGCCCTCATATCCCATCAGTGCTTGTTATTAATTCAACTTCTTCCCGTAGTTGTGTGCTTTCTCTCCTCTCTCTCTCTCCCTCCCCTTCTGTTGCTTTCTGCAGGTGTTTCTGCCTCCGGAGCTGTAGAGTCTGGGTCTGTGGTTGCTGCCGCCTGCTGCCCCGTGCTCCTGCTCTGCACCCGCTGCTGCTATTGCTGTTGTTGCTCTTGTTATTAGTATTGCTATTATAATGTTGCTCTTAGTGTTGTTTCTGTTGGTGTTAGCATCAATGCCATTGCCATATCTGTGCTGTGGTGTATTGAGCTGCTTTCGTGTATGTTCTTCCTCCTGCTCTCTCTCCGCCTCCTTCAACCCAACCGGTCGAGGCAGATGACCGCCCACCTTGAGCCTGGTTCTGCTCGAGGTTTCTACCTGTTAAAAGGGAGTTTTTCCTTGCCACTGTCGCATAGTGCTTGCTCATGGTGGGAACTGTTGGGTCTCTGTAAATATAAAGAGTCGGTCTAGACCTGCTCTAGTCGAAAAAGTGCCCTGAGATAACGGTTATGATATGGCGCTATATAAATAAACTGAATTGAATTTATTTGGTGTGCAAAATCTATGAAATAAAATCGACCTTGTGCCGAAAATAAAATTGTTGCTTTTTTGGTGCATATTTGCATTCTGTGTGAAAGCACCTATGACAAAAACAACAGTTTGAAAAAATAAATTGACGTGCAAATTAATCGCACAAAAGAAAAAAAACAAAAAAAAAAAAACTACTGTGTGTAAAGGACTTGATGCTGAAATGAAGAGGCAACTTTGCTATACATGGATCCTTGCCACTAGTGGGGCAAAAATGTAAGGTTTGTCCTGAGGTTGACAAGTAAACGGTAAACAATTAGCCATTACTCGATCTACAGAAAAATAAAATTATTTTGATAATCGATTGACATTTATCAAGCAAAAACGCCAAACATTGTTCTCCAAAGTGAGGATTTACAGCTTTTCTCCGTTTATATCATTGCAAATTGAATTCGGACTGTTGGTCGGACAACATGAGACATTTAAAGATATCAGCTTGGGCTTTAGGAAACTGTGGTGGACATTTCACTATTTTATGAGATTATGGACCAAATGATTTATTTATAAATAAAAATAAAAAAAAACAGATTAATCTATAATGAACATAATCGTCAGTTGCAGCCCTAATGTTGTCACTTAAATCAAAGGGTATAGGCCTATCCTGTGTATGGTGGCCATTTTAGGACAGCCCAGACTCTGGTCTGACTTGCAGCCCTCTCTGTAATGTTCGGAGTCATGTTTCTCTATTGCCACTGACAAATTCAAATAATATGTTTCACTGTGAACTCCGACCGGTTGGCTCCAGTAGATTTTGCCACGGTCAGTTAGTAGAAACTATTTTGTCTTGATAAGTTGTGTGTTTGAAAAAGGAGGAGTCATTATTCTACCAATATCCCATCAGATTAGATTACAAACTGCAGCCAGGCTGCATGGTGAATCAAACACCAGCGCAGTGACACCAGTGCTACAAATGATTTGCCTCCGTTTGCCACCTGATAGTTACTCTCCTTGACATTTCCTGGTTAAATACAGGAGACCTGTGACAGATCCCGTTTCAGTGCCTCAAGTCTGACTGAGCCTTTAGCTGCACTTCATCACTTTATCAACACCCATCAGCTTCACCTGTACTAAGGCTTAGCAGTCCTTTGGGTCCACATTCCAACATTAGCATGCTAAAATGCCAATGTAAGAATGTTAACATGCTTACAATTTGCAAGCTAATGTTTAGGGTTGCAACTAATGTTTGTTTCATTATCAATTAATGTTCCATTAATTTCTTTAATTAATCATTTTGTCCATAAAATGTCAGAATATTGTGAAATAAAATTCTCTTCACAGAGAAGCTAGGGCCAGAGATTGTATAGCAAAGGGTGACATGTTCTTTCATTACCATTAACACAGCCACTGTCATTTATTTTGACTCAATCCCACATACATCGTCATGCTGCCTCAAATACTCACTGGGAGAACTTGTTATATTGATACGGTGTATGTTTTTAGATATTTACTCTGAAGGATCAACACAGGTCAAGGAAACTAAGTCACTTCTCATGTGATGAAGACCAGAAAGATGTCAACAGCCTTGTGAAACAATAGAACATGAAAACAAGGAAACCCTACATTCTGGGTGAAACGTCCCATAAGGATACCAGTGAACCTGGAGATGCCAATTAGCTGGCTGGTAGAAAACACAAAGTCTGCAGCTGCATGATCACATCATCAGTCTGATGGCTGTTGGTAATTTTCCACCTCAGACAAGATATATCACAAGCCTTGATGCCGTTAACCTTTCATCAAAACTGCAGACAAGGAATGAGACGTTGTCAATCTGCTCTGTGTAAACTCCCCAAAACTATGAGTATTCATTTTAGAATAGAGTTCTGTCCTTCAGACCCCATCCGGTATTAACATGTGATCTGCATCAGGATAACATCTGACCACACCTGGTATTAATAAGTGTTCTTGTTATCCCCAGTCTGCTCACGTTGTGATCGCTTCTAAATATGCAAATTCGGTAGAAAGAGCTTGCAGATTTCAACCAAAAACTATTATGGAAAATATTAGTTGACAACCTTTGCAGCACCACGTGTTTCTGTTCATTGCTCCGGCACTCTCAGCTCCGGTGCTGACTGCAGCGAAGCCGGCTAAACTACTTTTGAACCAGATGGTTGTACAACCTCTACCATTTAGCGTGACTGACTCTTCAGCTGACAGCGCTGTTAGGGGCGGGCAGGAGAGACGCTCCATGGCGAGCTAGGATTTTATAACTGAACTATGACCAGGACGCAGGTGGGTATTTATAAAAGCCAAAAAGTATCTATATCTAAGAAAAAGCAGAAACTGTGCAAATGACAAATTAAAATACAGACGTCCCCCGATGCCTGCAGCCAGTTGATTTAGCTGCCTGACCTTTTGCACCAATAAGCATCATTTCACATTTCAGTAATTGTACATCTCTGCCAGTAATGTTGGCTGACATTACCAGCTCTTGGAAGGAAAAAAGTGACAATTCATGGACTTAATGCGTCTACAGTTCCACTGAAATTTACACAGGAAGCAGCAACAAAATAGCTGGGACAAAACACAAAGACAGCACGCTGACATTTATCTTTGGGTTGCCATCAGTAGGAATGAGTCTAGGATTAATGCCGGCTATCAACCACCTAAATCTTCCTCTAGATGTTCGCTGAAGAAATATTACTGCTTTAATGTTATGAGACGTTTTAGCTGGTCCTCAGTATTGTAATAAACAGGTGAGTTAATCCAGCTTCAGGAATGATTTGCTGCTCTGCAGTGGAGAGAACAGCTAGCCGTGGTAATGCTAGGTGAGCAGGAACAACACAAGGCGAGTAGCTCTGTTCAAACTAGCAGTAAAATGGCCACTGTGTGTGTGAACCATTACAGTATAATATAAATCAAGTAAAGCCCTTTTCACCAACCTCGCGCTAGACAAGAACACCACCTGTAACCATGGTAACTGCACGTACAGACAACAAAATAAAAATGCGCCAATAAGACCAAGATGTTTTTTGTTGACTAAAATCCAACAATAATCAAATTCCTAAAATGTAACAAAAACAAATGCACATTTTCGTCTTGAGGTACCACGTTTTCTGTAACCTTGCTAACTATGCTGGCATTGCTTATACTGTAAGGTCATCAGAGCCAGTGGAGAAGCATGGTAGCACTGCTAGCTCGACTACCCCCGTCGGTCATGTGACCCTGGTCTTGCACGTCGTAGCGGCCCCTGGAGCATTTCCTGAAGCAATGCTGCTCTATGGGCTCTACTTATGTTTCCTTTGCAGAAGAAAGGGCTCGTTGTAAGAGCAAAATGCATCATTACATATAACTTTATATCATCTTCACTACATATACCTTTGCATTAACCTGTTTTTAAAGACTGTTCTGATGTTTTCCCATGTGAAAGTTTCATCTGAGGAACACCTACTGTACCTTCTGGTACGTTTGATGTTCAATAAGTTTGATTTGTGAGAACTTGGCTTGTTACAGGAGGTGATAAGAGAACAGTCCTCCCTTTTGTGTGCTCGTTAGCTCAAGACAGATATGATTTAGCTCAAAGTTGATAGATGTTCCTCCCTTACCCTCTGTATGCCATGTTGTAACTATAGTGTTTCTGGCCTTCTTGGTCAGACTCATGTTGTGCGTTAATGCTGTATGATCTGTCCTTCAGCTGAATAGACTGACGCTGTTTGCCCTTTATTATTCTACTTTATTAAATATACAAAAGACAACCGTTTGTTGCATCATTTTATTTGTTAATTTCTCCACAAGGAAATACATCATTTCCACCACACTCGTCTGTAGCTTTTTTACGGGTAGCTTGAGATAAAAAGGACGAGGCGGAGTTAGATAACCTTAATATTTGTTTGGTAACATTCTTAAGAAAAAAAAGAAAAAAAAGAAAAAAGAAATTACCCAACTGTCCATTAAAAAACAAGAAATGTCAGTACAGAAATGCCATAGATCTTTGAGGTAACTGAGAAACACATTATCAGATTTTGAAACTCTTAACATAATTTATGCTAATACATATATTTCAGCAGGAAATGACAAAATGACATAATTGTACTTCGAGTTCAAGGTAATAGATCAGCTTCCTACATAGCTAGCTAGCTACACCCTTGAAAAATAGCAACACAAAACTAGCAACAAGTGTTGACAGTCTTCTCACATGGCAGGCAGTTGATGCAGCTGTACAGGTTATTATAAGTTAACTTACAGAAATTACTCTTAAATTAACATTTATTCGATCGTCGTGACAAATGTTAACCGCTCCTAGCTCCTACCACATCTTAAACCCAGCTTCCAACAAGAAATCAGCTAATGTGAACACGATGTAAGACTAAATGCATGAATTTAAACAGAATGGAAAACCAGTCTGATTATCAGGCCAACACTCCAGAGGTAAACAAAAATATCTTAAAAACGTAAAGGCCGTCAGAACTGACCATTAACCATATGACACTCAGGAGGCATTTTCAAGAGGCTGGTTTTTTTTCTAAAAAAAAAAAAAAAGTATTATAGACACAGTCCTCCTTTGTCAGCCTGATCAAAATCATTAAGACAACAAAAGGATCATCTGTGCAGTCGACAGGAATGTCTGTAATGTCACCCTTGTGCACATAGGAGCGTTCTTGTTTGTGTGCTCGGAGAGCACGAGGCACAAATATAACACTCGTCAAAACGTTATTCATAGTGCCAATGGTGGTCAAAAACTTTCCAGGGCACTGAACAAACTAAAAAGACATCCTTCAGCCAAAGTGTGACAGATACATTTTAATCTTTGTTTAAAATTGCAATAACTGATTTGTTTGGCCACTTTGGGGCAACGGAAACAAGTTGTGAGCACAAGACTAAGAGATTATCACCTTTTAAGTTGCTAAAGCGAAAACATTTACACATTCAGCAGTTAGACAATTTATTTGGGGTAAAGTTTGTCTCCAATATTCACTCTGTTAGCTCCGTTTTCGATCTCTACCAACTCCTGAGGGAAATATCTGTCTCTTTAGCTGCTAAATGCTCCACTATGTTCACCAGCTAGTCTCCAACTGTGTCCGTCTGCTGTTTGGTGCTGAGCAGGTAACGTACAGTGGGTGCTTTGGCCGAAAATGACACTATGAGAGCAGTGAAAGTGAACCAAGACAGGAAAGTTGCGGGCCAGACAGATAAACAATGAGCTGAAACTCACTATAAAAGCTCCATGAAGCTGAGGGGAGCTGCCTTTTCAGGTAGGGGTGTAACGGTTCTGAAATCGAGACCAAATCCGCAATTCAAATGTCCACAGTCTCGAGTCGTGGTTCCCTCTTCTGTGTCATGTAATTAGTAAATGTTAGCTCGCCAACACACTAAACCAAGATGATGAACATCATGGAAGAGTTAATTATTACTATAAATATTTAGTCATTTTTAATTGACAGAAGGCACCACAGACTATTGACAGATGATTAAAGAGCAGCTTTTTATATTTCTTAGCTAAATGCAACATTTTACCAACAAGTCAACTTAAAATCAGTGACAGAATTTTCTCGCTGAATACAAAGAATCAATCACCTGAATAAAAACCTACTTCTCACCACAACTGGAAAAACCGCTCCACACTGCATTGACAAAATAAAAAATGTAATCAAATAATTTGACACAAAAACACTTTTCAAATGTGCAACAACTGAAATGAAACCAAATCGTATGCAATTCTCCCTCCTCAGTAAATACAGTTTTGTTTCTCTTGCAGGTTGCCTTCACAGTGAAAATGCAGCTGCTGCCTGCAGCTGCAGCCCTGTGGTTACACAGCAGTTAATCAGAGTGAGCTGCCACAAAGGCCTGTGATTGGTCAGTTACCTGGTGAACTGAGAGCGCTTCATTTGATGTACCAGAGCAGGAACTCTAGATACAAAGCATGACATGTAAAAAGATCCAGTCCAAGTTAGTTGGAAATTCTGCAGCCCCATATGCTTTACATCTGTGTGTACAGATGTGTATGTACATGCATATACACACACAGAGCCCTTTTCTACAGTAGGAACTTAATGAAATGTAACCTAACATGTATCCACTGTCACAGGTTCTGCTTTTGTTTCCACTGTTCTCCACCTGTTTTGAGGACGAGTTCCCGAAACTAAATTTAGGTACAGCTCAGGAGGCGATACTAAATCCAGGTTCCAGGGGTTGGTGGCAGTGCTGTCGATCGTGGTTCACATCACAACAAGGACGACTACAACAGACACAACAGTAACCACCATTTTTATACCGCATCTGTACTGCATAATGGACCTGCATCAAACGTAATGTTAGCCAACGTTAGTTTCAGACAGGACAAGCTGCTGCTCAGCTCTGAATGCTCTTGAGCCCAGTTAAAATACTGTGCTTAAAAGTAGGCCTACTGATGTGGTTTACTTTAAAGTATAACAGAGGGATTCTGACTATTGTTTACCATCCGCTAGTGTTAGCGGTCTGTCCATTCAGCTCTAGACTGTTATTTGCTAGAACGTACCAAGCCCACAGGGACACCACCAGGCTTTGAGGAGATGTTTTCCTAGTGGCCACAGTTGGTACTGCAGGGTCACGTGACACAGGCAACTTTCAGGGGACTGAATGGGGCGCCATGTTGGGACAGAGTATCCAGTTCTCTTTATCCATCCATGGAATAAACAGGGCTGGAAAATAAAGTGCGCCTTTAGCCAACGTTACATTATTTATCGACAGAGACTCAGCACTCTGTCGGTGTTTTTGAACAGCAAAAATGCCCAATCCAAGTTTTACAATATTAAAATAAAGCTTTTGGCCAAGCATGCAGACCCCGGCTTGCAATATATGTTTACCAGATAACAGCCAACAATTTAATTAATGAACTACGCGACGCTGAGTACTGTTGATACAAGCCTGTTAACAGCATTAATCCTGTCCTTGATTACATTAGGGACAACTGGGTGTAGTGAGGTTAAAGTGACATGACATTTTGTGCCATTGTATTCCACCAACTACATTTGATGCTGTGTTGGTTGTTTCACAGTCACATGGTTGTCATTTGTCCAATTAAATGGTTGCTTGATGTCAAGAGGGCAGGTCTTATCTAAAATGAGCCTCTCGAGGGGAAGGTGCCAGAGATGACAGAGAAAAAGGAAAAAGTGTAACACAAGAGAGTTACCATGCTGTGAAGAAGTGAGACTATAACCCAACAGATACTGGATTTTTAAGCCCAATACTGATATTTGGGAGTTTTAAAATGTCTGATAAAAGATATTTCTGCCGATTTTAATGTAAACAAACAATCTTAATACAAATTCCTTAGATATAATTTTAAGAATTGTGACCAAGATGCATACTGAGCAGGACATTTTACTGTTGAAATAGCTACTTGGCAGGGCTCTTTGGTGGACATATTATGTAATGTAGACACAGCTTCTACAACTGGACCCCAGACTCACACCACCCAGTCAAGGGAAGCTACACAGTGGGAGACAAGTTGACCTCACCGGGAACAAGCAACTGATGGCACTCAGTATTTGTTGCGACCAGTTAGCAAGGTGCTTTCAGACAGTGAGCAGATGTTGCCATCAAAACCATTCATTGTTTTCTATGTAAACAAAATGGTAGACGCTGTACACTTAATGTAACATGAATCTATTTACTTAACAAATGGTACAACCAAATCAAAATTGTGGCACATAGCTCTACTGGTGTGCCGTTTAAACCAGCTCTACCCCACCACCCCTCCCTCAACCAAAACTTATTTCTAGACAGAGACAGGCTGAAATTAAGCATATCGTAAATTCTCAAATAAAAGCCGGTATTCAAATAATGGCCCAGTGGCTGGCATGAACAAATAGACTGCTCAACCTCCTCGCAATTGGATACAAGACTAAATTTGAACGTGTGAACAGCTGGTGCAACCTGCTGTACTCTTAGAAGCTAACAAATGATAAATTCAATATAATGTTCATTTCTACAGCACTAACTCCATCACCGAGTCATGTCACACTCACCACTACACTGCTCTCACTTCTGGAACCGTCAATGAAACTCAAAACTTACTTCAAAATTTAAAAACAACCTAGCAGGAAGGGGAGGAAAGGGATTACACCCCTTGAGCCACTGGAAGGCTTTTAATGGGAAAAATCAGCAGGAAATGTTGCGTTTAGAGTAGAAGCAATTAGTGAATGAAAACGGTCTTGGTGTTAAAGAGAAAGTACTTCCAGCAGAGTGGTGACATGACAGTTGTACTGATGGATACTGAATTTATCAAGACAACAGGTAAAAATGGAGGAGGTCTTGAGATTGCATCAACAGCAAATTAAAACAGGATCATATCAGAAAACAGGGGCTCTGTGCTAAAATATGATCAAATGTATAAAAACTGGGGAAATTAGAAATAAAGGCTGGTCTCTCATTATTTTTTATAATATATATATATATATTTATTTATTTATATTTATTTATTTTTTAAATAAAGGCTTGGTTCTCTCTGCAGTTGAGGCCACAATTTGAAAATGTACTGCAACACAATTTTAATAAACTAGATTACGATTGTTATGAAGAGCAGTTGCATAATCGCTTATCATGACCCATCACAACACGATGAGACCTTCTCTACAGCCTTAGACAACATTTTGTTGATGGACACTTCACATTAATCAAGTGTAATTTTTATCTTGAGATTAAAAATTTGACAGTTTGGTTTGTTTGAACACTCGCACCGCTGCTAACAATGTAGATGTTCCCAGAACGTGAACGCAAGCATGGTTTTGTTCATCGACAATTCCAATAATGTTTATTCTAACAAGATGACAACAACTGCATCCCCAACAACACTGACAAAAAGAGAGAAAGGCAGCACTAGGTCCACTTGTGCAATTCTTCTTCTATGAATGGGAAGTAAGGAGGAAAGGATGTAACCAGAGATCGCTGGAAGACAGAAGCAATGTGATCTGTCCATCGTGCAGCATTCAGTCTACAATTTTAGCCACAAGATGTAAAATACTACAATAATATTAAATCAAGCTCACTGCAGTTTATAATGGATCTTTTGGCAGCAGCCATGAGGGACAGCTGACCATGATTTCTGACATGCCAGAAATGTGCGATTGTCCGAGAGCCATATTGTTGATCGTACAGGCGATTAATCAGGAGCTGCGACACCCCCAGCCCCCAAACTGCACATCAGACGACAACCAATCTGGCAGAAATTAGGCCCGATTCTAATTATATTAGATGGGGGAAACCAAATCAGGGCAAAAATCGGGCCGAGTCTATACAGTGTCTGTCCGAAGTGCAGTGAAAAACATGGTTAACGATGAGAATTGACCTCAGGCTATAGACAGGTTTCCGAGAGACATCATCAGTGAGATCAGCAAGCACATGGTGTGCATATGAGGAGATTGTCATGAAAAGTGTTTTTTGTGGCTTAAACTGTACAAATCACAAAAGTAATGGGTGGAAATGTTCATCATCTCAAGATGGGAGCCACCCGGTTAACTCAGACTGCAGAATTAGCGTTCACCCTCTAGCGATCTGGTCCTTTGATTTTACATACTAGTGCAAGTTACTTCATTTCTTAATAGTGAAAATGTCCATAATTAAGCCATCATGACATTGTGGGAATGTGTTTTCTACCAGTCTTCTGAGCGCACATCCTGGATTGTTTGTAAACGGGAAACCCATCTACAGTCCGACCAGACCAGAAAGTAGCACAGTTAAATGTATCCGAGTCTTTGGGAAATAGGCTTTGTTAGAGGCTTGGTGACCTAGGGACTGCAAGGCTGGCTGGTGAACAACAACAGCTCGCAAGGTCACGACTAGCCAGCCAGGAACATGTTAGCACTAGTCAGTCACATGCCCCTCTAAGCTTCTTTTAATTTTCTCTGTACTGTACTGCTATTTTCTTGTTAAGACTACTGAAGAGGGCGAAAGCTCCCCAAGCTAGCTAGGGTCATAAACCCCACCTCCTCCATGTTAACGGATGGGACACGGGCCAAACTGAAAAAGTGCACGGCAAATACATTTTTCCCAAAGATGGTTTTTGTGATTTTAGGTAGTTCTTGTTACATTGATGTTTGTTCACGTGTTCGTTATTCCTGATGTTTGTTTTTAATTAGTTATTTGATGCTATAAAAATGGGGGTGTCACGTCATAATTGACAACTGCGAGTGCGCTGCGATTGGCTCAGGCGGCTGTACAGGCGGGAACTCGATACCGCGATCACTACTGCTCAGACTCTGGCCCCAAATGACCCAGTGCCCGTATCCGGGGTATTTTGGCTTCATTTTTTTTTTTGTTTTTTTTTTTTCCCCCAATGGGAGGAAGTGGAGACGCGTCATTCATCTTTATATACAGTCTATGGTTGGGACGTATTGGTGGACCGTATTCTCCGAGTATTGACCAACCGTCATTGTCTCACATTTGTCAAGTTAATGACCTTGTTTGTTTCAGGCACGACGTTCATGTTCTGGGACAGGTCAGCCTGCTCTTCCCCTGGCAACAGCAAGTGGTTGTGCAATAATTTGTTCTTACAGAGTTTGTGTGAGGACAGCAGGCACAGTTTAATATGAAGAACCTTGAACATGTTTCCAAGTACGGAGTTTCAGCGATTTCACATGCTGGGGTGACGGGGGGCCTTAATAGCCGACATGCACCCCTCAACAGCATCGCTGCGATGTTACAGGTCCACAAAACTAACACACACACACACACACACAAAGTGATGCATTTGCTCAACTGGTAAGAACAAAGAAACCTAAAATGGTGTCACTATATTTAAAAAAAAAAAAAAAAAAAATTGAAGAAACACCAAAAAAAACAAAAAAAAACAACGTAGCCAGTAAGGGTTAAGCTACAAAGCGTGCGCAAACCTACGTCGCTCTGAAGCTCTGGAGCGCCCCCTTCACGCACCGACAAGACGCACTTCAACGTGTGTCACACCGCTATCCAGCTCCCTTAAACTGTGGCCAGATATAAATTAATGTCCTCGCCGCAGAAGAAGCTCATTTACAACTTTCAGTGGTTTTGTTAAAGACGCCGTTTTTCGCACGGACTTGTTAACTGCCAGCGACAAGCCTCGGTCACTCTCCCAGCGGTCTTCTCCGTCTGAGCAGCTACTGGTTGTGGCGGCTCCCTCAGCCCCTCCGGCCGGCATGGCCCTCGGCTCGCCAGACGTTATCCGACTTATTTGCGGCGTCGGGAAACGTGCGGCTTACCGACGCACAGGAAAGCGCTCGACAAAAACGGCGGAATTACCTTTTAGCGCTGCTGTTTCGGCATCCTCCGGTCGCCGCTGTGCCGACGCTCCACGGTAAAATGGCTGCAACAACAGCGGTGTGGATGACAGACCGGGGAAGAGAGGCGGAGGCTGCCGGGGAGAGAGGAGAGGGGGCGGGCTCTTTTAACCCCGCCGAGGGGTGGGGGTGGGGGACGTGCACAACTGACTGAAAAATTATTTTAGGTTCAACTTATTTCCGAAACAAAATCCACAAGAAATTCCCCAAAAACACTTAAAACATACGCTGTATTTCGCAACACAGTAATTATTTGGAAAAACTAGGTGAGTTGTGACGTCACGACTGGGCGGGGCTTGTGCCTATTTTTGTGTTTGTGGCTAAAACCTCAACAGCCCACCAGCCAACCCCGTGACCTGAAAGATTATAGCTGATACCATTATTATTGTAGCTGCAGTACCAGTAGTCTAACAAAGCAATTTTCACTTTGATTTTAAGACAAGATAGATTGATTGATTGATTTATCCAGAGGGAAATTGTTGTGCAGCAGTTGCATTACTAAGTAGGAAAGGGTGCAAATATAAAACATAAAATATCAATAAGGTGCAAATCCAAAACAAACACAATGCCAAAAAACATAAACAGGTTAACGGTGAGGATCATAAAAATGAAAATATAAATATACGTTCCCAAGCATCAAAAAGGGGCTTGGAAAATAATGTTTTTGATCGAGAGACTCAATCTCTGAAATAAAATTCACGAGGAATTCTTTCAGATGAAACGTATGTGGTCTTTCGTGTGAGAACAAGAATTTTGGATGCAAACATTGGTTCTCCAAAGTGTATTGAGAGAGACAACCCCAGAGGCTTCAGAAGAACTGGTTAGGTTGGGCACAGTTAAAGCGCCTATATTATATTTTTATTATAATGTATCAAATGACAGTGTGAAAGGTGTCGCTCGTAGTGATGAAGAACTACAGAGAATTATCCATTAAATCTGCATACACTGCTAAAACCACTTGTAATATTTACTGCTTATATTTCCTTAGTGCAACAGCTACGATCATTTTAAAATACTGTCCAGTCCGCTGCCACCTGTGTCAAGAGGAAGCTGTCCTGAACTGATGTTTCTTGTCAGTTACACAGATACGATATATCAAAGATGAGATTTTCTTATTTGTACGATAATTTAGCCCTTTGTACGATGTACAATCAATAATTGTAACAACCCCTGAATGTACGATAATTTAAACGTCATAGTTTCATATTATCAAACCATCGTTTGGTTATCCTCCAGTTTCGTTTGGTATCGTTTATGGTAGAACAAAATATTTACTTGTAATCTATTTGCTCACACGCTAGGATGCTTAGTGTGTCCTGTAGCCTTCATTATAAATGCTGGCCCGTAGTCTGAGCCCACTGTGTCATGATCCCTAGGACTCTGTGTGTTTCTTGGCTTGTTGTTTCCTGTGTTATTTTGAAATCACGGTTCTTGTGTTCTTGTGTGCCTTTATTTCCTGTCTTTGTTCTTTTCCCTCCAGTTTTGATTGTTTTCACCTGTGTCTTGTTACCCACCTGTGTCTGCTTCCCTTGTTGTCTCCTCCCCTTTATATACCGGTCCTCTCCCTTTGTTCTCTGTTGTCTCTTTGTGTTGTGTTTCCCTGCGTATCAGTTCCTGAGTTTTGTAAGTTTATTTTGTATTTAATAAATCTTTGAATTGCTTCAGCCCCCTGCCTATCTGCACTTGGGTCCTCTCCCTGCTGCCTCGATGGCATATCGTGACACACTGCAATTGACTTGTTAACCCCTCACTGCAATTCAGATACTTTAAAGGTTGTTTTGGTGCTCTGCAGTCTGGATGTTGAACATAAGGTAGTTTCCCTTGAAATGCGATAATACTGGAGTCCTTGTACAATACAAACATTTGGGCTACAGAGATATTTGGAAATTGTGAGGCAGCCTTTTTTTGTAAGGATTATATTTTGGGTACGTTGCAGTTGTATGCATTTACTGCATTTTCTGACAATAAACAGCACTACTTAAACAAAACAAAAGCAAAGGTCCGCGTTGGTGGCGGCGTGTTGCTTTACTAATTACTATTGAGACAAATCGATTTTATGAAGGCTGGTTTCATTAATACATAAGTTTGAAGGTTTTTCAGACACCAAAACACACATCACAGCAGTACAATACAATGAGACAGGATTTCCTCTGTCTCCACATTCGCGAGATGAACTGTAAAATTATGGCATACTGTAATCTACCCAGAATGTGCACTTGTACGTATGTAACTGTCCAATGCAGCACCTTGCCGGATGACGTAGAATTGCGTTGCTGCAAAGGCTGATGCCCCTGAGTCTCTGTCAGGATCCCTGCTGTGTCAACACAGGGATCATATTTAAATGAATGGGGGTGGGGGAGGGGACATCACATAATGCTGATGTGGGGGTGTCACTGTGGCACCTCCATGAGGATGACATTTGATTGGCTTTAAGTTTGTAAGTATAACCACCCACTGTTGTGCTTGTATTTCTCCAGGGTAGGCTATGATTAGCTGGGTAGTGACATTCAACCAGAGGCAAAATGGCAGTAAAAACAGGATCTTGTTTGCGCTGTCAGGTGGCTGATAATGCAGCAAACACTGCCCTCGTTTGCATGAATTTAACTTAACCAAAACTTTTGTACCACAAAAGCACATTTACCATTTGCAGATTTACATAGGCTGTTTTGGGTCTTGTGGGAGAAAAATCTTCTAATGTTCTAGGTACTCTCCATGATCTTCTGCTGCTCTCGCTTACCTAGCTATGTCTGCTGTTTCCTGACTCCTATTCTTCATCTGAGTTATTATGAAAGTTTGTGCTCATTGTCCTTGTACATTACAGCACCATATATTCATTCTACAGTGATTCATCCTACAGTTCAGTGTTGGATCATACTATGGGCCAGTATCAGGTCATGCTACATGACACTATAAGGATTTTATTCCCCACAGTCTGTGTACACCAAGTAGATGACACTAAGGCTGCGTTTGAACCAACAACTTCCTCTTCATTCAGATTAAAGAGACCGCTGACACAGAGGATCTGGAAATAAAATAAAGGGAAGAAGAAACTTGGTCAATCAAATATGAGCAAGCACACATTCTCAGTATATTCATATATAGCGTGACTCTGTGCAGTTTGCTGTGCAGTGATTTGCCATCTGATAAGTCTTCAAACTCAAGGGTGTATCACTCAAACTGGACTTCCTGGTATTTCATCTTCTCACCTTTAGCTGCAGCAACACCAACCCAGCCCCTTGTGTTTCTTTGATGCTGTGCTGATCACGTCCTAACCACCTGTTCACTCCTGGGGACTCGGAAGTGTCAGTCTCTCGCTTTTCTCAGGAGCCTGAAGTTTGCAGGCGTTAAGTGTTGAGCATGTCATTTACATACTCAGCTTTGTTTGGACAGTCATTTTTTCATGTTGCCTCTACCCTGGCGCATGTAATTCACTTGCCCAGTGGTGAATTTCAGCATGATGTTATGATTCTTCAAGTCCCAGTAGCTTGTTATGGTTTTATCACAGAAAAGTGGGAAGCCGTTGACCTCAACAATCGGCTTTTCCTCCATTTTGTCTGAAGGTATGTAAATGAGTGAAGTAGAAAACAGTTATGTTTCTATTACCTGGGGGGATCAAAACAAATTGGTTGTCTCCAGGTTGTCACTCTTGCTCGTCAGGGAATATTTGCTTAAAGTTCAACCTTTCTCTGGAAAAGGAATTGAACATAATGATTTCAGAAGAAGAATGGCATCATATGTGTGTAACACTGTGGACATGCACACAAATTCACATAAATGGAGAATTTGTTTCTTTATTACTCCTAACATAAAAAGCAAACTTCTAAGGCAACAAACGTGCTGGAGGCAATGTGGCCATACAGATAAAAAATCATGCACATATCTTCCGGAGTTGCCCAACAACGGAGCCATTTTGGGATAGAGTGAATTTTGTACTGAATGAGGCATCATGATATATAATTTCCGAGAAGTGTTCCATTTTATACTCGAGCAATATAGCTAAAGTGGTGCTGAAGGAAGATAATTACTTGGTCAAAATTCTACTCACAGCTGGAAGGAAGGCCATTACCAGAAACTGGCTGGAAGCAGACCCACCCAGACAGACAGTGGTTAGATATGGTACATGAAATATTTGTGATGGAAAAAATGACTTATTCTCTAAGTGAAAGAAGATGAGTTTAACACAAAATGAGAAAAATGGATTAGGAATAGGAATAAAGATGGACATTGTATAATTTTATTGACAATAATGTGACTTATGGTTTAAAAGTTTTTATAAGCAAATGGTACTGTACGCTGCATTACTAGTTGTAAACTATAACCTCCTCTTTGCAGTTGTGTTTCATTGTTATGTCTTTGTTTTACTTGTGTACATGTATAAGGGCAACAAAGACTAAAGTGGAAATTCAGATTGAATGGCCGCATGTCGCACCTCTAGCGATTGAGTCTGTATGTCTGTACACACCACTGCAAATGAACGGAAGAAAATGTTGAATAAACTAAACTGCTGTTGCCCTCACCTTTAACTGGCTAATTTAAATTGGTTACAGTGTAGCAGTTTAAAGGTGTACGATTTTGTGGCCAAAAGGGGGCAGAATAGCATGAAAACAAGCTGACGGAGCGAATGTGCCATAAAACAAAACCGGAGCTTTGTCTCAATTTGCATTCTTCCGTACTTACACTTGCTATTTTGAGTGCATAAGTGAGTTCACACATTGGATTGGTTGGATTTTGTCTCCCATCACTTACATTGGAAGCATGTTGGGAAGGAATCTCTTGATGTCCAGTATGAACAGGAGAAATGATAACTGCAAGAAACACCTGTATCAATGTTCATGTGGGCACCTGGCTATTGTTTTGAGACGGACTTGAAAAAATGTAAATCTACCCTTTAAATTGGTCTAAAATTGGCCTGTTTCAGTGAGACAAAAGGAGAATTGAGGGTGAAAAAAAACCCCAACCTGAAATCATCATTTCCCACATTGTTTTATTTGCAATTAATATTAATTCCTAGTCAATGATGTACAACAGATTTGTGATACTGCCGCTATGCCAGATATGTAGCTACCATACATTATGTGGTCAAAAGTATGTGGATAAAACCATGGCCATTAAATATCTGCTGCTCTAACAGCCTCCAGTCTTCTGGTTTCAGACTTTCCACCCGATTTTTAGAACCTGGCTGCAGGGATTTCCTCTCATTCAGCCACAAGAGCATTAGTGAGGTCCAACACTGATGTTGGGAGATAAAGTCTGGTTCACAGTCAGCGATCCAGTTCATCCCAGAGGTGTTGGATGGGGTTGAGGTCAGGGCTCTGTGCAGGCCAGTTCTTCCACATCAAACTGGGAAAAACATTTCTTTATGGAGCTGACTTTGTGCACGGGGGCATTATCATGAAACAAGAAAGGACCTTCACCAAACTGCTGACACAAAATTGGAAGAACACTATTATATAAGCACAAGTCCAAAATATTGTAAAAAATAAAAATGTCCTTGTATAATGTAACATCAGGGCTGTCCACATACTTTGAGCCATTTAGTGTATATGATAAAGCAAAGGTAATACAGTGTATGATAATGTACCACATGTGGCTAATGTGCTAGCCTTCCAGTAACCTCACCTTGTGCTTTATCTCCGAGGAGACTGAGGCACACACACGTCATAAAAAACATTAACGCAACAAAAACACCACCAAGTCTCTGTCTGTCTGATCAGTCAGACATCCTGATCACATCTTCTGTCTGTCAGTAAGTCCATCCATCAGTTCATCCGTCAGTCGTTGACTTTGTGAACTCGTCGGCAGAACGTCCAGTGATGTTCCACTGTGTTCTCGTTGGCCCTTTCGCTCATGTGGTGAACACGTGTGTTGCGTATTGTGAATCCCTGAAACAATAGTGAGACAGACAAACTGAATAATCTCACCAAATGTATTCTAATTTTGCTATTAGCCATGATTTAAAAAATGCTATGTTGTATTAAAAAAGACAGACAACCCATTCATGGTGACCAATTATTTTGAACATGTTAAGACTTAAGAAGTGCGGTTTTATGTGGATTGCACATGCTGCTTTTTCACATGAAATATACATGTGCATGATGAAACATCTGACTTCGTGTTATTAAACAAAATATATAGTACAGTGTTGACCACTAAGCTAAAAAAAAAAAAAGTCAGCCAGCAGTTACGAGCTATGATCTAATTTCTTGGTGTTGACATCAGAATTCATTAAGTTGAAGTACTTTGACTGATCTAAACAGTGTTTTTTAGCAGGAAGATAATTTCTACACATGATGTTAAAGATGAGATAAAAGCCACATACAGCTTTGGAGATGAAGTCGAGCAGGTGGACACGCAGGCTGACTTCCTGTTGGTGATCACATGGTCCGAAGGTGAAGGACACCTGGTAGTCTCTGGTGTCCATCATGTGTTTGTTCCACTTTGTGAAACTGCTGGAGATGGACTCCAACATTGCATGGACCTAAAAAAAAAGAGATGACATTTGTTCCTCTTTAAGCATAAAAGTGAAGACCTTTCAGTGTTAATATGTTACAAAACATTTTTGTGTCAGTTTCAGCCAAAAAATGTGACGAGGTTCTACCTTGATACAGATACAGTGGGTGATACAGAAAAATTCGTCTATCAAAGAATAGGTTATTTTGTTTTTTTTGTATTACAATATTAATATATATGGTAACATTTCATTTTCAGGGGAAAAAAAATCAATCAAATAAAATATTTATGGACAAAATACACAGACAGGAATATCTGCTTTTGGCTAAACCAGCAAATTAAATATCTTACAAATCAAGGTACTTGATTGGACTGTGGAGTTTTCAGTTTATCAAGTTAGTGAGTGCCGTAAATTTGCCAATTGTCACTTAACTTCCCTTAGCGTCCTCTTCTGAGGCTTGGCGGGACCTGTTTTATGAGGTCACGTGAAGACAGGATGTTTGGGAAAAGTTCCATCCTTGAGTCCTAACTGAGCCTATTTCATGACACAGAGGCCATGTGGGCAACACTTCAGGGAAGGTTAATTCTTTTACCAATAAAAGATACAAAATGTTCATCAGCATCCAGGTTGATCATGCTACAATAAAATTCTACTTTAAGTCTTCATAGAGGCATATGTTTTGAACTCAAAACCATAAAACCATCTCAAAACTTTATTTTATAGGGGTCTTCAACAAACCCAATGTAATTCATTGTATATAAAACAAAAATGGGAAAGGGAGGGAAACTTCATGTTCAGCTTTATCGAGAGAGTTGTGTTGGAAAAACCTCACCAGGTTCTTCATTCCTCCAGTTCAAAACACTCCTCATTATACTAAATTGTCCAGTGTGGCTCCTCCAAGGCAAATCATTACCATTTATTCTTTTTGGAAGGAGGTTCATAAAATTTTACAAAAAGTACTCCAGGTGGACATTACATTTCTATTGGAGATCCTGTATCTGGGCGCTGTGCCTTCAGAAAATGTTATCTCTTATATCGGATACCTTTTCCGTGTAAGTGCAGTTGGCAGAGCCATTACTAGCAAGTGGCTAAAACCAGAAATGCCCACAATTGATGATTGGATTTACATTATTTATGATATTTTTAGGATGGGAAGAATAACATTTTCTCTTAGACTGCAACAGGAAAGGTTTTTGAAAATGTGGGAGAGCTGGATTTTGTACATTACACCTGCATGTCATCCATTATTTGTTTAATGTGAATCTTGCCGTTCTTTTTTAACATTTTGTTTCCTTTTTTGAGTGAATTGAGTATAATTGTATTTTATATTTATTTTATTGATCCTTATTTGCTTCTGTATCACATATTGTTGCTCCACTTTATTATTTTCGGTTACAACTGTTTTCACAGAAGGCTTGGATAGATCAGGCTTCTAAGTCTTGTTACAATGATAACATTGTTTGTATGGACCTCTGTATATTCCAATAAAAAATGAAGACCGAAGTGTCTGAAGGAATATAAGATATTAATGCATATAATCACGTTTTTGTATCACTTAATATTCTGCTTGATATATCAATACAACCCGGCCAGACCTGTTCCCACTGACCTTGGTGGTGATGGTGAGCTGGGTGATGATGACTGCGACGGGGTTAGAGTACTTTGACAGCTTCCTGGTGCTGGACAGCTCCACCACTTCTTCGTAGGTGTCGGTGGGGTAGGGCAGCAGGGGTTTGGGGTCTCCCAGGCACTGTATCAGGGGCTCAATCTGATAAAAGTCAGCCTCCTTCCGGAGCAGCTCAGTCTCCTTGAAGTCGCACGGCAGCGTCAGCTCTGACGTCCGCAGGAAGTTGAGGATGTAGCTGAAACAGCAGAAACAGGGAGAGGATCAGTCCAGAGTGCTGAGCTGATAATTCTGTAAAACTGTCAGGACAAGAGGGGAGAGAGCTGCTGTACAACTCCAGAGGGAGAAAAGTTTGTTTCAGTTTTCTTACATTTGAGTTTCATCTTTATTCTCAAAATTTGATTCACTTCTCTCTTAAAAGGACAAGGCTGGTGTTATTCTATATTTTTCTTATTGTCATTAATATAAAGAAAAGACCAAAACCAACGTGTTAGTCTGTCTCTCAGTACTTTCTGACTTCCACACTCTGTGGCTTGCAGCCCACTGATTCCTACTGAAAAACAGCTCAAAAATATATAGTTAAATTTTTTAAAAAGGCTCAGTAATTTACTGAAACAGCTGGTCACCGTAGTTTTTAGTAAACATTACTGAAACAGGAGGAAATAGTGCACTTGTTAGGGACTATTTTCAGCGGCGGATTAATCCACATCTGGTGCTCTAGTGAGTATTTGGGGCAGCAGGACGGTGTATATGGGATTGAGCCAAAACAAACACGTGTACGTGTGTGTGTGTGTGTGTCCCAGTGCAAAAGTGTGGCTCATTGATTTTTGGACAACAATGGAGCTCTGTGGCTCAGAGGAAGAAGATATATCACACTGTGATACACAGATAATAGTTGTTTGTAGGGTATGCACACGGGATTTATTTACATGAAGAAAATGGCCAGACTGGTTCAAGCTGAAATGAAGCCCACAGTAACTCAAATAGCCATGCGTAACAACAGTGCTATGCAGAAGAGTGTTACGATTTGCCATGCTGGCAGCAGAGAGAGGACCCAAATGCAGACAGGCAGGAAAGTTGACGATGTCCAAAGGTTTATTATCCAACAAAGAACTCACAATATCCTCGTGAACAAACGTAGGAGCACACTCAGGGAATCACTGGAACATAGCATGACGAGGAACAGAACGCATGAAACACAAGGCAGGCAAACTCAAACTAATGACCCAATGAAGAACAAAGGCAAAGGGACCGGTATAAATAGAGGCGGAGACAACGAGGGAAGTAGACACAGGTGGGGAACTAGACACAGGTGCAAACAATCAAAAAAGGTGGGAACTAGAACAAAGACAGGAAGTAAATAATACCCAAGAGACAAGACCAGAGAACTTCAAAATAAAACTGGAAGCACACAAAACACACACAAGTCCAACTGAGAGTCCTTCGGATCTTTACAAAGAGTGCCTCTGACACACGTCAGACCTTGAAGTGGACGGGCTACAGCAGCAGAAGACCACACTGGGTTCCACTTCTGTCAGCTAAGACCATGAAACTGTGGGTATAGTGGGCATAGGCTCACCAAAACTGGACAGTAGAAGACTGGAAAAACATTGTGTGGTCTGACAAATCTTGATTTCTGCTGTAATATGCAGACGGTAGGGTCACAATTTGGTGTAAACAACAAGATTCCATGGATCCACCCTGCCTTGTGCCAATAGTTGAGGCTGGTGGTGGTGTAATGGCGTGGGGAATATTTTCTTGGCACACATTCAGCCCCTTAATACCAACTGAGCATAGTTTAAATGCCACAGCCTATTGTTGCTGACCATGTGCATCACTTCATGACCACAGTCTACCCATCTTCTAATGGCTACAGTCACCAGATCTCAATCCAACAGAGCACCTTTGGGATGTGGTGGAATGGGAGATTCGCAGCATGAATGTGAAGCCAACAAATCAACAAAAACCAACGTGGAGCAGAATCTCTAAAGAATGTTTTCAGCACCTTGTTGAATCCATGACACCAAGAATTCAGGCTGTTCTGTGGGAAAAGGGGGGTCCTACCCAGTATTAGAAAGGTGTACTTTATAGAGCGGCACTAACTGTATAACAATTAGCATGTAAGCATTCTCCTGAGGGTGGCGCCAGAGAAAAGGTCATGTTGTTACATAAATGAAAAGGGTTTAACCTCTGTACGGTGGCCATTTTAGGACATCTCAGAATCACTGTCAGGCTCAGCTCTTCACTGTTAGACTTGACTCAACTAAGCAGGACTTTGGCAAAACATGCAACAGTCAAAATGCTGATATGCATGTAAATAATAATTTGATGTTAACATGCCAGTGTTTCACATGTAACATTTAGCATGTTAGCATGGTAACATGCTCACACTCTTTAAACATTTCACATGTTTTAGCATGCTAGCTGGTCACAAGCTGACTATCACAAAAATAATCCAAACAGAATATACACATACCGGTATGTTTTAGTTTACAGCAGGGTAAATATGATTCCTCTGATCAGCTAGCTGCAGATTTTACTATTCAAAAATATATAAATCTGCCTCAAGGACACACACACAACAGAGACTGTATATAAAGATGGACAACCAACCAATCGCAAGCACGCCACAATCAAATCACAGCTATCAATCATGATGTCTCACCCCTTTTTATAGGCCCAAATAACTAATAACTAAAACCAAACTTAATCAGAAAAATTAACACTTGAACATACATCAGCATGATAAGAACTACCTACAATGAAACCATCTTTAGGAAAAATTTATTTGATGTACCTGGATTTTTCAGTTTGGCCCGTGTCCCATCCGCTAACATGGAGGGGACGAGGTTTATGACCTATACTGCAGCCAGCCACCAGGGGGCGATCCAGATGTTTAGGTTTCACTTTTGGGTAGCTGTCATGTCGTCCACCTTTATATACAGTTACACACACACACTCACCGAAACAGCGGGCCATCACGGTCGATGAAGTAGTTTCCGTGTGCGTCCCTGACGGTGGGGAGGTCTCCTCTGAACATGGCTCCCAGCATGGAGTCTGGGTAGCGCTGCAGCGTGGACAGGGACGTGCTGTACACACAGCCGCCCACATTCAGAGTCACTGGCTCCCCCATCTGGACAGAGCAGGAACAGCAGTCAGAGACAACACTGAAGGCCTTTCTCAATACAGAGTACAACAGGAACGATTTTGTATTTTTTGGAGTTTGAACTTGGCTGGTTGAACTCTGGAGTCTAAATTCCTGAGAGCAGAACGACACAGTACGCTCAGTTTGTAATCGGGACAACAGCGTTCTGACCGACATCAGCAGCTCAGCTGTGCTCAGGTGATTACAAGTAAACAAGCCTGTACACCTTTGATCCTCCCCTAACCTCAACCATTACAACTAAATGCATAACCTGAACTGTTACAGCTAAACAATCTGAAACAAATACATCGCATTGTTATTGGTGTGGAAACTGACCTTATCAACCATCGCTCATGATTGACTGATCCACGTTAAAGTTTCTTTTTTAATGTCAGCTATCAGTGTACTCATTAAAGGTTGGGTAGGCAGTATTGTTATGGAGTCATTGGCCAACAAATCCATAATCACCGTGCAGCATATTGTAATTCAAGTGGTCTGAGAGCAGACCTCTACTTCAACCCCCACTCTTGGCTCCGTTTTCAGGCTTCAGAAAATCTAGCCCGTGACGGGAAACTTTAGCCAATCACAGGTTATTTCAGAGAGACAGAGAGGTAGAGAGAGAGGCGGAAGGTTTTGCTTAGGTTGCACCGATTTTGCCTACCCCAGCTTTAAACCCCAGCGGGCCGGAGTTATCCATTGTGACGTACACAGATTTTGAATTTGGTCTTTACTCAGTATCAGCAGACAGTTTAGATGCTGATACTGAATTGCGGCTCCGCACCATGGAGAGTCAGTCAGCCGTACCTAGCCAGCCCCTAGCCGGTGTGAGCCGACCAGAGGCAGCTTCTGCTAGCCGTCTCCTGGCAACTCCCGAGCACCCGGGAAGCCAGGGAGGCTGGGTGACTGTCCGAAAGAAGCATAGCCCTGAACCAAAGCCCACGGTTCACCACCGACCCGTTCACGTTTCTAACAAGTTCTCTCCACTCAGCGACACACCCGCTGAGAAACCAACTCTGATTATTGGCAGCTCCATTTTGCAAAACGTGAAATTAGTGACACCAGCGACCATAGTCAAATGCATCCCAGAGACCAGAGCGGGCGACGTTGAATCCTATTTAAAACTGCTGGCTAAGGATAAACGTAAATATGCTAAGATTGTTATTCACGTCGGCGGTAATGACACCCGATTGCGCCAATCGGAGGTCACGAAAATTAATGTTGAGTCGGTGTGTACATATGCAAAAACAATGTCGGACTCCGTAGTTTTCTCTGGGCCCCTGCCTAATCTTACTATCGATGACATGTATAGCCGCATGTCATCATTCAACCACTGGTTGTCGAGGTGGTGTCCAGGTAATGATGTGGGCTTTGTAGATAATTGGCGGACTTTCTGGAGAAGACCTGGTCTGATTAGGAGAGATGGCATTCATCCCACTTTGGATGGAGCCGCTCTCATATCTAGAAATCTGGCCGAATTTATTAGTGGCCCAAAGCCATGACAGCTCAGAGTTCAGACCATAGACTTAATACAGTCTGTGGTCCAGACCAGGAGGCAGAGTTGCAGTCCTACACGCTTCTCTGCGCTTCCATTAGAGCAGTTACCCACCCTAAACTCCACAGAGAGGTTGTCTGCCCCCAGACCACTTAAATTATTTAAATCAAAAGTAAACAGAAGAGGAGTTACACATAAAAACCTAATAAAAAGTAAAACCACCACTGCAACAGTACAACAAAATAGGAGAATTAAATGTGGACTCTTAAACATCAGGTCTCTCTCATCTAAAGCTGTTCTAGTAAACGATCTAATATCAGATCATAATATTGATTTATTTTGTCTTACTGAAACCTGGCTGTGTCACGATGAATATGTTAGCCTAAATGAATCCACTCCCCCCAGTCACATTAATATTCACATTCCTCGAGGCACTGGCCGAGGAGGTGGAGTTGCAGCCATCTTCGACTTAAGCCTATTAATCAAACCTAAACCTAAACTAAATTATAACTCGTTCAAAAGCCTTGTTCTTAGCCTTTCACACCCAACCTGGAAAACACTACAGCCAATTCTATTTGTTATAGTGTACCGAGCTCCTGGACCGTACTCTGAATTTTTATCTGAATTCTCAGAGTTCTTATCAGGTTTAGTCCTTAAAACAGATAAAAAAATTATTGTAGGTGATTTTAATATTCATGTGGATGTAGAAAATAATAGCCTTAGTGCTGCGTTTATCTCATTATTAGATTCGATTGGCTTCTGTCAGAGTGTACATAAACCCACTCACTGTTTTAACCACACCCTCGACCTTGTTCTTGTTTATGGCATTGAAATTGAACATCTAATAGTCTTTCCACAGAATTCTTTTTTAATCAGACCATTTTTTATTAACTTTTGAATTCCTATTACTGGACTACACGCCATTAGGCAAACATTCCTACACTAGATGTCTATCTGATAGTGCTGTAGCTAAATTTAAGGAAGTGATTCCATCAGCATTTAATTCAGTTCCATGTCTCAATGTAACAGATGACTCCTATGCTAACTTTAGTCCCTCCCAAACTGATCATCTTGTTGATAGTGCTGCAGGCTCACTACGAATAACACTCGACTCTATAATAAAACAGGTTAGCTTCATGGTATAACACGCAAACCCGCAAATTAAAACAAACATCGCGAAAAACTTGAAAGGAATTGGCGTTCCACCAATCTGGAAGAATCACGTTTAGCCTGGCAAGGTAGTCTTAAAATTTATAGGAAGGCCCTCCGTAATGCCAGAGCAGCTTACTACTCATCATTAATAGAGGAAAATAAGAACAACCCCAGGTTTCTGTTCAGCACTGTAGCCAGGCTGACAGAGAGTCACAGCTCTGTTGAGCCATGTATTCCTATAGACCTCAGTAGTAATGACTTTGAGCTTCTTTAATGATAAAATTCTAACTATTAGAGAAAAAATTCAGCACCTCCTGCCCTCAGTTGGTACTGACTTATCTTCAAACACAGGAACCTTAGAAACAACTGTAAAACCTGTACATTTAGACTGCTTTTCTCCCATCAACCTTAATCAACTAACTTCCATGATTTCCTCATCTAAGCCATCAACGTGTCTCTTAGACCCCGTCCCAACTAGGCTGCTTAAAGAAATTTTACCCTTAGCACTTCTTTACTAGATATGATCAATCTGTCCTTATTAAAGGCTATGTGCCACAGTCCTTTAAAGTAGCTGTAATTAAACCTCTTCTTAAAAAGCCCACTTGATCTTGATAGGGGATTTTGTCAAATTATAGACCTATATCTAACCCTCCTTTTCTCTCTAAGATCCTTGAGAAAGCAGTCGCCAATCAGTTGTGTGACTTTCTACACAACAACAAGCTGTTTGAGGATTTTCAGTCGGGATTTAGAGTGCATCATAGCACAGACAGCACTGGTGAAAGTTACAAATGACCTTCTAATTGCATCAGACAAAGGACTTGTCTCTGTACTTGTCTTACTAGATCTTAGTGCTGCATTCGATACCATTGACCATCACATTCTATTACAGAGACTAGAACATTTTATTGGCATTAAAGGTACTGCACTAAGCTGGTTTAAATCCCATTTATCAGATCGATATCAGTTTGTACACGTTAATGATGAATCCTCTATGCACGCCAAAGTTAGTCATGGAGTTCCACAAGGTTCTGTGCTTGGACCAATTCTATTTACCTTGTATATGCTTCCTTTAGGCAATATTATTAGGAAGCACTCCATAAATTTTCATTGTTATGCAGATGATACCTAATTGTATTTATCGATCAAGCCAGATGAAACCAATCAATTAGCTAAACTTCAGGCATGCCTTAAGGACATAAAGGCCTGGATGACCTGCAATTTTCTGATGTTAAACTCAGACAAAACCGAAGTTATTGTACTTGGCCCCGAACACCTTCGAAACACATTATCTAAAGATATAGTTTCTCTAGATGGCATTGCCCTGGCCTCCAGCGAAACCGTAAGGAATCTTTGAGTTATCTTTGATCAGGATATGTCCTTTAACTCCCACATAAAACAAACTTCAAGAACTGCCTTTTTTCATTTACGTAACATTGCAAAAATCAGGCACATCCTGTCTCAAAAGATGCAGAAAAACTAGTCCATGCTTTTATGTTCATAGGCTGGATCATTGCACTCTCATTATCA
>SEMN01001777.1:0-27836 GCA_005408345.1 Macquaria australasica | reverse complement strand
TCCTGCTCCTCCTCCTCCTGCTCCTCCTCCTCCTCCTGCTCCTCCTGCTCCTCCTCCTCCTGCTCCTCCTCCTCCTCCTGCTCCTCCTGCTCCTCCTCCTGCTCCTCCTCCTCTTACTTCTCTTCCTCCTAACATTTTCATTCTTCTTCTTTCTCATCATCTTTATTCCTCCTTGACTAAACAGTCCCAACTCAAGGTCCACTTACTAGTTTTTCCAGACCTTTTAACTAACTTCATGAGTCTTCATGAGTGGATGGAGTTTGTTCAGTTGTCATGGAGATGAATCTGTTGGACTTTTCGTTTTGCATTCTTGAGTTTGACGTCACATGAAGCCGAACTTGGTTATTAAGGTTTAATAACTGCTCTATAAAGCCACAGTAAACATGTTATTAACCCTTTATTTTGAAACAATATGTACAAACTCCTTTTCAGAATAAGACAGGAAGTGAAATAAGTTACTGTATGGATTATATTTTAGGTCAGTTTAAAGTCGGTCTTTGAGCGTCATGCAGAAAGCAGCTCTGTGTCCCAGCATGCATCAGTCTGACCCTTCAGCTGCGTTCATGTCAGATGGGAATTATTCAAATCTTAACACGAAACATTGTGTGTGTGTGCGTGTGTGTGTGTGTGTGTGCGTGCGTGTGTGTGTGCGTGCGTGTGTGTGTGTGTGTGCGCCACGTTCAGTGCTAAATATTTTAAATATATTCTAAATACAAAAGGAAAGTTATTCAGTGAGATAAATACAGAGCTACATTATGAGTTCTCGCATTAGCAAACACCAACAGTAGCTTCTACTAGCTACGTTAGCTTAGCTTTGTTAGCGTCAGGAGCTTCTGTAACTCAACAATTCGCCCAATATGTTAAAGTTGTGTTGTTATGGTTCATTTCCATCCCCAGAACTTAGCTGCTAATTCTGCTAATTAGGGCTTCAGCTGTAGTTCATTAGTGAATGAAGACCGATGTGGTTGAAAGCTCTGACAGAAGCTCGTCAGGACCAGTTAAGTGAGTAAAGGTGCAGTTCACCAGGTCCAGTAGAGCAACAACCAGGCAGCGACACACCTCAACAAACTGTTAGCAAACTAGCTAGCCTATAGCCTGCTAATGCTAACTGGCTACGTTAGCTTGTGTGCTAATCATATTTTTAGCTGGCTAATAAGCTAACGTAGCCTAAACACAAAATCAGTCGGATGGAAAAATGTTTCTGTTCGTCTTCTGAGACACAAACGGCTGTTTCCTCCAACATGGCCGCCGGGTCCTTTTATTCAGGACGTGGACTCACCTGAGGACACCTGAGGACACCTGAGATGTGGAACTTGTAACAAACAGCTGGCGTGGAACCTGAGGAGGGTTCAGCAGATTGTAGCTCCGCCTCCTCCACCCACAGGTGCTGTTCACTGGCCTCTGACCCCAGCTGTGGTGCTTTCAGGGTCACCTGAACTGTTTCTCTCGTGTCTGGTTCCTCTGATCGTCTCAGCGGGTTTTTCCTGGTCTGATTGTTTCACTTCCTGTTTGGAAATAAAATTACAAAAGAAAAAACTACAAAAAAGACTGTTAAAACTCTACTAACGATTTTATTTTCTGAATTTGTAAACCGATGTATATTTTAAAACAAATAAAATATTTTAAATGTAGCTCAGTCTTAGTTTTTTGGAGCTTTCAGTTTATCTGAGGGAGTCACATGACGAGTGAGAACCTCACCACAGGAAGTTCCCCGGTCCCAGTGCATGCTGGGATACGCTGCAGTCCCCCACCTGAGCAAGAGGGTCCACCTGCAGACCCTCAGGTCTGCGAGACACTGGTAAGACGGTACAGTCCCCAGGTGTGAAACTGTAATCCAACTTGACGCTAACATGAAATGTTAGTCAGCTGATGAAACATCACCATGACGACGATGATGACGATGACGACGATGACGATGATGATGACGATGATGATGACGACGATTACAAATCGGATATTTATCTTGTGATGAGCTTCAAAATAATGTTAGTGGAAATGAGGTCAGTTTAAGCTGGAAACATGCAGAACAGGAAAGGTTTCATTAAAGTTTCCAATAGATTTCAATGATTTTGATTAGAAACCTCTGAGGAAGCTGCTGAGGATCCAAATTAATAATCAATCAGCTTTATCGTTTTAATTTGGAGGATCCAACTTCCTGTTGACAAAGAAAATTATTTAATTAAATTATTTAATTTATTCCAAGTATGTTTGTGCAGCAGCTCTCAGGTCTGCAGTTTGTTACCTGATCAGCTGCTGATTTAATGACGACATTAATATTGATGAACGCTGTCACCTCAGTCTGACACACACACACACACACACACACACCTGCAGTGACACTAATGAACGATGTGATAATCACCTGTGTGTGTGTGTGTGTGTCCTGTTGCCTGGCAACAGCTGATATTGATCGAACTGGTCTGTGAATTATTTATCATAAATTAATAATTAATGGGGTTTTTTCCGTCTGTGTTCAGCAGCTGCCGTCAGAGGGCGCCGCCCCCTCCCGGTGATGTCACACCGCCTGTCAATCATCCACCCGCTGCCGGACTGAAGCTTCTCCCAAGGGGGGTCCCAAGAACCTACAAGAACCCTACCCTCTTTGAGGTTCTATACGGTCTTTCTGGGTTTGTTAAGCTCAGTTCAGACCAAAGACTCGCGACGAGACGAGTTGAGCTGGCAGCTGCTCGCAGCGCGCCGGTCTGCAGGTCCCGAAACCTGCCGGTTCACACCGGAGCGACGTTTCCATAGCAACGACTCTGTACTTCCGTTCTAACTGCCGGCTTTGCAGGTGTTTTTTGCGGCTCAATATAATTTGTAGCGTCTTAAATATGAATGACGACAGTGACGGTGAGCTACTTTCTACAGTTGCATTTTTAGTGTTGATGAAACATAAAAAAACGAGAATTTGGAGCCGTCCATCAACAGAATATCCAGGGGGCTTCTGCAAATTAATGCCGTGAACTTGAGACAGGAGATCTCCCTCTTCTGTCAGTTCCTCCGTCTGTTCTCGGAGCAGTTCGTCGTTTAGAGGAGTTGGTGTCAGCAGAGAAAACACCAACCATCCAGACAGCGTTTCACCAGGTGACCGGCTGATGACGCTGCGCTTCTTGGCCACAGGTGAGCTACAGCCCGTAGACAGAAGAAGTTACATGACAGATTCAACAATTAAACTAAATTAAAAGTTTCCTCCTGACTCTGCCATAACAGCTGCAGGCTTCTCTTGTTCTTGCTTTTTCATTAGTCGTTTAGAACATTATTTCATTACTGTATTAATAACCGGTGTAATAAAGAAAGTAGGCCATACTTAATTGATGAGAAGCTATAACAACCTGAGTGTTTGTAACCTCTGATTGGCTGTTGAAACAGGTGACGTGTCTTATGTTCTAAAACCAGCTGAGTCTCAGGCCAGCTGAGGCCGGTTCACACCTGCTGCTTTACCTGAGACGTTTTACAACGGTTTCATCTGGTCGCGAATCTTTGGTCTGAACTGGCCTTTAGGGTTCTTTTGGGTTCCTCAGGTTGGTTGGGGTTATGTGGATCTTCTCACGGGTTCTTCAGGTTTGTTAGGAATGTTTGCAAGTTCCTTAAGGTTCTGGGACCATAAAGAATCTTCAGATTGAGCCAGTCTTTGTCTTTAACACGAGCACATGAAACGTTCCCTGCAGCACCTCAGAGGTTCTCTGTAGAACCACGTGAACCCTTGTTCCTCCTCACCTGTACGAGCTCAGGTGAGTTCAGGTGGCATCTGAACTTATAAACTCTGTCTGATGTCTGAGCTTCACTCTGAGCTGCGCCGCCACCTGCTGGATGTCTGAGGAACTGCATCTGAACCAGAGCCTGAGAACATTAGGGTGGAGGTCTTTCCTTCAGTTTGTTTACATTTAGAAGAAGACATTCCTCCTCTGACAGTCACATTATTTATTGATATATTCTGTTGGTGTCATAAATATTATTGATCACGTAGTTGCAGCTCTGATTTATTAGTTCATGTTTGTCAGATCTGCATTCTTCATCACATAATAAAATATTCCACTTGTTGAATGTTTATAATAATTAGAATTGTGCTGTGTGATTCTCACTGAACACCTGTCCTCCAGATGTTCTCACGTGCAGTTTTAAAACTTAGATTTGTTCTGCAGAATGCAATATTATTATATATTATGTCACTGTTGTAGCTGCTGGAGGTGGAGCTAGTGTTAACTGCTTTATATACAGTTAGTTTAATGTGTAAAATCAGATTCTATTTATTGATTATATTTTGTATCTACATTTCTGAACCTGCAAAGTAATCAGTAATTAAATGTCAGATAAATGCAGTGGAGTACAAGTAGTAAGCAGTATAACATGGAAATACTTAAGCACATCACAATAATACTTAAATGTTCTTGTACTTAAGTTTGTATTTTCTGCTACTTTACACTTCACAGCATTTTACCTGACCGCTTTAGATCCTTTTCAGATCAAGATTTATAATATGTAGTATTAATAATAATAAAGTAGTTTAACAAGACTAAACTCACCTTCACCTTCCAATATCAGCATATTTAGATACATAGGAGATGAGTTTTTTCTGACCATTTAAATTAGAAATGGAGCCGATATGTGAAATGCCAGCATGGACAAAGAATCTGTTCAAGCAGCTTTCTGTAAATGTCAATGATCGAACTGTGTAAAATGCAGGATTATATCTTTTTCAAAATAAAATGTGTAAATCATCAGAGCAGCAAACAGCTGTTGTGTATTAAAGCTCATTAACTCAAACCCATACAGTCCGTAGAGTTTATTTGAGTCAACAGAAATACATATAAATACATCTGAACATGAAAAAACCCCAAACAAAATATTACAGACAAAATAAAAATGCACGAACATCAACAGAAGAGTTCAGAGAGAAAACAGATCCACTTTAATAGGAAGTGATGTTTGTTTTGGGGGGGGGCAATCAGTGGGTCCTCAGCAGGACCCCCAGGCTCCTCACTGTGGCGTTGAGTGGCTGTTCAGGCACGTCTCTGGCCACCCGCTGCATGGGAGCCATGTTGGGTCCTTCCAGGGTGCCCAGCAGCCCTGAAACCACAACGACAGGAGGTCTCACTCTGAGCCCCCGTCACATGACCTCAGTAAATGACGTATGTTAAATGTTTCTGACCTTCTACGATCTTGTGGTAGGCGAAGTGCAGGTAGAGCAGGAAGAGCATGTGGAGCAGAGACAGAGTCCCACAGAGGAGGAGACGAGGAGTCTGACCCACAGTACGAGACAGCAGAGCCGCTACCTGACAGAGGATGAAACACACAAACCAGGTTAGCTCACAGCTGAGGGACAACAGGGGGCTGCTGGGAAACGTAGTCCTCACCATGCGAAGAGTGGACAGTCCTCCAACCAGCAGCCAGAGGACGTAGAACAGGAAGTGGATGTGGATGTTATAGGTGATGAGGAGGACGACGCAGTGACCAAACAGACCGTAACCCTGACGACAGGAGACAGGAAGTGATGTCACAAAGCATCCTTGAATCCTACGACAACTAACTGATTTAAATTCCTGTCAGGACACTTAACTTTTATACTTAGATAAAAAACACATTTTTACTTTAGTTTTCATGTTTTATTTTGCCTTTCAATGTTTGTCTGCTCTTTATTGTGTACTGTGTGTGTACTGTGTGTACTGTGTGTGTACTGTCACTGACCAGCAGGGACAGCATCTGCAGCATGGTGATCTGAGCGTTGACCAGGTACGCCAGGAAGTAGATGAAGGAGGAAACACCGAGCCAGTAACCAAAACATGTTCCTATAGCTGTTCCCATCAGGGTGCCCTCCCTCTGTAACACACACACACCTGAATGACATCCACACTGTAGTGCTTTGATGTTACTGATAAACTCTGAGTGTGAGTGTGTGTGTGAGTGAGTGAGTGAGTGAGTGAGTGAGTGAGTGAGTGAGTGTGTGTGAGTGTGTGAGTGAGTGAGTGAGTGAGTGAGTGTGAGTGTGTGTGTGTGTGTGTGAGTGAGTGAGTGTGTGTGTGTGTGAGAGTGAGTGAGTGAGTGTGAGTGTGTGTGTGAGTGAGTGAGTGAGTGAGTGAGTGAGTGAGTGAGTGAGTGTGTGTGTGTGTGTGTGTGTGTGTGTGAGTGAGTGAGTGAGTGTGTGAGTGTGTGTGTGTGTGAGAGTGAGTGTGTGTGTGTGTGTGAGTGTGAGTGAGTGTGTGTGTGAGTGAGTGTGTGTGAGAGTGAGTGAGTGAGTGAGTGAGTGAGTGTGTGTGTGAGTGTGAGTGTGAGTGAGTGTGTGTGTGTGTGAGTGTGAATGAGTGTGTGTGTGTGTGTGTGTGTGTGTGTGTGTGTGTGAGAGTGTGAGTGTGTGCGTTCTTACGATGACAGTTTCTGACGTCTTCATGCCGTGCAGCAGGATCGCCACCAGAGTGAAGACCAGCATCAGAGGACCGTACAGCTCACCTGCAATCTTCTACACACAGGAAGTACAACCTGTCAGAGGACTGGACCTGGACTTGAACCTGAACCTGAACACCAGAGGGGTGTTTCATAAAGATGTCTCAGAAAAGCAGCTCTTATTGTGAAAAGCCTGTCTTGAATGAACCTGACGAACTGACCCAGGATCAGTCCGGTCTGGTCTGGACCTCATGTGAGTCAGACCTGCTTCTGTCATGCTGAACTTGAGAAGAGACAGGAAGTAGAGGTGTGTACCTGGGGGAAGTTGATCATGCGGACAGGTATCATGGACTCCATCAGCCTGAGAGGAGACAGTTAGCAGCAGTTAGCATCAGACTGAGCAGGAAACCACAAACAGGAAGCGGAGCGTCGTACCTGCTGCGGACCTGCACCGGCTCCACATCAAAGTACGGCCTCAGGATGTCGATGTTGGCGTACAGGTTGAAAGCTCTGGAGGCCTGACGCTTCCCCGCCTGCCACACCTGAAGGCATCACACAGGTGGTTAGTACAACTGATCCACCAATAGAAACGGAGAACAATGTTTCCTTCATCTTTACTCTGGTTCTGCAGAGATTTGCTGGATGGAAACTGGTTCCGACTGGATTTTGGTGTTTAGAGAAGACCTGCGTGGAGCGTCCTGGTACCAGAACATTCATTACACCTGACACATACATACAGGCTCACAGTGAAGTGTAATGACCTCAGGCTATGGAGTGAAAATAGTCTCAATAATATTTGCAAATGTGTACTACATAAACGTAAACAATGATTTGTGCGTAATTTCAGGTATAAATGTGTTTCAATCCACATACAAATACCAAGCAGTTTGAAAATATTTTACTTACAGACTTTTAACTTCAGCTTCAGATCTCAAATGTCTCAAAGTTGTTTGCAGGGATCGCCTGTTACGCACGGATCAGGTTACTTTCGCTTTCGGGGTTTTGAGACTATTTTAACGCGGGTCCAGCTCCACAGACTCTAAATGATGTTGCGTTTACGTGCTGGTGGAAAACTGGGACATCTGGGCTTTCGGCGTATTCGTGTTTAATTTCAAAGTGGGAAAGACGTTTTTCTAAATAGACTGAATAGCTCGTCGCCCCTCGGTTAGAGCACATGCATTTACCAACCACAGACTCCATACAGTAACCGATAAATGTAAATGTATGGTTTAAATAAGCTGCTGCTAGGTGGTACAGTTGTTCTGCTGGGAAAACAGCACATTAATGCAAAACAAACCCCCACCCTCTATTGTTTGCAAAGTCTGAAACACTTTAAAAAAAATTAAATCTGTAAACATGTAAAACACTTGTTGTTAGTCCAATTAGATTTCTGTTTCAGTTGGCTGAAAGAAGCAAAAATACCGTCGTTATAAAGACCTCCAAAACCAGTCCAAAACCAGTCCAGCTAACCAGTGTTTCCTGCCTCCTGCTGTGAGCTGGGACTGTGTTCGCTCTCTGGACCCAGAACACCACATTAAATATAAAAACACCATCTTAGTGACATCAGTAGTATTGATGACTGTAACCATCTCAGTGTTGCCGACAGGAAACACAACCTCAGAGCTCAGATCTGGACTCACCTCATCAGCCACCTGTCGGCCCAGCTGCCCCTTTAACCCCTTCATGCCCAGAAACTCTCCGTCCTCTGCGTTGTTGTCCTCGGTGGCGGCCGCCTCAGCTGCCACCTCCTCCTCCTCCTTCATCCTCTGGTGCATCTCTCCCATGTCCTCGAAGCTGGAGCCCGACGTGTCGTCCATGTTCTCCATGTCCACGACCGCCGAGCCGCTGCCCTGAACACAACGCAGCAAACACGGGGTTAACGGCCGTTTAAACCAACCAACCAAGCACAACAACAAACACATTCACTCTTTGTTTCGGGGACGTTGTGACATTAGAAACAGTCCTCGTGCTGCTCCTGAACGTCTCTCGTGGTGGCTTCACTTAACGATTGTAAAACAAAGAACTCCTGTATCAACTCTGTTTCTTCTTCTTTCATCACCTGACGCCCCTCAGACCTGGTGACCCTCAGACCTGGTGCCCCTCAGACCTGACGCCCCTCAGACCTGACGCCCCTCAGACCTGGTGACCCTCAGACCTGACGCCCCTCAGACCTGACGCCCCTCAGACCTGACGCCCCTCAGACCTGACGCCCCTCAGACCTGACGCCCCTCAGACCTGACGCCCCTCAGACCTGGTGACCCTCAGACCTGACGCCCCTCAGACCTGACGCCCCTCAGACCTGACGCCCCTCAGACCTGGTGCCCCTCAGACCTGGTGCCCCTCAGACCTGGTGACCCTTATCATACTCACAGTATTTGTACTGCTGAGAATACTCACAGAACTTCGACTTACGTAGGATTGCAGGACTTGTAACAGAGTATTTGTACATTGTTGTATTTGTACTTCCACTTTAGTAAAAGGTCTGAATGCGTCTTCCACCACTCTTACTAGATCTTAGTGCTGCATTCGATACCATTGACCATCACATTCTATTACAGAGACTAGAACATTTTATTGGCATTAAAGGTACTGCACTAAGCTGGTTTAAATCCTATTTATCAGATCGATATCAGTTTGTACACGTTAATGATGAATCCTCTATGCACGCCAAAGTTAGTCACCGAGTTCCACAAGGTTCTGTGCTTGGACCAATTCTATTTACCTTGTATATGCTTCCTTTAGGCAATATTATTAGGAAGCACTCCATAAATTTTCATTGTTATGCAGATGACACCCAATTATATTTATCGATCAAGCCAGATGAAACCAATCAATTAGCTAAACTTCAAGCATGCCTTAAGGACATAAAACCTGGATGACCTGCAATTTTCTGATGTTAAACTCAGACAAAACCGAAGTTATTGTACTTGGCCCCGAACACCTTCGAAACACATTATCTAAAGATATAGTTTCTCTAGATGGCATTGCCCTGGCCTCCAGCGAAACCGTAAGGAATCTTGGAGTTATCTTTGATCAAGATATGTCCTTTAACTCCCACATAAAACAAGCTTCAAGAACTGCCTTTTTTCATTTACGTAACATTGCAAAAATCAGGCACATCCTATCTCAAAAAGATGCAGAAAAACTAGTCCATGCATTTGTTATGTCTAGGCTGGACTATTGCAACTCTCTATTATCAGGCTGCCCCAATAAATCCCTTAAGACTCCCAGCTGAAGTCCAGAATGCTGCGGCAGTTTACTGACAAGAACCAGAAAAAGAGAGCCCTTGTTTCTCCAATATTAGCTTCTACACGGCTCCCTGTAAAATCCAAGAATAGAATTTAAAATCCTTCTCCTCACCTTCAAAGCCCTAAATGGTCAGGCACCATCTATCTTAAAGAGCTCATGAGTACCCTATACCCCACTAGAGCACTGGCTCCCAGAGCCACAGGGTTCCTTTGTGGTTCCTAGAATCTCCCAAAAGTAGAGATGGGAGCCAGAGCCTTCAGCTATCAAGCTCCTCTCCTGTGGAGACAGATCCCAGTTTGGTAATGCAGGAGGCTGGGACAAGCCTCCTCGCTCTTTGATAGAAACATAGTGGGCTGTCCAGGCCCTGAGCCCCCCCTTAGTTATGCTGCTTAAGGCCCTAGACTTTGCCGGGGAACTTCCCTATGATGCACTGAGCTCTCTCTCCTCTCTTCCTCTCCATCTATCGCCCTCATATCCCATCAATGCTTGTTATTAATTCAACTTCTTCCATTAGTTGTGTGCTTTCTCTCTCTCTCTCTCTCTCTCCCCTTCTGTTGCTTTCTGCAGGTATTTCTGCCTCTGGAGCTGTGGAGTCTGGGTCTGTGGTTGCTGCCGCCTGCTGCCCCCGTGCTCCTGCTCTGCACCCGCTGCTGCTGTTGCTGTTGTTGCTGTTGTTATTAGTATTGCTATTATAATGTTGCTCTTGGTGTTGTTTCCGTTGGTGTTGGCATCAATGCCATTGCCATATCTATGCTGTGTTGAGCTGCTGTATGTTCTCTTTCCTCCTGCTCTCTCTCTCCCGCTCCCCCCTTCCCCCTTCAACCCAACCGGTCGAGGCAGATGACCGCCCACCTTGAGCCTGGTTCTGCTCGAGGTTTCTGCCTGTTAAAGGGAGTTTTTCCTTGCCACTGTCTCCTGGTGCTGCTCATGGTGGGAACTGTTGGGTCTCTGTAAATATAAAGAGTCGGTCTAGACCTGCTCTATATGAAAAAGTGCCCTGAGATAACTTTGTTATGATGTGATGCTATATAAATAAAACTGAATTGAATTTAATTGAATTGACCATGACGTCACTCAGGTGTGACTGCTGCCTGTTAGCTTGTTAGATTAGCGTAGGTTATGTCCAGGTTAGCTGTTAGCCGTTAGCTCACCTGGATGAGGTTATCATCGAAGCTTCCCCACGGTTCCGTGTTCGTGTTTCTGTTCTCGGAGCCCGCAGACATTTTTAGCAGGCAGTTCACCGTGTTTGTCCCGGGTCGGGTTCTCCCGGGTCGGGTTCTCCCGGCAGACTGACGGACTTTAATCTCCACAGAACGAACAAAAACCCGATGTTTGGGCTCTAAAATCTACGTCACAAACAGCTGACCCTGCGCGATGACGTCACTGTGGGCCGAGGGGACGTGGAAGACGAAAATGTCGCGAGATCGTCGTGTAGCGTTTCTGTTACCTGAGGATCCTTTTTATCAATATTTCCTTTTATGCCTCGTTTCCACTTTCCTACAGAACGTTTTGAAACCATGAATTCTGCTTGTGTTTTTATCAGAGCTTAAACTTTATAGCTGTAACTTAACAACAGTTATTTCTGAGCAGCAGTAAAAGTGAAGTGAAGCAGTTTTTGATGTTTTAGAATCAATATGCACCCCCCTTCCAGCCGACCCTCTCTGTGAGCGCTCAGTGAGGACTGGCGTTTCTCCGGGGCACTGGCTCCTGTGACTTGTTGTCAAAGGGCATCATGTAGAACAGTCCTGAATCAGCAGAATCCACCAGGGGCTGGCCCCCCAAAGGGTCCCAGGTGACTCATAGGAAAGAAGAAGAAACAATAATAATTATTATTAATCTGATTTCAACTTCTGGACTTTTCTCTAATCTTTGATTTTAGTGAAATATTGATCGTTTGAACAGTTATTGAAACGAAACCACGTGAGAACTTTAGAGGACAAGAGACACAACTACACACTGATTTAACACAACTACACACTGATTTAACACAACTACACACTGATTTAACACAACTACACACTGGTTTAACACAACTACACACTGGTTTAACACAACTACACACTGATTTAACACAACTACACACTGGTTTAACACAACTACACACTGATTTAACACAACTACACACTGGTTTAACACAACTACACACTGATTTAACACAACTACACTGATTTAACACAACTACACACTGATTTAACACAACTACACACTGGTTTAACACAACTACACACTGATTTAACACAACTACACACTGGTTTAACACAACTACACACTGATTTAACACAACTACACTGGTTTAACACAACTACACTGATTTAACACAACTACACTGGTTTAACACAACCACAATTGATTTAAATAATAACCACAATAAATTGGTTTAATGTGAACTACACACCTGATTTAACACAACTACACTGGTTTGTCAATAACTACACACCGATTTTAACACAATCATTACCTCGATTTGGAATCACAGCCACACACCGATTTAACACAAATTCATACACTCGATTAACACAACTACACTGGTTTAACAACTACACTGGATTTAATACAACTACAATTGATTTCCATCACAACTACTAAATTGATTTTAACAATACAACTACACACTGGTTTAAATAATAACCACACACACTGATTTAACATAACTACAATTGATTTAAATACAACCAATTGGTTTAACACAACTAATAATTGGATTTAACACAACTACACTGATTTAAATAATATTGTGCCACAATTGATTTTAAATACCAACTACACACTGATTTCAATACAACTACACTGGTTTAACACAACTACACACCTGATTTGAATACAACTACAATTGATTTAACACAACTACACACCGGTTTAAATACAATCACAATTGATTTAAATACAACCATAATTGACGAATACAACTACACACTGGTTTAACAATAAATCCATGCTAATAATGGATTTAAACACAACTAGCCAATTGGTTTTAACATAACCACACACCGATGACTTTATCATTTCACCATACACACTGATTTAACACAACTACACACTGGTTTAACACAACTACACACTGACTTAACACAACTACACACTGGTTTAACACAACTACACACTGGTTTAACACAACTACACTGATTTAACACAGCTACACACTGATTTAACACAACTACACACTGATTTAACACAACTACACACTGGTTTAACAGAACTACACACTGATTTAACACAACTACACTGGTTTAACACAACTACACACTGATTTAACACAACTACACTGATTTAACACAGCTACACACTGATTTAACACAACTACACACTGATTTAACACAACTACACACTGATTTAACACAACTACACACTGGTTTAACACAACTACACACTGGTTTAACACAACTACACACTGATTTAACACAACTACACACTGATTTAACACAACTACACACTGATTTAACACAACTACACTGGTTTAACACAACTACACACTGATTTAACACAACTACACACTGGTTTAACACAACTACACACTGATTTAACACAACTACACTGGTTTAACACAACTACACTGATTTAACACAACTACACTGGTTTAACACAACTACACACTGATTTAACACAACTACACACTGGTTTAACACAACTACACACTGATTTAACACAACTACACTGGTTTAACACAACTACACACTGATTTAACACAACTACACACTGATTTAACACAACTACACTGATTTAACACAACTACACACTGGTTTAACACAACTACACACTGATTTAACACAACTACACACTGGTTTGTGTGAAGACACCAGCGGAAGTCAGGCTGCGGTTCCCGCCGCTCACCAGCAGGGGGCAGTCTCTCTCTGTCTGACTCGAACGGGGTGTTGCTCTTAGTTATCGCGAGACTTGTCCACCCCTGCAATTTCCTTGACGTGATCGTGACATTGGGGACCAGCTGGTGAAAACACCGGGTTTTAACGGATCTCTTTTTCGGTTTAACGTGTTACCGAACTAACTTGGATTATTTATGACATCGAAGTCGAGAGTCCACAGCAAAGGCACACGGTGAGTTCAACCGTCCGCGGCTCAGAAAACGGCTCTTTTCACATCGAAAAGCTCAGCTAGCTCAGCTAGCTCCGTGACAGCTCCGGGGCCTCTCAGCTCCGGGACAGGGCCTCTCAGCTCCGGGACAGGGCCTCTCAGCTCCGGGACAGGGCCTCTCAGCTCCGGGACAGGGCCTCTCAGCTCCGGGGCCTCTCAGCGTCCTGCCGACAGCTGGGATCCACACTGAGAAACCGGACTGGCTGACTCCGGTTAGATCATGAGACGCGTTTGTGGCTCTTTAAGGTCTCAGTCATCGTTAAGGTTTAACTTAGTCTAACATTAGTTCTTAATGCTAGTATTCACTCTGTAACAGGGTGAGAAGTATAAAGTAGATATTTGATTAAAGTGAGGTGATAGTTTACTTGGTGAGCTTAGCTGTCGGTGCTGTGCGCACGGCTGATCGATCACTAATGGATGTAATATGGGTGTTTATGTCGGAATGTGCAGCTCCCGGTGTCCTCCGGCCCCCCCTGCGGGGCCTCTCCCGGTGTGTGTGTGTGTGTGTGTGTGTGTGTGTGTGTGTGTGTGTGTGTGTGTGTGTGTGTACGTGCGGGCCGACAGGCAGTGATGGCGGACAGTCAGAGACTCGCTTCCTTGTTTCTCTGAGAGAAAAACTAAACGTTACCCGGTTTTGTTTCATTGTCAGCGGCTGAACCGGGAGCTGAGGACGGTCGTGTGTTTTTAGGTCGCTGAGTCATCAACATGAGGTACGATAACAGAATTCACCGAATTATGGGCTGTGTTATGCAGTTATTGATTATATAAGATGTTATGCAGAGAACCTGCAGTACTGTCAGTACAGAAACTCAACTCTGATGTCTAAAGGACATTACATGCTAATGTTCACTCAGATTTAGTGAGGTGAGAGTACTAGTACCATGGTGTCAAAATACCCTGCATTCATAACTACAGTAAAAGTACTGTTCTAATATGAGCTGGTGTGATTATTATTATCTACAGACCGTCAGCTTCATTGAACTACTCTAAACTTCGTCATTAACTAACTCTGTCTTTACATTCAGCCAGCGTGGAAGAATCAAAGTGTGCATCAGTCAGCTGGTCAACACTTGACAGCCATCCTGTAATAACCTCATAACTTCAGTCCGTATCGGCCACCTACACACTCATTAAAAAGACTTTGAATGAAATGCACAAACCCAGTTTGGATCAAATCTGTGTGAAACTGTATATTTTACAACCTTAACTCTTCCATAATGGAGCTGAAATACTGCTGATTATTTCATTTAATTCAGCTTTAAGCTTCTCAGGTGGATGTTTGTTAAATGACATGAAATCTCTTGGGGTTTTGGACTGTTGGTCGGACGAAACAAGACATTTGAAGACGTCCCCTTGGACTATTCTGTGGAAATATTTGTATTAATTATCACTGCAGGTTTGTACATGTTTATAGACAGTGTCTGTGTCTGGTCTCTGGTTAAACGTGAGCAGTGAGAGGCCATGTTGCTGCTCAACCTACAGAGAGAGTTTCAAACATTAACAGAAAGTAGCTGGACTCTGAAACGTTCCCTCCTGCAGTCAGAGGTCTGAGGGTCAAAGGTCAGGTGAGAAAGTGAAGCGGGCTTCTTATCAGCCGGCTGTTTACAGCTGATACTGCAGCAGCGCCGCTCCCTGAGGCCGCTCCCACTCCCACCACGAAGAAACAACAGTCATGTGACAGCGATTCAACAAGAGTGATCAGTTTTAGATTTAGAACATTTTCTTCACAATGTTGCTGTTGCCACTCAGTCTGGAGTTACATGATTGTGTCTGGAAGTACTCTACTATGTCTTAAAGTACTGCACCATAGTGTGGAAGTACTCCACCCGGTCTGTCTGGAAATACTTCACCCTGTGTAGAGGCACTAGAGGTATTTTTCCATGTCTGGAAGTACATCGTAATGTCTTGAAGTACTCCTCTGTGTGTTGGAGTACTCCTGGAGTGTGTCAGGTGTTTCTGTATTTTTGAGGACGGTTGTGTCTGAAATAATTCAGTGGTCTGACTGGTTTAATCCCAGTGGATCCTGGTGACCCACCAGCCCTCTGACCAATCACAGAGCACCATGCAGCTCTGTTCACAAACAACATGATGTCAGCTGAGTCAGACACTGTATGGACAAACATAAGCTGCAGAAAATCTGCTGCTGAAAGAGCTGACTCACCTGTGTGGTCGGGACTCACCTGTGTGGTTGACTGTTTTTAACCTGACGGAACCATAAAGAACCCAGCAGTTTCAGACATGAATCAATAAAACCCATCTGCTGCTGTCGGGGCAGTTGATGGTGATGGCAAAATTAATATTTAATAATCATGTATTGATAATAAAGATTTATATTTGTATATGATCAGATTCATATAGAGACTCAGCTTTTAAAGGAGACGTGAAGGTATGTTTTTCAGAGTGCGCTCCATTAGAAGTTAGAGGTTTTATTCTGCATTAATGTTTTGGTTTAATTGAGTTAAACCACCTGATGTTCTTTAAAAGAGCCTTTGACCCAATAAACAGTTAAAGATTTTACTGCAACATGAATGATTTACACAGCTGCAGCATACAGACAGACAGATAAACATGTTGTATTGATCAGTCTGTAACAGAGTGATCAGTGGTGAAAGCAGAAGTGAAGGATGAGGAAAGAGTGTTCAGTCACAGCGAGTGGAGGGTTAGTTTACCCTCACGTGAGACTGAAGGGGACGCGTCTTTATCTCAGGATCTGGACATTAATGAGTTTGGTAAAACCCCCAAATACCATCAGACCTTCAGGCCCCAACAGCCTTGGCGTTACGCTGCTGATCAGACCGACCTGATCACAAACCTGATCAATGTTACTGAATGTAACTTCAGTCCAGATCCAGTTGGACCCGTTTTATTTTGACGCTGTGTGTTCCCTGTTTCCTGTCCAGGATGCCATCGGTGGAGGCTGCAGCCAGCGGGCTGAAGCAGTGCCGGCAGGCCCAGGATCAGCTGGAGGGCGCCATCAACGGTGTGATGAAGGCCGAGCAGCAGCTGAGGGAAAACACCAGAGAGGTCAGGACCTTCATCATCCTCGTCTGTTTGTCTGTCTGTATGTGTGTGTGTGTGTGCGTGGTCGGTCTGAGAAACACCAAAAACATGTTAAATCCTCCCGTTGTTTGTTCCTGCACCTGCGGGCGCCGTGGTAACCCAGGCTCAATTAACCATCAACTGGTTAGGTCACGTAATGTGTGTGTGTGTGTGTGTGTGTGTGTGTGTGTGTGTGTGTGTGTTGACTGTATAAAGAAAGGTGAGCGGAGGTGGAGCTGGTGGAGTGAGCATATAAAACACCAGAGAGAAAGAGAGAGAGAGAGATCGAGCAGGGTGTGGCAGAGTGAGTATATAAAAGAGTGGAGAGAGAGAGACGACTTCATATCACTGACAGACTGAGGACAGCTTCATATGCTGGACTCTACTGGACTCTACTGGACTCTACTAGTGTAGTCTAGCGCTTCCTCTGCAGCTCCAGGTAAAGCTGTGTGTGTGTGCGTGTGTTTATGAATAAATTAAGTCTAGTCTTGAGGACAAATGCACATTGTCTCTGATTTCACGGACTCACAGTGTGTGCTGATTGGTTAAGCTTTGTGACTTGGGCTGCAACTGACACTGTTAATTTGATTATTGATTAATGTTGTCATTGTTTCCTAAAGCCTCCAAATGTTGAATTGAGATAAATTAACATAGTTAATGAGTTAAAGTGACTGTCTGAGGTTGTGTGAGTTTCTCCTGGAGCACTGACTGGATTTAGAAATGTTTTTGTGTGTGTGCTGCTGCTGCTGCTGTTCCTGTAAGCCCCGCCCCTCTGTGTGGATCAAACAATCAGAGTCCTCGTCATAGCTCATTGAGTTTAGTTTGGAGCTGCAGAGCTGAGCGTGTCTAGATGGGAACCCTACACACACACACACTTGCACTGACTCAGCACAGCAGCTGAGTACCCGGGAGAAGGTGGACAGCAGACCAGGAAGTTCTGGTTCTGAACCAGTGTGACCCACGTGTTAGAAAGGCTCTGGTCAGGTTTAGGAAAGATCGTGGTTTGGGTTCAAATCAGAAGTCGAGGTTTTGGTTTGATACGAACAGCCAACTCCTGGGTGAAAGTCCAGTGTTTGACCCGACCTGTACGCTCTATGGACTTTGTCGCTCTTTATACGACGCCACCTGACTTAAAGCTTCCTGCCAGCAGACCTGCTTAGACCACGTTGCAGCCAGCATATGAAACAAAACGCCGCTCCTCGTGGCTCCACAGCGAAGAAACAACGTGAACACATCTCGCGAAGGTCGAGGGTTTTGCAGATCTACAGTTACCATGTAGACACGACCGCAGGAGGCGCTCACCTGCCTGTCTCACCTGTCTCTCACCTGTCTCTCACCTGTCTCAGGTACGTGCGGAGCTGCACAGCTGTGTGAGCCGTCAGCAAGAGGCGCTGCGCTGCAGGGAGGTGTGGCTGCTCGGTCAGATTGAACTGCTGGAACAACTCAAGAGTGAAACTCTGCAGCAGCAGCTGCAGCAGCTGCACTGGGTACCTGCTCCCTCTGTACTGGTTACTGACTGGTTAGACTGGTGACTGCAGCTGTGACCATCAGACCACAGCCACACTTGTTCTCCATGTCTGCTTCACTAATCTAAACCATCAATAAACTCAGTCTGAAGTCACATGATGAATCTGACCAATCAAGACGTCCACAGTTTCTGATGTTTACTGTGTGTGTGTGTTTCAGCTCCGAGGTCAGTTTGATGTGATTGTCCATCAGCTGCAGAACTCTAACAGCAGCAACGAGCTGAGCAAGCAGCTGAGCAGCTGCATGGAGAGGTACTGCACACACACGCACGCACGCACGCACACACACACACACACACACACACACAGTGAGGAGGACTGTTTTTGGTTTGTAGTTAATGAGTTTGCAGAGTTTCTGTGTGAAGATGAATGCTTGTGTCTGCAGATCGTCTGTCTGTGAAGAAGGTGATGATGATGAAGGTGAGTGTGCTGTAACTGCTGGGCGTGTTGGTTTTCTCCTCCTGTGCGTGCAGGTTGTCCTCTCTGAGTCTGACACCTGAGGAAACACCTGAGATGAGTTTCCATGCCGACACTCGCTCTCTGAGGCAGGCCATCACCTCGTTCGGCAGCATCACAGCTCAGGTAACACACACACACACACACACACACACACACAAACACACACAAACACACACACACACACACACACAGACACACAGACGTGCTGCTGATAAGTGTTTTCTGTACTTCTTGTTTGTAGCTTGTGGAGGGTGTGTCCTCTCAGAGCCCTGCCCACCAGAGAGGTCAGGTGCAGAGTTGTCCAATCGCTGCCAAGAAACAGGTAACTGGGCCCAGCAGGTAGAGAGCAGGTGGGAGTGTTTGTCACCCCGCTGAGAGCGGTGATAAACTCGTGTTTCAGTGTGTGTGTCTCGGCACTAACAGAAGAGATCCGGATCCTCCAGACCAGGTTCGTGTTTCTGATCAGACTAAATCTGTGTCTCCTCAGAAGACGGAGGCCGGAGCTCTGGGCGACTGGCTGCTGGGAACTCCTCCAGCAAGCAGCGCTCCTATTGGTTACCAGTCCAGCAAGAACCCTCAGGATTGGCTGATGTCACAGAAGGAGAGCAAGGTGAGACAGACGACTGTCCGAGTCCGAGCAGATGTCTTCAGAGTCCTGTTTCATCTGCCTGACCGATACCCAGAGACACTCAGTTCCCTGTGAGAGTTAACAACTGAAACCTTGAACCAGAAGTTATTTGGGATTTTTACTGAGAAACTACTGGATTATGAAATGTGTTGCTGGTTATTTTCAGCTCTGGTTGGTTTCCATGACTACAGAACTACAGACCGTTCGATTACCAGCTGCTGTGGAGACTTTTCCCTGAAAGTTTAGACCTCAGGAAATACTGATTCCTTAAAAGTGTTGATGATCCTGGACCTCAAAGTTAACACAAGTCCAGTTCTGGATTCAAAACAATAATCAGCCGGAGTTGTTGCTACATTTGAAACCTCCATGTTGTTCCTGTTGATCACATGTCGGAGTGACTTCCTGTGTCTTTGTTGCAGACTTCCTGTCCCGTCCTGGCCTCGGTGGACTTCCTGCAGGCCTGGGGTCAGCTCAGGGACCTGGAGGCATGGCTCCTGCAGGACCAGACCCCCATCAGCAGGGAGAGGACCAGCAGCAGCTGCAGCTCCTCCTTCTCCATCGAGAAAATCGACGAATCAGAGTTCATCATCTCTCCTGAGGAGGAGGAGGAGGAGGAGGAGGAGGAGGAGCTGAGCGACTGGCTCATCACCCCGCCCACTGTTGCCATGGAGACCATGTCAGATGCTGAGCGGTGGCGGTCGGTGCTGAAGCCGTTCGAGGACAGCTGGTCGTCCAGTGATTGGCTGGTGGGGTCGAGCCGCCCCCCCGCCGACTGCTCCTCCTGCTGCCAGACCATCAAGGCTGTGGAGATCGAGAACTTGGGTCAGCTCAAGTGCCTCAAGACCCCGCCCGCCTCCAGCCCCAACTCCCCCACCTCCCCTGCCCCCCCCACGCCCCCGGTGACGGCGGCGGCCCTGGAGGTGTGGCTCCAGCAGGTGGTGCCGGTGCAGCAGACCTGCAGGGCCAACGAGGTCTGCTCCACCTACTCCGACTGCGTCTGTGAGGAGAACTGTGGGAGAGAAGCTCTGAACTTCTGGCTGCTCGAACAGGACGGACGAGACAAGAACGGAGTCCCTGTTGCCAAGAACGCCCCGCCCGCCGCCAAGAACGCCCCGCCCACCGCCAAGAACGCCCCGCCCACCCTGCACCTCAGGCAGCAGGAACAGAAGGTGTCCTGTTTCCTCTTGATTAGTTTCAGTTCACAGTAAAACTCAGTGACAGGGAGCAGTTTGTGACTCTGTGTCGTCTCTCCTCAGGTTCACGCCATCCTGGAGGCCTGGCTCCACCCCACCAACACCTCCTCCTGCAGGACTCCTCTGCAGGCTCTCACCTCCTCCCTCTCTGGCTGGGTGGCTCCTGAGGAGGAGAAGGCCAGCAGGGAGGAGCACAGCTCCCAGTTCAAGCCTTCCTCCTCCTCCTCGTCTCCATTCCAGCGGCCTCTGGATCCAGAACTCTGGGTGCTTCCAGGACAGACTCCTGCTGCTCCAGACAAATGGCTGCTGAAGAAGAGAACTCAGGCTCAGGTAACAGGACCACTGAGACCAGCAGAGACCAGTACAGATCAGCAGAGACGGGTCATGACAGGGTCATTCAGAGAAAGTGAACGTCGTCCAGCATCGAACCTGTTTCTCTGTGTTGGTTCAGTGTGATGTCATCGACTTCACCATGACGTCCTGACTGTTTAATTCCTGTTTCCTGTGTGTAGGAGCGTCTGGCGCTGCCCACTGTCTGTGACCTGTTCTCCTGTATGAAGGTGGGCGGAGACAAAGAGAAATGGCTGCACAAGGCTCCTGAACAGGTAAGTTCAGTCAGTCAGAACAGAGCAAAGCAGTCATGTGACTGGAGCTAATGTTAGCTGATGCTAGCTGATGTTAGCATAGCAGGAGGGTGTGTCTGTTCCCTTGTTGGTAACCTGTTCAAACCACAGACTGTATATAAAGATGGCCGACATGACGGCTCCCCAACAGTGAAGCCAGAACACCTGGATCGCCCCCTGGTGGCTGGCTACAGTATAGGTCATAAGCCCCGCCCCCTCCATGTTAGTGGATGGGACATGGGCCAAACTGAAAAATCAAAGTACTCGTCAAATAAAATGTTCCCAAAGATGGTTTCTGTCATTTCAGGTTCTTATCACGCTGATGTTTGTTCACGTGTTCGTTTTTCTGATTAATTTGGTTTTAATTAGTTATTGATGCTATAAAAAGGGGGTGTCACATCATGATTGACAGCTGTCAGTGTGCTGTGATTGGTTCAGGCGGCTGTATAGGCGGGAACGCGGATCACTACTGTGCAGACTCTGGCTCCAAATATCTGGGGTATTTTGGCTTCATTTTTTACAGTGGGAGGAAGAGGAGACGCGTCGGCCATCTTTATATACAGTCTGTGTTGAATGAATGTTTTGCTGCAGTAAAAGCGACTCACCTGTGCACAGGTGCATTTTATAAGATATTTGATTTATTATTATCGAGGTAAACGTGACAATCGTTGGTTCGGAGAGGAATGTTTTCTTCTCTGATAACTCAAGTCTGCTTTCCTTCCAGATGTGACGACGACGATGTTTCTTCTTCTCTCCTCCGGGAGTCACTTTATTATCGCTGATCAGCGCACACGACCACAACAATCTAACCATTGCCTCCTCCTTCCTGTGACATCACCACGCTGAGCTGCTGCCCGCCGCTCTCCTCCGCACAGCAACTATTTTGCTAATTGATTTGTTATTTAATCAATGTGATTCTAACTTCTTTATTTGAGGTTTTGCTGTTTGATTTCTTTGGACTTTTAATTGGATGAAACGAGACATTTGGAGACATCAGCTCGGTCTTTAGTGTTCTTCATTATCAAACCATTCATCGATTTGTTGAGAAAGTAATTGGCAGATTAATCAATAATGAAAATAATGAGCTGCAGGAGGGGGCGGGGCCTGAGGGGACAGTCGACGGGGCGGGGCTAAATCCTTTGGTGGGCGGAGCTAATGTTAGATATAATGTAGCCTTTATCTTAAAGCTGTTTTTATGATTTCACTTCATTTCTTTATGCAACAATCTTTTCTTTTTCAAACTGCTGAACTACAGAGAACCACTTCCTGTCCAGACTGCAGGCTGCTCGCATCACTTCCTGAGTCCGATGTTGTTCTTCCTGTATATTGTAGTTTCCAGGAGACGTCGGTGACGATACCTGCTTTCTTTAAAGTTACAGTCCTTCACTTTGTCACACTACTCATGTCGGCCTTTGCACATGCTCAGTAGTGTTTTTCCTGCTCGGCCCATTGAGGCGTCGCACACTTTAAAATCTGAAAGGATTCAACATTCAAACTGAGCTGCGTCACGTCACAGTGGACGTCTGTGAGTTTAGCTGCAGTGACGTGAGTGGCCACTGGCTGAGGGGAGGCGCTGCGTCACATCTATTGATCTATCAGTTAATCGATGTATTAATAGATGACCGGGACTCGTCAGCAGAGGGCGATGTTCTTTTATTATTATTAATATAATTATTATTTTAAACATGTATCAAGTGAAGAGTGTTGGGTCTTGCAAATTAAAAGCTCTTGGACTTGTTTTGCCCTGAGTCAGGTCTTGCAGGCAGACAGACCTCCACCATCTCTAAAATCTACAGAATCAAAAAACAAAGAACTGCGTTTCCCAGAATGCCTTGGGTGGAAGCAGCCTGCAGTCTGTTGGTAGACGGGTCACATGACTCCGCGGTGTCAGCAGTGATTGGTGCTTTTTATTGAAGCTGCGGGGGGCTTCTGTCATATAGACCTGTGATGTCATCAGTACTCTCTTCCTGCTGTGATTCTCTACAGTAATAAAACATGCTGACATCATCGCCGTGTCTGTGACATCACTGTGTTTTAAGTAACAAAGTACATTTACTCAGGATCTCTGTTCGTTATCTGGCTTCACTGAGCCGAACAACCGCGGTCACATGACGCTGGTTATCAGCTCGATAAGTCAACCCAGGGTTTCCCAATCAATGAGTGCGTTCACATGAAAGGGGCGGGGTTTGCAGCATGTGACCAATCACAAACATGACAGGTGTACTGGCAGCAGAGCAGCATACTTTACAAACAAGAGCAAACTGTAATATTAGAGAAACACGAAGAAGTTAAACATCATCCAGGCTGAAAGCTACACAGCTGGCAGGAATATCACTGACTGTGAAGATTAACAGGTTTATAAGATCACTGCCCGTCAGCAGTATCCATTAAGTTAATGTGTTGCTCAGATGTTCTTATGGAGTGTTTGACAGTTTTATCCTGATTCTTTCAGCTGCAGCCCCGGCGATGTCAAAAAATAAATATAGAAACATAATTTAGCGGTAAATAAACTTACATTCATCTCTTCTAAGTACAAAGCTTTAGTGCTTCAGTCTCTGCTGTAGGACGACGCAGAAACTCTCAGATAAACAGAGTTCCTCTCATGATCCACGTACCGAGCTCCGCTTCTTTTCTATTGGTGATGTGTGCAGCATCAGTTACCATGGTGATGTACCCCAGTAAGACGTGAACCACCGTCGTCGTACTGAAAACCCAGAGTTAAACCTGAAGTTATCTTGCTAACCACAAATCCTGCTTCGTAGTACCTCTGGTCACCCACAACTACTAAAATAAGAGCAGGAATTATCCTGAAAACATCTGAGCTGAAGAAGAAAAACCTGTTACCTGAACACACCACACACACACAGTCAATGTCAGCTGTTGACTGGACTCAAACAGGAAGTTCACTGAAGGAAACGAACCAGTTTAACTTTATTCTGAAGGGGAGAAGGAAAGAAGGAGAAATTTGAACTCATTCATTTGATTAATTGAAATAAAAGAAAGAAGAACTGAAGGAAAAAATAAAAAGTGAACCTGAACTTTTAGTTTCAGGAGAAGGAAGTGAGAAATAAAAACTGGTATGAAGCGTCAGCTGACACGCACACACACACACACACACAGATAACGTGCTGATAAACTTCCTGTTTACTGCAGCTGATGAGGTCACACCCTCCACCAGGAGGACACTGATAGACAGAGCTGTGACATCACTGTGACATCACTGAACACACCGCCATCTCAGTTTATTATCCAGGAGTCTTAACTCTGCTGCTCTGATCTGACACTCTGCTTATTAATCAATAATCAATCAGTTCTCCCATTCGATTAAAGGAAGTCTGCGTTCTGTCTGTCAGTCAACTGAACGTCTTCTGGTCGCACAAAAATTCAATAATGACTTTAATCAATCGATCAGTTGCATCTCAGCATGTGTTCACTTTGTTGAGAAGGTGAAGTTCAGCACTGTGACCTTTGACCCCGACACAGCTGTGTTTGTGTACTTCAGGGTCATCAGGAAAACATCAGCGCTGAGGATCAGTGGACTCAGCTGTTTGGACAGACAGGAGGTGACCTGACACACACACACACACAGGCTTTTTATTTTGGACTGTACTTCCTGTCTCAGTCCTGCAGCAGCTGTTTTGTGTTTGTTAGTGAACCGGGTCAAACGCTGACTGTTTTGATTTGCAGGATTATTGATCTGGATCATGTCCTGACTCAGAACCAGAGACCAAACATCAAAATGAATAAATCAACTGTTTCTTTCAGAAGAGTCTCCAGGTGAGCAGGTTTTTACTGTTCGGGAGTTTCTGGGTTTATTTTTCAGGTTCACTTCTAGTTTTTATTCTTCATTGAGGTTTGGAGGTGATGAAGCCAGAGCAGGACAGGTGTGTGCAGGTCTCAGTCACCTGATGGAAAGTGATTCTCTTTCATTTGTTTCAACATTTTTACATCATACAAAAATACAAATATTACAAACCCTCATAACGAGACCAATAAACACACAGCAGACTCGTTCTGTTCTGGACTTTATTGAGCAGAAAGCAGCAGTTTGAGTCTGGACTCAGTCTGACATGTTCCCTCTTTATTGTCTTGACTGAAGCTCGTTTCAGGGCTGTGAGGTCAGATAGATGAGCTGACAACATGTGAGGTCACTTCCTGTGTAATCCCCATCAGGATCTCTTTGCCACTCTTTGTTCTCCTTTGAGTTTTTCTTATTGAACGCTGGTGCAGAATGAGACCCCCACCTTCACCTGTCCTTTCACTTCACTGATAACATGTTGCGTCTGTGCGTCCTGTGAGCTCGTGTCCGTGGAGACGTGGAAACTTGTGTAATGTTTAACTTTATGTCTTTTTTTCTCTTGGATGTTCAGTAAAAACAGAGACTTTGCAGAGTTTCAATCAGACTTCACGTCCCAACATGCATTGCAAACTGCACATCTCAGCTGATTCCCTCTCTGGAGACAAACAGCTGTGCAGGAAGGAGGCTGAAGTGAAGGCAGAGAGCGCCGCCTGCTGGTGACTAGGACTCACTGCAGCTGAATGAGTGAACTGAATGTGACCATTCTGATTATAAACTGCTGTCAGTTTAATACATCTGATGTTATTTCATTATTACATCAGTATGTTTGGAAATACAGTCAGTCAGCAGGTGAATCCGGACAGATAATTATATTATTAATATTAGTAATAATGACTCAAAGAACACTAATTCCATCACAACATTAACAAGCTTCGCTGTGGACAGGAACACACCTGGGTCAGTCTGCAGATTATATGTTTGTATTTATGACTATTTCTTTTATTTATTCACCTTTACAAAGGTTTCATGTTTATGTATTGTTATTGTGTAACTAAAACAAGTCTTTTATTTCACTTTAATGAAGAAGAATCTTTTTGTTGTTAGTGCCCAGAGGAACTAAGAAATGCAAATATATATATTTATTTTCCATTGAAGGGCTGTCTGTGGTTCAAGTGTCGAGTCTTAGAAAGAGTTTAGCACCTTTAATTTATTAATAATATATCTAACGTGTTGTCTGACAAAATCTTGCGTGATGACACCAGCCACGTCCATTCGCTCATGAAGACCGTGAGATGCAGATGAAAGCCCCCAAAAATCTAGCAAGTGAACCTCGAGGCATTCTTTTGTCACACATACTGATCCCGAACGTCAAGATTGAACTTCTATGGTCAAATCGACAATTTTCATCGGATACGTACGAGGCAGTGAAGGGCGGGAACCTCCGGCAGCACTGTGACTGAACTATAAGAAGTTGTAAATTTGTGAACTGTAATCGCTAAGTAGTTGGTTGGGTCAATGCCGACGTTACTGGAAGCCTATAAGGATTGTAAATATCTACTGACATGGTCATTAGTTGTATGTAAAGTAGATATGAGGCAAGATTACCTAAAAATTATTGATTTTCAAGATTTGAGTTCAAGATGCCCTGAGAGAACGTTACTTATCTCCGTTATTCTTCATAAAATATACAATATAACTCCAGAGAGTAATAAACACGGATAATGCACCTTCAGTACAACTTGTAAAATATAGATATAATCATCAAAACACGAACTTTATTCGTTTGAAACCGCTAGGTCTCCGTGCTGTCAGACACAGGCTGTTGTGAAGCTTCACGACACCCCGCGACATTTGGGGGCAGAGTTTGCGGGTTTTTAGTCCGCCGGCCAATCAGATTCGATGCACCGAGCAGGCTGCGCAGCAGCTGAACCAATCACAGGCCGGAGAGGATCCGGACGGTTCGCCGCCTGCCGCCTCTGAGCCGCAGCGTCCCATCCGCTCTGCCCGGCGACCTTCCGCTCCGCGCCGCGCCGCGCCGCGCCGCGCCGCTTCAGGGACGTCGCAGCAGCGGTTGCTAGCCGACAGGCTGCCGCTGCTCTCCGGCTGGGATGTGACGGAGGTGCGACGGAGATAACCGACTCAAATTCTCCTCGAGGACCGAACCGGGAGACGCGGGACCGTTCCGGGTTGAATCGTAAGTGTTTAGGTAGAAAATGATCTCGGTGATTTGACCGGTAAAAAGCTGAAAACGAGGCGGGCTGCGACGCAGCGGCGGGGCGGTGCGGATGTGAGCTGATGTCCGGGTGGAAATCCACCGGAGTCCCGGCAGGTGTTCACGTGAAGGCCGGTAACGTGGAAAAATACCGTAACAAAGCCGGCTGCTGCTGACGTCAGCACAGGTCGATTGAAGAGAGAAATGGTGACAGAAAGCTAACCTGAATATTTACTGCTGCTCTTCATCATCTCCTGCTTCTCTTCATCATCTCCTGCTCCTGCTCCTCTTCATCATCTCCTCCTGCTCCTCTTCATCATCTCCTGCTTCTCTTCATCATCTCCTGCTCCTCCTCTTCATCATCTCCTCCTGCTCCTCTTCATCATCTCCTCCTGCTCCTCTTCATCATCTCCTGCTTCTCTTCATCATCTCCTGCTCCTCCTCCTCTTCATCATCTCCTCCTGCTGCTCTTCATCATCTCCTGCTTCTCTTCATCATCTCCTGCTCCTCCTCCTCTTCATCATCTCCTCCTGCTCCTCTTCATCATCTCCTCCTGCTGCTCTTCATCATCTCCTGCTTCTCTTCATCATCTCCTGCTCCTCCTCCTCTTCATCATCTCCTCCTGCTCCTCTTCATCATCTCCT